>JAMJFZ010003867.1:277500-747500 GCA_026225945.1 Cricetomys ansorgei | reverse complement strand
TTAATCATATTTCTCAGGGAGCTGCCTATTTATTATTTTTATGGGGCATGGTAAAGCCATTTAAAATCAATGAGAAAATTATTGACCCAAGCATTCCCTCTGTTTGCTCACATGTCCAAAGTATATCCTTACCACCTTGAGCACACTGATATTTTGAATTAAACTGAGGGGAAGTGGCATAATATAACTTGCAAAGAGTGGAGAAACCCCCTAAGTGTTCAGCCCCCCTCTGGACCCTAGTTCCTACTTAGCAGCATTTGAATTATCGTGGGATTCACTGATTTTGCCATCATAGCTACAGTCCACATTAATAAACTGCTCTTAAGTTTTTAACTAATTATTACTTTTAATATGCATATGTGTTAGGGGTGACAGATAGGAACTATGTGTCGGTAAGTCCAGTTGCCCATAGAACCCAGAAGTGGGTGCCTGATCCTCTGGAGCTGAAGTCACAGGTGTTTGGGAGCTGCTTGACGTAGGAGCTGGGAATCGAACTCTAAAAGAAAGTACATGCTCACTAAGGAATGAATAAAATAATTGGAATGGAAGATGATCTTTTATTTTTGACTTTGTTGTAAGAAAAGTAGTTAATTTATCATAAATAGTTACTACCAGCAGTCAAGCTTTATGTGAACTGTAACCACCTGGACTCGTGTGTGCTTGATGGATTGGCCAGGGGGACAGCTTTATAGTTGGCAGGTGCAACGATGAGTCAGCCTGGTGGAAAACATTGGCTTTTTACCACTGTGACTCCATGAACTTGTTCTAAACCTTAAATGATGTGTCAAAGATGATGATTCCACAAAGCAGGAATGTTACTTCTTTTCATAGTTGTGTGGGTATATAATTGATAACTGTGCACATTTATATACAAATGGCAATGTTTTTAAGATAATATTTTAAAATTTGAGTGGTGACTTAAGGAGCTCCGTCCTGCTTCCATGCTCCTGCAGACATCCACCCCCAAGCTATCTGAAATTGACTTCTTTTGTTGGAAAGCCATTGAGCTTATGATAGCTTAAGAAAGTAACCTGCGTTAACTGCATAATCCTATTTGGTAAGTAATATAAGTTTCACTTAATGCTATTTTCATTGTGAATCTAACATTTTTTTTAATTACCAAATGTTTGGATAGTGTTTGGTTCCATATGCATTCCATTGGTAGTAGGTGAAATGTTGATTCAGAGCATCTTCTGCAATACCCCAATGCCCTGAAATTTGAAATCCTTAGCCTTTGATGGAATGTAGAGATCTCTTCTGTTTTAACTGATCTCCTCTGTCTGAAAATGGCAAGAGGTACCTATTGTAGTATGGCTGCTGGGGAGGCTCAGGAAGAAAGATGCAGAAGCATTTTCATGGTTGTAAACTCTGCCAAACCTTATCAGAAGGAACCATCATCCTGGCCAGCACCATACTCAATCAACAGTGGAACCCTAAACATCTGAGCTCAGGTGTTTTCATTCAGAGCTCCTCAGGTTCAGATCATAAGCAATCAAACATCCCCCACAGAAATCCAACCCCTGCAGACAATACCAAATGCCAAGACCTATGCATTCCTTTTTCCAATAGTGCACAAAAACAATTATTTTAAAGATAAATAAAAATAAATTTAGACAATTCTTCATTTCTGTATAAGCCAATCAAAAAATTGCTTTATCTCTACAACACAATTTAACACTACATCAGCAAAACAATTTACAAAGGGGATAATCACGTTTCTAATCAACAGGGCCAAATGAAACCAAATATCAATCAAGATTTTCACAATGTCTTTTGACAGCAGAAAAATATTATCAATGACTAATTATCTGTAATTCACTCACGATCTTCTCTGACTCTGACCTCTGCAGCACACACAGCTTGTCCACAGGTTCTGACTGCTGCTGTTCTTGGTAGCTGTCCCATGGTACTGACATCTTCAGAATTCTACTGGGGTCCTTTGGCTGCAACTGGGCTGCATCTTCATCAATAGCCTCTCCTGGGCTCTTTTCATGGTGCCAAGTCTCAACGTATCTGCATGATCCCTTCATTCTGAACTGCAATTGAGACTGTACCCTTACCAATGGCCTCTCCTGGCCTTTCAAAGTCCAAGCCTCAGCAGCTCTCCATGGACTCCTTCATGTCTTCAAAACCAGTACCGGCTGGGTGACTCTTACAGTACCAAGTTCAACCTCGGCTAGTTCTGGAAGACAGCTTCTGTGTGCTGACTCTGAGGAAAATACCTTCCAGATTTTAAGGTAGAGTCTGGTTTGCTGGAAAAATAACTGGTCACTTTGTCTGTGTAAGGATCCCCTTATGGATGGAGTTCTCATCACCATCACCAGTGCATGGACAGCTTGTAGTGAAATTTGCAGAAAAAAAAACAAAAGAGTTCAGTTTAACTAAGTGACTTTCTGGTTCTAAGCCCTGGCTTCCACAACTCAGTGGATCCTGGGTCAGTAGGAAGAATCTCCGGTTGAAACATTCTGGTGGATTGGCATTCTTTTTCACCACTGATATAGGTAAACATTCACCCTTCTTCATAGACCTCAAACACAAAATCTTGAGCTTCACACACATACAACACAGCTATCAGAAAAATCAGTTTGTGACACAGTATGCTACCACCAGCAGCAGGAGGGAGTGTAGGCTCTATGATCAGGAAAATCCATAAGAACCTTGCTTTTTCCTTCTCTCAGGTGAATTCTTTATCTCTGAGGGCCTCCATTCTGTGGCTCTCACCTCAGAGCATTTTCCTAATTTATTTAGTAATTTCACAGCCTTCTCTCATAGAAGCTTATTTCCTTTCTTTCCTCTTCCTTCAGGAGCCTTCAATTAATACCTTAATCTCTATCTCTAGTAGCTTCTCTGACTGTGCTTTACCGGACTCTGTGATGTCTGGAGTTTTTCTCTTCATGGCGTGAAGTTCTGCCCCATGCTAATGCACCATTTGTAGTTGTAGGCTGCTGTGGAGGCTCATCAACAGAGACACAGATGCATATTTTAACTGCAAACCCTGCCAGACCTCAGCAGGGGGAACTACTGTCATGGCCAGTGCCATACTCACAGTGGAACCCTAAGCATCTGAGCTCAGGTGTTTTATTGATGCAGAACTCCTCAGGTGCAGATGATAAGTAATCAAACATCCCTCACAGAAATCCAGCACTTGCAGACAATACAGAAAGCCAAGACCTCAGCAAGACCAAGCCCCTCACTCAACCGTGCATAAAAATATCTTAAGCATAACTAAAAATAAACTTCCACAACAGGTATTGTTTCTTGTATTTACTGAACATGTTAGTATGGTGCTTGCCTAAGTTTCCTCCAAAATTTTACTCAATAATGCCAAATATTTGAGATAAAAAGTGCATTTTTTCCATCACTCAGGTTTTATCCACCACTTGACCAACACTCAGGAAAACCCACTCTCGTAATTGCACGGTTCTATGAGGTGTATGGATGTGTTTGATCCTGTATTCACTGCCAAAATTCACAATGGAGAGCAGAATAACTTCAGTGTGTGAGGTTTATACTGCAGGTGGCTTTGTTGGACCCCAGGGCCCAAACCAGGACGCCACACCCCCACAGAGACTCACAGACGGGATATCGATGCAAATAGCAGGAGGATTTTTATTCCAGTATACTGGGACCGCTCTAATATGCAGGATAGAAGCGGTCCCGAAGGGCAGAAAGCAAGCCTTTTTATTTACCGTTGAAACGGTTGCTAGGGGGGTATACAGTTGCTAGGCACAGACCAAGTTGGTACAAGTTGATTGGTACCCAAATTGCTTTCCCATTTTGATAGGTAGGGGCCAGTTAACCTCTAAACTGATTGGCGCTAGCATATAGCAAGGTCGCGGGCTCCTAAAAAGAATACATGCTCAAGATTCTGGGCAACTGGGTGGAGGAAACTCTTTTGCCCAAGGTCATGGGCTGTCTGTGGGGGAAGGGGAAGCTCTCCAGCCCAAGGGCATCTCGTTTGTCCAAGAAAAGGTTTTTTCTTTAACTTTGGGAACTCTCCAGGGTCACGGTGCACCTGCCTTGGGCCTATACAATTTTGGTGCTCTTAGAAGCCTGACTAAAGTTTGGCTGTTTTGGTCTTTTTCTATACTAGGGACCTGAATCTTAGGCCCGGGGCGAAGGTCCCGACCCCCACAGCTTAGACCACTGCCACGTGCAGCTTGAGCACAGGTCCCAAAGCAAGGGTCTGGTGGGACACCTTGCTGCTGAGGGCTAAGCTGAGGATCTGTCTGTTCAATCAGGATGCCGGAGACTTTGTCTCTTTATGTTTTTTCCATAAAGGCACAGCTGAAGCCCAGGTCCCCCGTTCCCTGTTTGCACCGAAGCAGCAGTCCTGTGCCTCAGTTTCCACACAGCTTATCTTCACCTGCTTTTCCCCATAGGCTATTTGGATTCTTCAGCAATCTATGTTGACAATGAAATAAGCCACAGAATTGGTAATAAAGTTTGATACTGGCTGAGTAATCTTATGTTTTAGGTTTATCATAAAAATCTAACACTCATCAGATATGGTTGTGTTTTCTCAAGGCAGCAGTTTCTTATTTAAGATACATTACGTGACTGTGTTGATCACTGATGTAGACACGGTCTTTTAAAGAAAGCTTGCACAGCTTCTGTGACCCTCCTGTATTCTGTGCAATGCCCCCCCCTCGATCCAGTCCACCCATATGTTCAAAATGGTCATTCCCTCCAATCACAAGAACATCCCCAGATCCTGTGATTTTCACCTGAAAGTTACAATGTATGTCAAACAGAATAAACACCTTGAAACAACTCAACTTCCCGCTCTACAGCCAGTTCCCCTTTTCAGGTCTGCCTTTACAAAACAAAACAAGAAAAACAAAAACAATCAAGCAACAAACAAAAAACAACGCCCACTTGAATGTATCACAAGTTGCGTAAGCTAGTCACATATCTGTCTATCAGTAGCAAAGACCCTACAAGCATTTTAAGTAATGGATTGGCTTATGAATCTCATGCAATACACTTGTAGCCAGAGCTCCACCTGGCGATCCAGAGAGCAGGGCCTAAACACTTGTCTGTGCTCTGCTAAGAATAAAGGGCAAGGGGAACAGCTACTTCATTTCCAAGCTCTCAGTTCATATTACAAGCCTGAAACCAGGACAGAATAAATACCATAAAAGCTTCTACTATATTGAATCCCCACAAGCATATGATATAAGTATTTTTACCCTTGAAGGAAATTAGTTAAAATAGGTTTTGGCTAACAACCTGTGTGCTTCAAGTAGGTAAGAAGTACATGGAAGTGAGCAGTTTTTGCATGGACCCCTGAGAAGTTTCAGTGATTTTTAAAATAAATCTCCAAATAACCTGTCCTTCATCCGCGCAAGGATATCGGTTCTTGACTGTGTGTTGACTTCTCAGTCACTTCCTTCTGGGCTCTGCAGATGGGATCCTCCACTTTCTAGCTTTGAAGACACATATAAGGTGGCCAGTAGCAACTTGATTATAGTCTGAAACATAGCTGTTTTTTGTACCTGGGAACCTGTGAGAATGTTTTGCTGGTTGGAAAAGGAGCAGAGTTTACAGAGGTGAGAATTCACATGGAGAGTTGTTACTTTGGTCTAATACCGCAGGAGGGAGAGTGGTTAATTTCTTCTCCTCTCTACATTTTTGTCTTTATCCAAATCATCAAAATATTTCTATTAATATTGTTTAAATATAACCTGTTTTCTTTCTGTTTCAGTTCTCTGGAGCCTATCTATTATCCAAATATTCAGTCTTCAGATCTCTTTGAAAATTCATTGCATTTTGCCTTTTGGCTTTTCAGTCTTCACACAATTTTCTGAATTTAAAGATAATTCTCACTTGTGATTTCAAATTTTACAAAAGTGAATTTGGACAGCATCTGTTCTCTCTCTTCAATTTTTCTATTATTGCCTGTGAGAAAAAATACCCAACACCAAGAACTGCTTATATTAATAGTGACTCAGTATGCTGCTTACCTCTGATTTCTTATTTTAATCTTATAATTTCTTATATTACTTCCTTATTTCTCATAATCCCTCCCTTGTCCCTCCTCCTCTTCCTCCTCTTCCTCCTCTTCCTCCTCTTCCTCCTCTTCCTCTTCTTCCTCTTCTCTGTCTCTCTCTCTCTCTCACCCCCAACTCTCTCTCTTTTCTCTTTCTATTCCTTATGATCGTATGGTTGTGTGTCCTCCTTTTCTTTTGGATCCATGCTTGTTATTAAAAATACATTAAAGACAAGCACCAAAGATAAAGTGCCTGTGACATGGTCTCAACCAGACCTGCAGGCATTAGAGGCACCATCTCTGCCCTAGATCCATTCTGCACTTCTCAGACTTACCATCAAAGAAGATTTCATCTGTGTCTCCATCCCTATGAGGCCAAGGACATGCAGAACTCATAACAGGCCAGCCAAGTGCTGCTGACACTTCTGAGCATGTTGTGTTTCCAAGATACCTGCCTTCTAGTTTTCTTCTGGGATCCTCTATCACTAAACTTGCTTGTGTCTCCCTCTGTGAGGCAGAGAAATGGCGATGAGGTTGTGTAGGCAGAAAGTGGGTAGGAAGAAATCAGTTGAAGTGCATCTTTATTAGACTCTTCAACTACTGAATGCCACAGAAATCTGCACCTCTCTGTGGTTTCCATATCCATCCTCTTGATGGCCTTTGGCTCCTGAAGTCTGTTAGCTCAGAGTTAAAAGTGGAGCCAGCATCTGCACTGAAGCACCATGAGTGGTATTTCTCTTAAGGTCAGTCTCATAGTTCCACTGTTACTATGATACACAAGTCCATACCTTAGGAATCCTCTCTGTGTCTCTTGGCTTGGTTTTTCCCTTGTGTTTTACATGACAGTATGTAGCTGAGACTGAGTGGGAGCTTGTTCTGATTTTGATGCCTCTTCTTGTTCTCTATGGCTCTCCATCCTATTCTGACTCATTCCAGTGTTCTGTCCCTGAACCACACCTGGTCCTTGTTCAAAGCCACATATATGGAGGGAAAACTTCCTCAACCAACAGTGAAGAATCCCTTCAAAGAAAGAAGCAAATTTCCTAAGTTTGTTACAAGCTTTCTGTGTGTAGTCCAGTTCACAACTTTCAAATTTGCTCTTTGAAAACATCCACAAAAGCTGGGTGGTGGTGGTGCATGCATTTTGTCCCACCACTTGGGAGGCAGAGGCAAACTCATATCTCTATGAGTTTGAGGCCAGCCTGGTCTACAGAGTGAGTTCCAAGGCAGCCAGAGTTACAACAGAGAAACCTTGTTTTAAAACAAACAAACAAAAATATTCACAGAAAAATGAATTTATATTAATTTTTAGAAAATTGGATACAGGTGTGCATGACTTACATTGGATAAAATCTAATATTATTATATAGTATAATTTATTATAATGTTATATTATGATTTATGTACAATTGTTATGTCATTATAGAATAGTTTTAAATTCAATAATTATTGCTACTAATAGAAAATTCAGATCAAGCATCTCTGAAAATAAAGTTTTATATGTCCTCAGAATATTTCTCCACTTTTTATTTCATTAAAATCACTTCTGTGAGTACTGAAATCTTTCAGTTTCTAGTGTCAAGGGATCAGTGTTGGGAGTGGTATTTGCTTCTATAAATAGATGTAACCCTTGATCAGACACTTACAGGGGCCATACAGCTTGAAGCATTAGGCCTGTTTCTGTATTTTTATATTCTGCAATGATCCATAAAACTCCTTTTCTGAACTTTAATATGTATATTGTATGACTTTATTTTTGCTGTGTGTTTGTACATCAGAGAAATATACACAATATAAACTTAGATTCCAGTAATGATCAGAACTGATTAATTACTCAAGAAGTTTCCATATCAATCAATGAGGAAAGAAATTTATATATTGGTATAAAATATATAAGGGAAGAAATAACAATTTATTTATAAAATGTATATACTAAGGCATATGATATTGAAAAAAAGTAAACACAGTGTTCAATAACATTTGGGGCATTAATATGAATACTTCCCAACCTCCATGTGCAGACTGTTTCCTGTGTCTTTCTTTATGTGGTTCCACAGTAAGATGACTCTAACTTGGCAAATTTTGTGTCCTGAAGTCTTTTCTGACTTTCAATTATCTACCTTGTCCCCTGGTCTGTATGTGACATCCATTACTATGTCACATGTGCTTCTGACCACGCAAGAGTGTCATGTTACATCCGTTACTGTGTTGCATGTGCTTCTTACCGCGGAAGAATGTTATTAAAAGAAAAATAAGATCGAAGCAGTGCAGTTCTTCCAGCATAGCAAGAGGAATCAATGTTATGCTAATGTAGCTGATGGTGAATGCCCAGCAGAAGAGCAAGTCCACTTTACCCAAGAACGATGCAGACAAAGGATGTGGGAAGACCCTGGATGTTTCACTTAAGCAAGCATTAAATAAAGTTACCAAGAATTTTTTTCATATGAAATATGTCAGCAACTCAGAATTCCCCCTTCCTTTTTTGGCATAAAGGGTCTCTAATCTCATTTTCCTCCTTCTCGGTAATGACTTATTGTGTGTTAATACAGAGACTTTCATTTGCTAAGTGTTTTATGAGCATTTATTAGAGTAACCTTCTTCATTATGCTCAGCTTTTACTCAATAAGCGTTAACAAATATTGTTCGTGAGGTGGTTGGGGAAGAAAGTTGCTCCATGTCTGCTGGGCAGTGCGCACAGTCAGAACAAACCATGTTAGTTATTTCAGTCTGTGCAGTGGGAGGCAGAGCTGAAATTAGAACTCAGGCTCCAGGCTTTCAAATTCTGCTTCAGTGCTCTTGATTCCTGGAGTCCTGACACCCTGCTGAGGAATTTTTATGCTTTACAACTTCTGCTTTTTTTGGTGATATTGAGATGTATTCTGAGGTGACAGATCAGATACAAATTAAAAATGAACCTGGTGATTATGGGTTGTGTTTTTTTTTTAAATTTCTTCTTGAACAGAGTTCTAGCGTTCTTTAGAACTTTGTTTCAAAGTAAAAGCCTAAGTAATTGTAGGAAATATGTGACTGGAAGATTTGAATCAACCAAACTAGAAATTCATGGTGCATACATAGAGTAGAGTCTATATGCATTTTTTAAATTTCATGTATTTTTAATTTAACTGACCTAGGTCACAAGGCTATAGCATGCTCAGTTCTGCATAATAAAGATGGAATTTTTTATCTTCTCAAATATCCAGATATAGACTCCATTTATTCATCTAAGTATATTTAATAACAATGGTCACCAGAATAAAATTTACTCCAACAACTAGTGTTGTTCAATTAGCGTGTGATCCATTTGTGAGGTATGAAGAAAATCCATTTCGGACACAGTATAATATGAAGTGATCAATTCTTAGGTCGTATTTGTTACTATTGTATGTCCTTTCTCTAAAAAGTAGATAGTCAAGTCTAATGTTGTGGCTTTTTTGTCTGTCTGCTTGTTTGCTCTTATCTTGGAGACACACAAGGGAAATGGTTAGAATGGAGATGGTTTCTGAGGCTTGTATTCATACTGTATTTTATTTTGAGCAGGGCGTCAGTTTTTTACATTTGTCTGGCCAAGAACTCACTGTGTACATCAGGCTGACCACAGCTCATGGAGACCCTCTGGCCTCTGCTTCTGGAGTCCTGGAAGCAACATGGTGCACTGTTGATTTATTTATTTATTTTTCTTAGAGGACATTTGCAGGTATACATGTGAATGCATGTGAGTGCATGTGCATGTGAGCACATGTGCATGTGAGTGCATGTGAGTGCATGTGCATGTGAATGCATGTGAGTGCATGTGAATTCATGTGCATGTGAGTGCATGTGAGAGCATGTGAGTGCATGTGAGTGCATGTGAGAGCATGTGCATGTGAGTGCATGTGCATGTGAGTGCATATGAGTGCATGTGCATGTGAGTGCATGTGCATGTGAGTGCATGTGAGTGCATGTGCATGTGAGTGCATGTGCATTTGAGTGCACGTGAGTGCATGTGCATGTGAGTGCATGTGAGTGCATGTGAGTGCATGTGAGTGCATGTGCATGTGAGTGCATGTGCTCACAGCAGCCAGAAGAGGCTGGTTTGATTTCCAGGAGCTGGAACAGCAAGAGCTCTTAATGGAGGAGCTGGTGTTCCAGTCTCCATAATACACTTAAATTAACTAACAACAGATTCGAAGAGAGAGATTGTTGGACTAGAACGACGACTCAGAAGTTAGAACATGGGCTGACAACCAAAACGTCAGCTTAGTTGGCTTGACAGTAGCTGCTCACTGGGTATCTAAACATCTCCTGCTATAAAGACAATACATTCTGATCTATGCAGTAAGAATGTTAAACGTTTCTAACAACCATATTTTATTAAACTTCAAGTAATTACATTCAAGTTAGAGACCACAAACTATGCAGTTTGATAATGTGCTCTGGCAGACACCATCAGTAAGAAAGGCCATGAAGATACTTCTCTCCATAGCACCCATTCTAGCCCACAGGACTGGAAGAGTAGAAACAGTCCAAGCAAATGAGTGCAGAGAGGCGTTATTTTCTCCCAAGAAGCTTCTTTCAGGGCCTCAGGCTCTGTGAGCCCCTAAGAGTGCTGGTCAGTTAACTCCATGGGGTTTGTTCTCTTGGGGTCCTCAACCCCTCTGGCCCCTGTAGTCCCTCCTTCACCTTTCCCATGGGGTTCCCCAAGCTCTGTACGTTACATGGCCATGAGTCTCTGCATCTGCTCCCATCAGTTGCTGGAGGAGCCTCTCTGATAAAGAGTTAGGCACCAATCTACAAGAAGAGCTAGGTAACTTTACAAGTCCTCTCCTAGCTGTCCAGTCTCTAGCTCCTGTCCTGTCCTGGAGTATCAGCCATGCCTTCTCTCCTTTAGCATGCAGCTCTGCTCTCCCAATGTCTCAGCAGATCATATAAGGATAGGTTATACGTGGAAGGTTTTGTGTCTGTAATGGTATCCCAGTCTCACCCCCGGAGGCTTGCCTGGTAACAGGAGATGGCCTGTTCAGGCTCCATAGCCACCATTGCTTGAGGTCCTTGCTTGGATCTCCCTAATAGATTTCAGCAAGTTTCTACTGCACTATGGCTCCAATCACCCCTAAATGTCCTCCAATTCTGGACAGCTCTCCATATATTCTTTCCCTCCTTCCGTCTCCCATCTTTGGTCCCTTCTATGAAAAATTCTCAATATGATTTTTTTTTCGGCTTTTCCCTAATTCTTTTGTCTGGTTTGGTATCTCTCACAAGAGACTCTGAAAGCCAGGTATTTATTTTTCATTGACAGAACTCAGCAGTGAAGCATTTTGCTGTTAAATCCTATTTATAATGTCTATTTTACCCTTATTTACAGTCTACTGCACCTGGAGTCACTCTCAATTGCTTTCTAGGAATTTATCCATTACTTTGATCACTTAATTCCTTTAGATGTTTTATAACATTCCCTAAAACTTTCGTTTTCCAGCGCAGTTACCTTAAGATCAGCGCTCGCATCTGCTCCTGCAGTCATGTTTTGTCCTTTACCAAGCTCTCCATCATCACCACTGCCGTCAGCCTGTCACTGCATCTTCCTCTGTTTAACATTTCACGTGTATCTTCCACAGCTGTAACAAGAGATGTGCATCTTTGTACTTCTGAATGGCTTTAGCTGAAAGTAACTCTCTAAGTTTGGATCTGCTGCAATGTTTAACTTCAAATAATTTAACTGACTTATTATTATATCCATGAACATTTTTTCAATGTGTACTGTTTAGTTAGTCTGAACATTCACTGGACAAGAAAAAGAGCGAAGAAAATATTATTTTTGATTTTTTAAGTTGGGCTGAAAGTTGCCTGAAAGATCAACTGAGCTCTGAAGAACTTTCCTGTTTCACGATCATCAGGTTTTGAACAATGTTGTTTAAATGAATTTGGTTACCTGCACAAACTTAATGCCTTTGTTTGGTTTCGGGTCTTATCTTGATACTGTATGTGGGATTTCAAATGCAGGGACTGAGGCACTCCTGAAAACAAGAAAGTGCTAGGCCACACTTAAGAGGAGAAGCCCTCTGTAGCACACCCTTGTGGTTCACCTGTCAGTGAAGTCATGGAATCCCTCAGGTTTCTTTAATGATAATTAAGGGTGGGGTGGGTACTTTGACTGCCTTTCTCGCCTACCTCTCTCAGTTTCTGGATCTGTGGCTGTCTGTTAGTAGGATGTTAATAAATATTAATTGAATAAGTGATTACATCTTCCTTTGATATTTTCCTCATATATTTTTAAAGAAAACAAATTCTATCCTGAAACTGAAATGTTTTCTAATATGAAATTTAATTTGTTCTTATAAATAAAACATGTGGTTCTGATATCATTTTATTAATTTATTTAAAAACTTATATTTAGCATTTATTTCTGAAAATGTTAAAAATCCCTTGTTCTTTCTAAATGAAATGCCAGGTGTAGCTCCTTGTTGATACATATTGATTACTCCAACTGTTCGAGGCTGGAACCTCACCTTCAGCTTCAGCTGATCTCCAATTTCCCTTGTGACTTGATTTTTTCCAACCACCTGATTTTAATCCCATTTTCCTGAACTACTGTATGTCCTCCTATTTTCTCAATTGTTGATTCAGGAGTCTGTGATCAGCATCTCTCACCTCACCCTAACGTCCTGTTTTCTAATGTTCTTGGATTACGTCTGGCACAGAATCTGCAAGTGCATGTTTCATATTTGCCTTAGAAGAAACCTTGGTGTGTTTCATGCCCAGTGTGTTAGTAAAAATGGATGACAGATTAGCCAGTGGAGAGACTGAGTGTTGGGTCTGAATCCTCATTATTAATCTTGTCTAGTTTTTGGTTCAGCGAAAATGATACAAGCAGGCAGAGGATTTCTAGCATACTTGGCTGTGTTAAAACAGCTGAGGGTTAAAAGTGTCTATTCAAGTTTCAGATGCCAAGTCTTCCATAGGGCAGCATGAGAATTTCACTGCCTTAGAAATGTGGAAAGAAATAAAAATCAGTGTTTGAAACTTAACAATTCTACTTAATATTACTAACACTTCTACTTAATATTCTACTTAATATATTAAAATTTATAAGTAATGGTTTATAATTCATATAACCAAAAGATACCATCTATTCAGTGAGGTTTGGAAAAAGGAGAATCTTTATATTATTAGTGAAGCACATGAAAAACAAGTAGAAAAAAATCATCCAGAGCATGAATACAAGCATTTTCTCTCAACATAAAGCTCTCCTAAGCTTGGTTTCCAAACATCAATGTTACTGGAAAAGTGGAAATTTCACTCATGCTATCTTATACTTTAATATACACCATACCCTTTAAAGCAATGGACTGTTAATATTTTATTCACAAGCTGGCTCAATTCCTTTACTGATTTTTTTCTTTTTGTCATATTTGGAAGAAAATATTGAACACAAATTAAGACAACACTTCAGAGAGAGAAAGATAAGACAGTTCTTGGAAATGATTCAGACATTCAGCTGCACTGTGACTCATCAAAATAACATTTATGGAATTATCAAATATGTATTTTACCACAAGGTAGAGAAGTCTGTACTGAGGGTATCTGTACGCATTCCTTGGCTCTGTGTAAATCGTGAATTTAAGTGTAGTATCCTAAGAGCATATTAAAGTGTCTACTTAGAAGATTGTCCTGACACCCACAGCCATTTACAGGATGCTGAAATCACATAATAAAACATCCCAGCATCTGGACAAACCCCCACCCTCCTTTTCTGTTGTAGTGTTTATTGGTACTAAACAATGCACGTTTATTAACTTCCAGTTTCTGTACATGGAACCTGAAGAGATCTACCAGACTCCTCCTCGGACTTCAGGCTGCAATGTTGCTTAAGGCTCAGGGCCTCTCTCCTGTGACTGTAAGCAGTGTTCTGCTCGCTGTCCATCAGCTGGGGTCGCTGTCACATGTGAGGACTGTCCTTCTGCACTTGCAGCCGCAGCTCCCCTCCTAAGCTGAGCACAGGACAGCTGCTCTCTTCTAGGATAAGAGAAGGTCTTTCTCCTTACAGGATGTCTAGTTTATCTTCTGAGGACTAACCTGTTAAAATTCTGTTATGTTCCTCATGTGATACATGCGTTATGTGCATTGTATCTCCAGAACCACAGAAACCCTTAATTTTTAGATCACGTTTATCCAGTGTGTGTGTGTACATGTACCACATGTAAGTGCCAAGTTCAAACAACAACTTGTGGGAACTGGTTCTCTTCTTTCATGTGGTACCCAAGGAGTGAACTCTGACCATGCAGCACGGACCTTCACCTACTGTGCCAACTCACAGGCTCTGGGTCGTTTTTTAAACATGTATTCATTAATAGCATTTGTAAAATTTTCCACATAATTTTGTTCAGCAATGATGTGTTCGTTATCCTTAATTCTTTTAAAAATGCTGTAAATATATTATAATTCATTTGTAAAGTGAATGTGTGGGTGACTTCTATTTGTCTTCCAATCTGGCTGCTTTTTTTTGTAATCTCTTAGTGAACACCCAAGCGTGCACATGGATTCCCAGTGAACATTCACGTAAGAACTATGTGAAGCTTCACTGAAATCTATGGGTTTCCCAAAGGTTGTAAGTAGTTTGGCTTAGGAACCATGCTTCACATGAGCTGCCGTTGCTCAGCATGGAAACAGCACAGCAGCTCCCGGCCTCCATGCCCTTTGTTTTGTTCCTAGGGCTTGTGTGTTTGTACTGTTCTTCCGGGTTTCCTTGAGCCTGACGACTAGGTCCCTGTTTCCATGTGTTCTCCACCCATGTTTACACCGTCATTTAAGATTTTTACGTGGGTCCCTTCCATGTTGCAAACAGAGAGGAAATAAAATGCAGATAATTGAGTAAGGATTCGAAATTTAGATAGCACTTAAAACAATTGTGCACATGCAAAAAGAACGTTAGGAAAAGAGAACGAAGCAAAAATACAAAATCAGAAGAAATCTCAAATTTGTAACATTGCCAAGAAGTTGAATGACTAAGGAAACATAAAGATGAATTCAAGGAGACCCGTACTCGATGTCATCGTAGTGAAATTATAAAAGACAAAAGAAAAAGAAAACACCTTGAGAGTTACAGAAAATTATAAGATATTTGTCAAGTAAAAGAAAGACTTGTTGAAATTAACCGTGAAGTTTTCATCAGGGATAATAGGAGTCAAAAGCCTCAAATTATATATTCAAAGAGATAATGGAGAATAACAGAATTCTTTGTTGAAAATTATATATGAAAAATAAAAGTAAATCATTTCTTTTGTGGCTAAAGAAAATTTCATATTGAAAAATGTAAGTAAATTTGAACACAAAAAGAACAAAATAAAGCCATAAACCGAAGGATTAAGAAAAATGAACTATGTATACCAATTGGATACACTCAAACTAGACAAACTAGATTCCCAATAAAAAGTGTTTCTAGAGAAAGTGAGAAACACTTATGGAAGTCAATAAACAGGGCATAGTGATAGCTTACCCCCACTTGCACTAAACACAGAAGATACAAAAGAAATCAGAACCATAAAAGAATCTGGTAATCAAAAATAAGAGTAGAAGATGAGTACCATAATCTCATTAGTGAGTAGAATCCATAGGAGAACTCAGCCAGGCTAGGGAAGCCTGACCTGCTCTATAACCCAGCAGGTGCTATGTAGAACTGGACAGATAGTCCATTAGTTCCATACAGATATGCTTTCTGTCCAGTGAGTGAGAGGCAAGCTCCACCATCTACCATGCATTTGGAAACTGGAAAAGGTAAATGAAACTTCAAGATTTAATAAATATTTTTAATATTGCAGAAAACATTATCGCGTCTCAATGAAACTGTCAATCACAAAAATGTAAGGAAAATGCACTTGTAATTGTTCCTTAAATCCAAAATAATTTATCACTAGAATAAAAATACTTCAAACAAAATTAATCACACATTACTCAAGAATTGAGGGATACAAACGGACACAGATGAGAAGAATACTTAAAGCTTTAAAATTCTGTGCTTCAGAAGATGAGGATTTTGGGTGGATGTCCAAGACAGCCACGTCGAAGCAGAAAAGTTTAATACAGAGAGGCAAAAAGTATTAAAATTTCAAAAACAAGAGGAAAGATAATCTTTAATAAATATATTTATTTAAACTCCGAACAAATACATTTTCAGGACAGAGTGTGTGAAACAGCATGAAAATGATCTAATCCAGATATAATATTCAGGAAAATAGGAAATCTAAAAACTGTTAAAATTTGGAAGTAAAGAGGGAATATTACTGTCAATCTTCCATGAACTAATGATTTAAAGATGACATTTTGGAAAATAAAGCTCAACAACTTATGTAATACAGAAAAATATAACCACATGGCCAGATGGCCCACAGCAAACATGGAGTAGCAGGGGAAAGTAGAAAATGTGACCAAAGTTATGGTAATTAAGTCATCAATTATTTTTAAAATCTCAGAAATAGAAGTACAACCATATGTTGTCAGTGAATGCTGCAAAACATCAAGTGTATTTCCACATTTAGGAAAGCAGAGGGGCGATGAAGACAGACCATTCTCTCAACCACTATTAAGTTTATTTCCACTAAATAAAATATAATACAATGTTAGAAAATCGCCATTTTATTCTGAATATAAACAAAAATTTAATCTTATATCACATGGAAAGCTACCTAAGCTGTGTGCTTTACTATAGAAATGAGAGGCTGTTTTCGTATCAGAAAAATAACATCATACAGTAACTCAAGTTAGTATTTCATACAAACTTTGCACTCTTCTCAGTAATTTCCAAAAATCATTGGGGAAATTCCAACAGTATCTCATGATTAAATTGAGTGCATAAGGCCTTTCTTGTGCTTATTGAAAAACACTCAGAAAGTCAGCATCTCACACTGTACAAAATGTGCAACCCACAATGCTTTTCTTCTAAAAAAACTGTTCCCACCACTGTGGGTGAGTCTCCCTTCGTGGGCTCTATCTATGGCAGTTTGATGTGATCCAGGCTAGAGGGAATGAGAGCAGTGAAGCAAAACTTCGGACCATTGTTATTTATAAATGGTCTTGGGGTTCTTTAAAGGAACAGCACTCTCTCTCTCGCTCTCTCTCTCTCTTTCTCTCACATACACACAGACACACAGACACACACACACACTCACACATACATACACACACACACAAGTGACTTGCAAGCTGTGGATAGTCCAATAGTGGCCATCTCCCAACCAAAAAACCAAAGATTTTGTAAGTTAGTGCACAAGACTGAATGCATGGGCAGTCCAAATCTGATGCTTGAGTCCTGAAGAACTGCTCCCCTTCGGTCTGCACTGGAATCCTAAAGAAGTAGATTCTAACGCCTGGGAAGGAATGTATCAGCAGAGCAGATGAACTTGTAGGTGAGGGCGAGGGTAAGCAGCCACAAAAGCTTCCCTCATCTGTGTCCTTTAATGTGCTCTGCCACCAGAAGACGTGGCTTAGATTTAGGGTGGGTCTTCAAACCTCAAAAGAGCCAATCAAGAAAATTCTTCATAGATGTTTCCAGCTTCTTGGAGTTTAGTTGATTCTAGATGTAGTCAAGCTGACAACCACCATGAAACATCACATAGAGTATTTAAATTTATACGTTTAAAATGTTTTAAAATCCCATTACAGAAGCCCATCAGAATGAGTTCGTGAGCTCAGCAGGTCTTTAGGGAATAAGCTAAACATTTCAAAGTAGATTTCATGTGTGATAATTAGCCTCAAACTAGGTTTATTCATTGTAGCAAATGTATCACCATGGTAGGGATGCTGATGTTGGGAGCTGTGGCGCTGGGTGGTACGGTGCTGATCGTCACAGGAAGAAGGCTTCTGTGGACGCTGATGTTGGTAGTTGTGGTGCTAGTGTGGGAGCAAGGACATTTCCATGAATATGTGCAATTTCTGCTTAATTTTTCTATGAACTTAAAAGTACATTAAAGTCTAATAATCATCTAGGGAAAATCTGTAATTTTATAGTGCAGCAATTTTACAGTCAGAAAATGAAAGTAAGAAAATTACATTCTTAGCAACAAAAGTAATAAAATACTGAACCATAAATTAATTTAAAGAAGAAAGATTTACTCTCAGAAATCTATTCCGGATGGCTGATACCAATGAGGACTTGTGTGTTCACAGGTGGCTCTGATTTCTTTGAGCTCACCACCCCTTCTCTCCTGTTCTCTTTTCTTCTCTCACAAGTAGCAGCAGGAGTCAAAAACAGACATTGTGCTGGGAAATTCTCTGTGCCACCCACCTGTGTTCATAACTATGCAGAAATGCTTCCCTGGACCCTAGTTCAGTTCTTCTGTATCTTCTAAGGTAGCATTTTCTCCCATTTCTTATAGCTGTATCATCTTGTGATTTCACCAGAACCATCATTGGTATTTGTGTCTGGCTCTTTGTTTCTGGTTTGCTGAGCTGCAAACGTTCTACCTATTTTCTGACTGCTCTCTGAGGCAGGAGCAGAGCTAATTTTCACACTTGTATTACTACAAATACCCTTTTAAGGCTTTTGGTACTAACTGCTTATGAATTCTTCCCATGTCTACCTGTTGTCCACTTCTGTAGCCATTTCTGTATTTTAGATCATTTTCAAATCAACAACCTACTCCAAACTCTGTGCTGTTCACAGAATGTTCAGCTTTGAATAAAAAAAATAGTGCTGGGAAAATGTATTAAGTGTAAAAAATCTTTATAATTTGCATAACACTACTACAATAAATTTATAGTTAATATACAGCATATATAATTCATATATAATAAAATATACTAATTTCTTAGATTTGATCATTGTTCTATGATCACATAAGAGAAACCTCTTCTCTGTATAAATTAAATAACAAAGTAGCAAGGGAGGGGGCAGTGTATTCCTGAGCAATTCCTGAAGCAAGGAAGTGGAAAGAAATGCACGGTTTTAGCTCATTTGCAATTCCTATCAGAACAAGATCATTTTTCTGTCTTTCCCGAGCCTCTGGTGTTGGCATAGATCTCAGAGTGCCTTTGTCTACAGACACAAATCTATTGGTGTTTCACATCACTTACCCATTGCATCTCTGTCTTCAAATACAGTTTTTTTTCTGTAATGGCTTCTACCTATTAACTAATTGTATCGACAATGGTTGCTTCCCCAAATCTTATCATGAAGAAGCAAAACTAGGACTTCAATTTAGCCTTCTAAAGAACCCAAATTAATCCACAGCAGACTGAATTTTTTATAAAAATACAAAAATTACACTGATCAGTGATCTTACAACCAACAAGTAAAGGTCAGAAACATTTCAGGGGAATCTAGAAGTAAATGATAGTCACTCTGGGTTCTGCGAGTGAAACTGGATCCGCACTCAGGGTAGACATGACAGAAGATAAACGAGGAAAAGGGCAGTATATGATGACTTGAAGACATAAACATTCAAATAGACATTTCTTTAAATAAAATACACACATGGAAGGCAATTACGTTACAGGATTCTTGGTACCGCTAGTCACGAGAACCTTGCAAATAAAATCCACAATCAGATGGCCTTTCCCACATTTTATGTTGTCTATGATAAAAAAAAACAAGATAGATAACACGTTTATCAGGGGTCTGAAAAGAGCCTTCTCATCTTTCGTGTGTAAGAGCAGCTTAAGAAATGTGGGGTTAGCCAAGGGTTCCTCACAATGGTGGCAGGTGCCTGACATTTCCATTCCAAGGAATAAACCAAAGCGAAATTTAAAAAACATATCCATAAAGAATTTGTACAAAGCGTCAATTTATTTCTGTTCTGAGACAGATCCCTATGATGGATCCATCATCCAATGAATGGATTTTAAAAATGTGATGGATGCACATGGGGATACATTTTTTTTTAGTCCTTACAAGAAAGTACTAACATATGTGAACTGCAACAGACAGAAAGTTTGAAAAGAGCATGAAGTAAGGAAGAGAGTAACAGAAGTCACAGACGCTCAAGACTCATCATGTCCTGACTGCCCAGCACTGTAATGGCTGAGCAAACGCTTGTGAGAAGTATCTAAGAGATAGGAGATATCTGAATGTGGTGGTTTAACTTAAAAGATGACTAAGAGATGGTTATACAGTTCTGTGGAGTCAAATAAAAAAGATTGAGCTGTATAGTAATTACATTATTTGCATTTTATATTAACAATATTTTCAAACAAAAAGAAATATACATACATATAATATATATATAATATGCATGTATGTATAACATGTATATATTATATATAATATATGATACATATAATGTACATATAATATACATATATTATATATATTCTATATTTTATGTATATACGGTAAAAACAGCTGTGGTATACATTCTGCATTTAAATTAGGAACATAACTGTGCATGTATGTAAATACTTATTACACTTCGTTAGTTTGATGAAATGGCAAGAACTATTGTAGTTTTGTTTACAGATAAAGAATTAAGTTTCATTAGTCCCATTTCACTGGTGTTTTTGTCTGTTTGTTTGTTGATGCTCTGAAGCGTATGCTCTGAAAAATTGTGAGGTACATATTCTCTAAGGATCTTTGAAGGTCGAAGTGTACTTTTAGTATCAGCTCAAGATAGACTATTCTAGGAAATATCATTGATGAATTATATTATTGAAGGAAGAGGGCCACGTGTCATCAGTTTGGGTGAAATATTGCTGACTCCTCCTGGCATCACAGTGTGGGGAACCCTGGGTCAAATTCTGAAATGCATTTACTACAACCATAACATGAAGGCCTCACTCTTTACCTGTGTCTCCAGACACTTGACTTGTCACTCATTCACGTGGAGTCATTTCATCAAAATCTTCAGCAAACTAATCCTAAAACATGTGATTCATTATTAAAATATTTTAAACTAATTATGAATACTCAGAGTGCTACATTATGGATTGAAAAGTGTAGACACAGAGCGTAGGAGTAAATACACTTCAGACCGAACCATTAGACCAAAAACATTTCAAAACTGGCAGGTCTAATCAAATGTTTCTCTGGCCCAGGATCTATGCAATTAACTTGACACAATTTAATCTGTAATAGAATGTGCAATGCTGAGAATGTTCTTTGATTTAGAAATGTCAGCTGTAAATTTTAGTCTGATTTTAATTTCTCTCCACTACAAAAAAAAAAAAAAAAAGAAGCTCACAGTAGCGTCAGCATGTGAAATACTGAAACATTTTTTCAAATTTTCTGGCACTTAATACTTCACTAGAATAAAATACGCAAAGCATACAATCAATTTAAGTAGTTTATCCAGTCTTCTTTAATTTGATGGGGAAATTGTCTTCTCTTTTATTGCAGGTACTATTTTTGTGTGATCCCCAAAGAAAATCAATATGGATGTTTTATTTTTTTAACCGAGCTTAACACTTCCCATTTTAAAAGAAAACCTAAGGCTTGGAGAGTTGTCTGTTATTTTTCTTAATTATAGAACTGTCATATCAGAGCAGTTTACTGCTTAATGTCCTGCAGCTTTCAATGTCGTTTTTGTTATTAAATTTTAGAAACACGTACAAGCAAATGCAGTTTAACTCTATGTGCATAATATATGAATCTGATGTAGCTGCAGCTACTCAGTCCTTTGTAGTGTGTTGGAAGGACTTGGTAATTAATGGGAAAGACCCAGGAAACAACTGCTCTGCTCGGCTTGCTTCCCCTGCTATCTAGTGCTATATGATGGACGAGCTTCTTAAATGCCCAAGTCTCAGAGTTTGTAGTCTGCGATGGAGCTGAGACTGGTGTGGTGGTGTGACATTATACAAAACAGTCAAGCCAACTTTTAAAGACCCATGAGATACTAACTTTCAGTGGTAAAGTGAGGCTGCAATTATTTTGGGAATAATGGAGCTTACTGCAAGGCTGTTTTTCAAATCCACCTCTCTGTTTTGTATTTATTCAAGTCATATTTTCATTTTCTCCACAAGGTTACCTAAATGTTGATGCAGTAATCGTGTTTTGATTTTGAATATTGATTTGAGTACTACTAACATAGATAAATTTTATCGTTTGTTCTAATTAGAGACAGATATCAAAATTTTCCACATTCTATAAAATACTCCATGTGAGTTGATTATTAATTCTTTTTTTTGGAGATTACCTATATTTTATTGATTACTTGTATGTTTTCCATGAAGGTATGTGTCTAAGTTCAGCGTCCCTGGAGGACAGACACATGGGATCTTTCCGGAGATGGCATCAAAGGCGTCTGTGAGCCCTGAAGTCAGCACTGGGAATCCAACCTGCGAGAGAATCACGTAATCTGAACCACCGAGGAATCTCCGTAGCCACGGATTATCAATGTGCGGTATGTGGCTTGTCTTGTGTCTAATTATAAATTCTACTGACAAACATATGTTGTTCCTTTCCAGTATTTTATTCCATTAGTGTAGCCCTACCAATGAGTAGGTCTCCAAAGTTCCCTTTCGATTTTAAAGCACATCTCTTTCATTTTCATAGTGAATAATAGTTTTCTTATCTTGTGTTTTTAATTTGACTATTTCTTGTTACTATTAAACATTCTATTTTATTATTATTATTTTGTTATTTCAATGGGAATTTCAGATTTATTTTAATTTTAAACATGATATATCTTTAATATTTAATTACATTAGAATTACTCTTTGATAATTTTTTAAGCACATTGGGACTAGTAACTTTAAAAAATCTATCCCATTTTTCCTGATGTATGTTTTTTATACATTCTGTTGCTTGGTGCCTTTCATTAACTTTAAAAATCATTTCTTTGTAAAACAGAGAGCCTCCAGTCTTTCTCATCTTGTTTCAGGTTTACATGTTATGTATCTTCTATGTTTTTGTTTCTGTTTGGACATTCATTTAATATTTTGTCTTTTTTTCTCTAATTTACTAATTTTCTTCCTATTAATGTCTCATGAACTATTTAATACAGCTCTCCATTCTTTAATTCTGATGCTGCAATGTATTTGAAATTTATTCAGGATGATCTATATTCTCTAACTGAACATGAAGACTATGTATGATGACTTTGTAGCTTGTATTTTTCATTAGTAAGTTTACTACTTACCCCCAAACTTCATATTTTTGTATGTGGTAGTTTTTTAAGTAAAAACATTTTATGCATTATATTTTTATTGTGTTTCTCTTCCACCAGCTTCTCCCAGCTTCTCATCACCTCCCTAGCCCCCTGCCCCCCGATTCTTTCTGTTTCTTCTCTCTCTATCTCTCTAGACAAGCAAACAAATCAAACAATGTATGTGGTAATTTGGTAATTTCTACTCATAAATGATGCTGGAAAACCCGGATAACCACACACAGAATCACATTAGATACACACCTCTTATTCTGCACAAAAATCAATTCAAATTGTATCACAAATTCAAAGTTAAAACTTGAAATGCCAAAACTGCTAGAGAGAAATATAGGGGTACACTTCAAGTCAGAAACACAGTCAAGGACATTCTGATGAGAAGAGACTCCTATCACCCAGGAAACAGTTCTGACAACCAACAAACCCAACTACATGAAATGTAAGCTTCTGATCCAGAAAGGAAATTCTGCACAGAGTACAGAGATGGCCCACAGTAGGTGAAAGTTGTTATGTCTCATATTTAATTTCTGATAAGTTTGGTTTATATTTATGTAGAATCATTCCTTTAAGGAATCAGCTCTCAAGCTCTCGGACATCAAATGCACTTCTATCCCTAAAAGAGGTGGCAGTCAAATGGTGGCATTTTATGCAGCAGTTTACTGCCTTAACCTTGAAGCGATAATTTAATAAAAGGCCAATTTATTTCTAAACAATAGTAACAAAACTATTTCGTGTATTATGTATTATTTTCTTCAAATAAATGTCTCTGAAAAATTTGTGTTCTGCTCAATGAAAATGGAATGAGAAAATGGCTTTTCTCCTTTTGTGCCCACTGTTATGTGCAATTTTAATTCTGTTATTTAGCAGCAAATGCTTCTCTCTGGTGACAAATGTTCATTTATATTCCTGTTTTCAGATGCTGAGAGCTCCCCCTTTCCTGGAGACACTTGCTGATAATTTAAATCACTAAGCCTATGGATGTAGAATGGAATCCCCTTTAACTTTCCTCTCTCTGCTTATCTGTGAATTTAAGCATTTTTCATATGTTTATTAGGCCTTAAAGCTTCTGTTTGGCATAATTGCTTATTCAAATTTCCTTCCAAAAACTTAATGGCTCATAAAATTTCTTTAAATAGATTGTAAACTAATCTTTGTCCATAGTAAATGTCACAAATATCCTTTTCAAACTCTGTAACCCTGTATGTGAAATATTTTTAAAATATTTTACAATAGTGAAAACTCAATTTTGGAAGTAACGTCAATTTTAGAATAGCTATATATTTTTCACCTTTTAAGATTGTTTTATACCTTTAAGAAATTCATACAAGGTATGAATTTTGCCCACATTCATCCTTCCTTTCCAACACCCCCAGAAATGCCACCTGCTTTTCATTTTATCCACACAACCTTTTTATTTTAAAGCCTGTTGTTGCCCAAATATTCATTAGTGTGTCCACAATCAACCTACCAGCTGTTACAACTCTTTTGAAAATTGCCTTGTCCTTCCCAGGCAGCCATCAGTGTCAAAGCTCCTCAAAAGACGTAGGGTTGTGCCTACTGCCTACATACATGCTGGGAGTCTGGCATGAGCTCAGGTGGACCTAGTGTGTGCTCTCCCCACCGCAGTAGGTTCACATGTGCAACTGCTCTTTGTTTATTGTGACCACTCCACCTCTCACTCTTCCTATCTTCCAGCTATCTCTTGATCCTGGGTCTTAAAGGGAAGTATAAGATACAGACTCCGTGTAAAGTTGAGCATCCTGCAGTCTTTTATCAGGTTAACTGGTTGTGATTCTCTGTAGTAGTTGCTGTCTAGTCTTCACCAACAAGATCTTAGTGTCAAGAGGGGAATAAGCACAAGCAATGGCAACAGCCTGGAAGTTTGTGAGTCTATGGGACCATCAAGGACCACAGCTCTGAAGGAAATAATCTGTTCACAACAGTGAGCTTCTTATATGACAACCTCTGCTGTCTACTAAGCGGCCCCTTCTTGCATTGTACGGTAACTCCATTTAAACCCTTTACATGTGTACATGCATATACATAATCTTCTGTTTCCATAACTTTTAAAAGGCCTTTAGTGTTAGTTTTCCCTCTCAACACATTCTCCTATTCAAATATTGCTCTTCCCTGTCTATGTCACTACACCCGATCTCCTCTGCCATGTGAGTGCCCTGGCACGGACACTTACTAATTTTCTGAGCTCTAATAATGTTTCAAACAAATAACCATACCTCATGATTTGAATCCAAGATGCACAACAGAGAAAATATTTAACATTTATCTTCCTGGGTCTGATATCCATCACTCAGGATGGCTATTTTCAGCCAGTTTATAATTGCATTTTCTTAAGAGCTGAGTAACAGTGCATTGCGTAAATGTGCCACTTTTCTGTTTTCTATATATCAGATGATGGACTTAGCCCAGATCATACCTCCAGTGCTTAGGCCTAGTCTGGACACCACTGTCTTTGCCACAACTAGTATCAAAACTTTATCCAGGTCCCACCCTGCTCATCTTCCCAACCAGACCCATATCCAACTCTTCCCCGCAGCCAAATCTATCACTACACACCAGGTAGTTCAGCCGCCCTTCCTCCTTAGCATTTCATCCCACCCTAGCCATTCCCAACCTCTAGGTATAACTCACCCCCATGACTTCTCTTCTGCCCCAACCTCATCTGACCATATCAGACTTAGAAATAACAAAAGATGTTCACATCTCATCATAAAAATGCAAACAATATAAAAGAATAAGTCTTTATCTGTTCTTAAGTACCTAGTAATTCTGCAGAAAATTTGCGAATGATAACTATCTTAGATGATCTCCAGGACACAGAGTTTAAAAGAATAGTCATAAACTTATTCATGTAATAAAAGTAATTGAAAGAATATACAAAGAAACAGCTCAGTGGCCTTAATAAGAAAGAGCCCCCAAAACATAAATATAAGGCTGATAGAAATGACAAAGACAGATAAGAACTTGAGAATGGAATTCAATAATGAAAATCATTGAAGATGACTCATGCTGCAATGAAGATAGAATTGAAAAATGCAGTCACTCAACCAGAAAAATTCAAAGTAAAGTGAATAAGCAAAGCGAATCACACAGAAGATATACTACCAAAGCTTGAAGATAAGTAGACAAAGCAGAAAAAATAAGCAATGGTTATAAAAATATTAAAAATGCCACAGGTAAGTAACATGCACGCAAAGTTGGACACCATGAAAAATCCAAACCTCTAAATTTTAGGCATAGATGAGAGAGATGAATCCCATGTCAGTGACACAGACTAGATAAAAATAAATAAAAAAGACCTCCCCAAAAGCAACAAGAACAAAAAACCAAACCCAAACTAAAGAAAGACAGTCCCATTCAAATATAAGAACACAAAACACCAAATAGACAAGACCAGAAAAGAAAATCCCCACTTCTTATTGCAGTTAAATCACTAAAAATACAGAACAAAGAAAGTGTACTGCAGCTGAAAGAGAAAAAAATATGAGAGTCACATATAAAAGAGAACCCATCAGAATAATGACTGATTTCTCAAAGGAAAAATTGAAAGCTCAAAGGGCCTGGAGCAAAGCATTGTAAGTCTGAAAAGACAATGACTGCCAGCTGAGAATAATATACCCAACAAAACTATCCACCATAATTGAAGGAGAAAGAAAAGCTTTCCATGATATTAACAGCCTAATTGTTCTTTTATATCTGACAAAACTAACTGAAGAAAACATAATTGAAACATAATTTCAGCTTAAAGAGAGGTAGAATAGCAGAGAGATTGTGGAAAGAAATATGAAGCCATAATTAATAAAACACAAAGTATCACAAAAACAACACCTACAAACAATGACATAGTGACCATAATTAACACACCCAGTCCAATAATATCCTAAGTATCTATGGCCTAAAATTCAAATCAAAGGACTGAATTTATCAAGAAACAAAAGCCATCTCTTTGTCATCTGCAAGAAGCACAGCTTAGCTTTAAAGAAGGGACATCCTTAGACTAAAAACATAGACAAATTATTCTGATCAGATGGGAACAGAAAGCAAGCAGGTGTTGTTATTCTCATATCTAATGAAACACAGTTTAAACAAGAACTAATCCAAACCGGCAAGGAAAGACATTTCATTCTAATCAAGAGAACAGTTATCTAAGAAAACATAATTATCCTCAACATATATGCAGCAAACTCTGGTTTACCCAATTTCATAAACTATGTAGTACTGGATTTAAAGAAATGTGTTACCCTCAATCCATTAATAGCAGGTCATTTCAATAATCCACTCTCTCCAATAGACAGATCATCTGGAAAAAAATAAACAGGAAAATATCAGAATGAGTTGACATCATACAGCAAACGGATTAAAGAGCTTCTATAGAATATTCTACTCAAACATCTAAGAATACACATTCTTACTTAGTAGCACATGGAAGCTTTTCTAAAATATACCACATCATGGGACACAAAATAAATTTTTACAATATAAAAAATATTGAAAGATTTCTTTGTATCCTAATTGACCACAATACAATAAAACTTAAAACAGGAATCAAACAAATCTCTAGTAAATACACAAACTAATGGAAATTGAATAACCCCATTACTGAGTTTTGAATGTGTCAAATAGGAAATCAAGAAAGAATTGAAAATCTTCCTGAAATGAAATTACAATAAAGACACTCACAATGAACATTAGACTGGAATATGTTAATGCCTGTACGCCATTAAGCTGGAAAACCTAAGAGAAACGGATGAATCTTTAGATTACCAAACCACCCAAATTAACCAAAAAGTCAGATGCATAACAAATATGGAAACTGAAATGGTAACATAAAGTAGACAGGGAAAGCCCAAGAGCCCTTAACCATACACAAAGAATTGCATGCAACTAAAGAAGACTAGGAAGACGAGAGGTGATCTTCCCAAGGAAGAGCACATCAATTGGTTGCCAAATACAAAATTGTCAACCCTGAAAACATATACAAGTATCATTACACAGACTGTGTAGGTTGTGCTTTGGAATATATATGCATACACGTGTACATATACATATACATACATGTATGCCATAGTAATTACTGTAAAAGAAGGCTAAAAATCAGAAAACAGCAAGGAGGGGTATGTGGGAAGGTTTGGATGGAGGAAAGGGAAAGGGGATATGATGTAAATATAATCTCAAAATGATAATAAATAATTTTAAAAATATTTATAATCTGTGCACTAGTATGCAAGAAATTCTTGTTGTTGTCTCATTATAGCTGATATCCCTTTGATCAATCTCTAGATACTACCATTCTACTTCTCTGTGTTTCTGAAGAACTTGTGCTTCTTCAAGATGCATTGTTCATGCATACTAAAATTCCTGCATCGCGATTGATTTAGAGTTCTCACATTTTAAATAATTTGTATATTTTGACATATATTCCTTTTTCTGTTTTCTCTGAACTTATTGAATATTTTCTGATGGCATTTCATTCTCGTTTCTAATTCATCAATTATACTCATTGTATAGCTTTCACACTTCAGATTACAATATGTCTTAAATAAATGAGTTTCAGAGTGAACAGCTGCATTCCCCTTTAGATTAAACGTTTTGTCCTTCCCACCAGCTACTTGTGAATTCCGTCCATCTCACTTAGATGCTGAAATCACCAAGGAGGTTAAGGTAGTCACCAACACAGGAATGGCTTAAGCAGATCAGTTCTGAAGAAGCAGGCAACCCCTGGTTTTGTCTCTTCCTTCCTTAATCCTTCTCCCCTGGAACGGGGTGGGTCTGGACTTCCTAACTCTCACACACTTTTCCCTCTAAATAATAAAACACCCCTGCTGTACACTGGATCTACTATACTGCATGTATCCATCTCCTCATCGTGGGCTTTCTGGGGAAGTCTTTATTTTCTTTTTACTCTTGATGATAGTGCTATGAACATAGAATTAGCAGCTGCTGCTATGCTATTTTCTTTTGGTGTCTTTTTGCTTGCATTATTTCTGGGAAAGAATAGCATTGGTACCTGCACACTTTACTTTTACAGGCAAAACGCCAACTCTCCTGACTTCCTTTGAACATTTTCTCTTTACTTTGGTTTCTTAAAGAATATGCACATGTGACCATCTTTCCTCTTTTCCCACTCAGGGCACATCTCCTGGATTTGTCCTTTCTGCTGCTGGTCTCCATTCGATCTGAATGCTTTGGTAATATTATCACTACAATTACTTCTGCCTCATTAACTGTTTCTTGTTGGCAGATATCCATGTTACCCATTTTACCTTGTATCATAATTGTTAAAATACTTCTATTTCTTTTAATTTTTTTTTTTGCAATTTCTGAATTTTCTATCAACCTACCACTCCATTTATTTTTTTTCCCTCTGGTTGTGTTAAATGCATCAATAAAGACATGGAAGCCATTTGTTTATCCTATTGCTGTTTTTCACTCTGTATAAAGAGATTCCTTTCGGTTCTCCCTTAGAGTCCATAAATCATCTGTTTTGATTGGTCACTGCATGGTCACTACTCTTTGCATTAACACCTTTAACATACTCAAGGCTCTTCTCATCCCTGGTTTAATAATTTCATGTCTGAATCTTGCCTTACTCCGCTGCTGATGGCTTCATGTTTGACTGCAGGGTTATTGCCTGTTTGAACCCTCCGTATATTTTTTTCAAAGCTGCCATGTAGTCTAATTTAATGACAAAGAAATGTAGTGTGACAATGTATATTTTTTGGCCTAGAGTTTGAACAACTCTGGTTAATATTTTCTGTCACTGTAGACACCTTAGACTTTAGATTCTTCTAATATCCTTGCTTCTGTGTTCTCTCTTGACTTTTGAGTTTTTCTGTGCCCATTTATTCACAAAAAAGTCTATTGCTTTCAACATTTTCCCTTTTAATGCCCTGTTACTATATTAGAGCCCTGTTGGTGTAAGGTAAGGCACTGGCCTGTCAGCCAATGGCTCTCTAATGGAACTGAACCAATAAATAAGTGGATTAAATTTATAGGCTTAATGACCTGAGAATTGATGTCTACTGCTCATTCCAAAGTCCTAGAGTCTTCTGGACTTAACCATCAGGACATGCCAGCCTGGAAAGAAACTGCCTTCCCAGGGAGCAGAGACTTATTCTCTGGCCCCTGGCATCCTCGGGCTGCCATGAACTACGAGGCCCTGGCATCCTATTCCCTTTCGTTGCTGTGAGCTTCAGAATTGATTTCCTTCAAGTTCTACCTGGTTCTTTCTGCCTTTGTTTAGCTTTCCTCTAATGCTGAGACAATGCTGAAATAAGACTTCAGATGGGAACTTTGTTAAATTTCCCTTTTTCTTTCTCTCTTTCTCTCTCTCTCTTTCTTTTCTTTCTTTCTTTCTCTCTTTCTTCCTTCTTCCTTCCTTCCTTCCTTCCTTCCTTCCTTCCTTCCTTCCTTCCTTCCTTCCTTCCTTCCTTTCTTTCTTTCTTTCTTTCTTTCTTTCTTTCTTTCTTTCTTTCTTTCTTTCCTGTTTTTAAGACGTATAATTTTATTAAACTGGTCTCAAATCAGTATAAACTGTCTCAACAGCTCAACCCACTCTCAGGGAGACCAAAGCCTTCATCCATAAAATTTGCGGGGACAAAAAAGGGAGGCCCACGATGACTGAACATTCAAAAATAAAACCAAAAATATAAAAGTATTATAGCAGACAATTTTTAAAAAACTTTTGCAGTATGTAATTTATACAAAAGCAATGATGTCAACAAGCCTGCATGAAGTCAGGGCCTAGACGCGGACATCCTCCCTTCAGGAGTGGACAGCTTTTGGGAGGATGAGGGACTTCCTGTAGCCGTGTACGTGTGGATATTGGAAAGATTATTAAAATAAAACAACTTACAATTAGAGTCCTCAGCCACAGTGTTTAACTTTTGGGGATGCTTACTCCAAACAACTGCTTTAACCTTCACTGTCCCTGTTTTTAAATCCTGAGTCCGATTCTTCTCTAATAAGAGACATAAAGGGAGTGGATCCGAAGAGAAGGGGAGGTGGGGAGAGACTGGGAGGAGAGGGGGAGGGGGGAACTATAGTCACGATATATTATATGAGAAAAGAACGTATTTTCAATAAAAAAATAAATAAATAATAATTATAAGGCAGTCATGCTGCTTTGAGGAAAATGTGATTTAATCACTTATAAATGGTAGGGGAAGTTAAAGGAGCTTTTTTTTACCTCTGAATTTCAAGGACAGACTCACTGGAGAAAACTTACATACCCTGATTGCCGAAGAACTCTTTGTCTGGCTGTATCGGACCCGCGGCACAGAGGAAATCAGATGTCCCAGCCGTCTAAATCGTGGACTCCCCTCACTAGCCATACTGGTTCAGGAGAAGATAAACTTCACTACAATACATGCTCAAGTGCCTACAGAATCATTGGCTACAGAGTGGAGAAGTATCTAAAAAACTCCAGCAGCAAAAATAAATGTCCTTCACACTGCCAGGACCTTATCCCCAGTGGGACTTATTTTCAAATTCAACTCCAGTTCTGCCAGGCATATTTTTCAAGCCTAGTTCAGTTGATTGATAGAACATGAATCTCCTTTGGCACCTCAATGGCAAAGGAATGTGCCCCTTGGATTCTTTGCTACAATACAATAGGAAGGAAGAATAAAAATATTTGGTGGTAGATCCAATATATATATATCTGCCGTGCCTTAAAAGACTTCAACATCTTTCTCTATAGGAATGTTGCTTATTGCTTATCTTCAGTTAAGATACCTTCTTGGAGTTTGTTTTTTTTTTTTTTTTTTTTTACTCCTAAACTAAACAAGAATAACATTTCTATGCAGTTGCATAATGATTAAACTTCCAGAAATATTCATAATTGTCTAGTTTAGTCAAGAGGAAGACTCAAATATTACAGAGCTAAGGTTTCACTGAACCCTCACAATGAGGCTCCACTTTGTGTGGGGCTAATCAAGGTTGTTGACTTAAGTAGATCCGCTTCCTTTAAAAGGTACTCCTCTGTGTGGACCTTGGAGGACACTTCCAAGAAAGATTAACTGAGGGGCAAGACCCTTCCTGTGTAGACAGCACTGTCCCTTGGCAAAAACAAGCCTAAAGCCCTGCTGCCTGCCCACCCTTCTGACTTGTGTGTGGATCTGTTCTGTCTCTGCTGCTGACCCATTGTACTGCTGTCAGAATCCAGATCTCTCAGTTGTTGAACATGAACCCAAGACTACTGGGGTCTCTCTGGAATCCTCTCGGCCTTCAGTAACGTGGAGATATATGAGTCATTGTGTTTTAGATTTTAACCAGCTACTGCGTTCTGATCCAAAACTTAAATGAATGCTCTGCTGCACACTTACTTCATAATGCTGTTGTTTTTCCAGCTTCCAAGCAAATGATAAAAAATGACTTTAATTCAGGGAAAACTTACTTTGGCTCATGGTTCAGGCCATGAATATGTATTTTTCTTTATGATTGCTAACATTCTAATGTTAAGTAAACTTAAAAGTGGAATAAAAATATGTACTTGATACCAGATTTTGTAATTAATGGGTCTATGTCTATTTTTGTTTTCATTTTGCTTTTATTTTTTGAGACAGAGTCTTGCTACATAACCCATGTTTTCCTGTCACTTGCTGTATAAACCAGGAGGATCTGATAATTGATTGCTATGTAGCCCTGGCTGTCCTTGAACTTATGACATTTTGATGGCCACATCCTCCTGAGTGCTGGTATTATAGCAATGCTTAAGTACTTCCAGGTTCAATGTAATACGTGTAGACCTACTACGGTTTTGAAATTTTGAAAGGATGCCTTATATATTTTAAAGTACATTTCTAACATGTGTTCAATGTTTGTACAGAGATTTCTTCTGTAAATACTGTGGGGTTTGCATGTATTTATCTTCTTTAAAGATATCAGTGTCTTCCCCACTGCTAAGTTTAATACATTAAAATTTATTATAGTCAATATCTATGGTATTTCTTATAACTCTGCTTATTATCTTTGATTATCACAGTTTTTGTTTTTAACTTCATTTTTATTTGCTCGTTTTGATTGAATTTTGTTGAAGTTTATTTTATAATATAAAATATAATATAATTAATATAATATAATGTATTTTGAATATGCCTAGACATTTTGATCTTCATCCTTAATATTTTACTCTTCTTCTCCACAAGGGACCTGCCATTTTTAATTCCAGAAGTTACCTGGTGTGTGGCACAGCTGAAAAGACAAGGGGACATGTTGAGAGATGCCAGCCTCAGCAGAGGAAACCACATGACGTGGCCAGTGCCATACTGGACAGTTCAAACCCGAGCATCTAATCTCAGGAGTTTTTATTGATGCCTATTCTCTTTGGGTATTCATGAGGAATAAAATGTCTTTTGTATAAAGCCAATACCTACATGTCATGGCCTGTGAAGCCCCTTGCCCAACAATGCACAAAACAACCATTTTTAAACACAACTGGAAATAAACTTCTGCAATCTTTCTCCCTCTCTGTATAAGGCAATAAAAATGCTTTATCTCTACAACATAACTTAACACTAAACCAACAAAAGTATCTACAAGATAAATAATCATAAGCACAGGACCAAATGAAACCAAATAACCATCACACTTTTCACAATGTCTTTGGACAGCAGGAAAACATTATCAACATCCAATTATCTGGAATCCACTCATGATCTCCTGGATTCCTCCAAAGGGCTTGGGTTATTTCTCTGGCTCTGACCTCTGCAGCACACACACACCTTGTCCTCCAGGTTCTGGCTGGCTAACCCCCAACCCCTACCATTGCTGCTGCTCTTGGGGGTTGTCCCATGGAACTGGCATCTTCAGAACATCGGGGTCCCTTGCTGCAACTGGGCTGCACTTTCACCAATAGCCTCTCCTGGGCTCTCTTCATGATGCCAAAACTCAACTTCTCTAGGCATGTTCCCTTCAATCCTGGGCCTTCAACTGCTACTATGGCTGCTCTATTATCAACTTGCCAAGCATCAGATACTTTCCATGACTCCTTCATGCCTTCAAAACCAGTAAAACCTTGGTGACTCTTACATGTTACCAAATCTGGCAGCTAGCACAAGATACAACTTCGTCCAGTTCTGGAAGACAGCTTCTATGTCCTGACCCAGAGGAAACACTTTCCAGATTTTAAGATACAGTCTAGTTTGCAGGGAAAAAACAAACAAACCAACAAACAAAAAAAATCTAGTCAGTTCATGTTTGAGTTCAACATTCAGTAGAACATTCCAAAGACTTCTACATAATGCGTCTGCATAATGCGTCCTGATTCTCTTAGCAAGTGTTTTTCTCAGCATCATTGTAGGTGATCCTTGTCTTCAGGAAGGGTTCCTTAGTAGGGTGGAGTTCTCATTACCATAGCAGATGTGTCTTGTCAGGTCGGCTTCATCAGTATCCGGACTGCTTGTAGTCAGATTTAAGAGAAAAACATTTGGGAAACATGGAACTTTTTTCATAGACCTCAAAAACAAGACCCACTTTTGAGCCTTACATTCAAGTAAAAAAAGTCAACAGAAAACTCAGTTTGTGGAAGGGTGTACTCTTGTTCCCATTTCCCACACCTAGGCCATTGCCAGTGGCAGGAGGGAGCATGGCCAGATGCTGGAGCACACAACAGGTAGTCATGCTGTTTCCTTGTGCTGGGGTGGGCTCCAGGACCAGGAAATGGCTCTTACCTTGAAGCTTTCTTTTCCATTCACAATTCTCTTATAAATCTTTCCTTTCTCATTCTCCTCTTCCTTCAGGAGATCTCTATTCATACCTTTTGCCTACATACCCTTTTATTAATACTTTAGTTTCTGTCCTCTGGGAACATTGGTGTGTCGATTGTTACAGTACACCTTTGCTGTTGCTCAGCCATAAATACAAGGGGGCATTTTTAAAGCTACAAACCCTGCCACACCAGCACAGGGCATCACTACCATGGTCAGCAGCACACTGAACGTTGGAGCCCTGTGAACTCATCTCAGGAGTTTTTATTGATACCTAATCTCCTCAGGGTTTCTATTGATAGCACATCAATCCTCAGATCATGAGAATTCAAATATCTTTACATAAAGCCAACACCTGCAGACAGTACAAAATACCAAGGCCTAGGCAGTCCCTCACCCAAAAATTCTCAAAACAACCATTTTAAACATAACTGGAAATAAACTTCTGCAATATTTAATAAAGGTTTTAATAATAGCTTTTGTTTCCAACGAGGACCCTGACAATGTCCTGGTCATCTGTCCCTACTTAATGTTCTACTCTTCCCACATGGGATTAGAATCGAGTCAGAGTGTTGGTCTCTAAATTCTTCAAGCTGTCAAAATCACCAAGGTCAGAAATAGTCCACTCTACACCAAGAGAGAACAAGAAGATATGGTCACCTGTGATATGTTCCCCATCAACTGGCCGGTATAATATGCAAGTTGTCACAGACATTTCAGAATCAGATGCATAAAAAAAAGGGTGAAGTTCTACACTTGTTCATGTTTTGAAATAGTTCTCACCTTTACAAACATGAATCTCATTATGAATGTTCAAATTAAATCATTGCAAAAACAGATGCACTGGTGCCTGTGGAAAACCGTACTGTGAGTATGCTGCCTCTAATTTTACAGGCTGTGTTTATCGAACATGTTGCTTTAGGTGGATGTTAATTTAAAACTGATCCAATACCATTTTTCCTATCATCCCTGGACAATAGGCACAGCTAAAATCTGACTGCATCTAGGCACAGAAGCCCAGTTTTCTACTCCTCACCCTTTCCAAAGGCCTTCTGGGATGCCAAAGCCATTATTTCTGTGATCAATTATTATTATAGGAATTATTATTATAATTATAGGAATGACTGAATATATAGATTTGGTGATCAGTCTTATGTATCTGCCCTAAGTATTTGTTTTTTTAGAAACAGGGTATTCCTTTGTAGTGTTGGCTATCCTAGAATTTCCATGTAGGCCAAGCCAACCTGCTGCCTCTGCTTCCCAACTACAGGGATCAAAGATGTATAGCACCATGCCAATTAACATTTTCTTATTTTAGGTCAACAAAAAATGTTAAGATAGAATATTTCTGCAAATAGGAATGGTTGAATATCTAGATTCAACAATCAACTTCATCTCTTTGTCCTAAGCATTTTAAACAAAAAAAAAATGCAGAAGGAAAACAGGACACTAGTTCTGTCTATGCAAGCATCCCTCAGTTCCTTGGAGGAGAAAATCCATATTCAAAGACATTAATAACTATTCCAACTTACCTATAATTTGCCTGTCTCCATAGATTGATACATTGTGCTATTTTTGATAATCTGTACACTATACATCCTATAGATTATATTATGATATAACTATTTTTGACAATGTGAATTTCAAAGGAACCATCTTCCATACCTGTCTTCTGTACACACACTCATGTTTTGTCTTCAACAAGGCTGGCAGGAAAGTCTAAAACTGTGAACCACATACCAGCTTCTCTGGACTCCCTATTTTTTCATATGTGATTCCTCCAACTTCTCAAGGCATTGCTGCATCTAAACTTAAAAATTCAATGTATATACTGACTACTTCTTTTGTTCAGAAGCTGAGAAGTGGGAAAAGGATTACAGAATCTTGTGAATTCTTGATTTCTATTTCTGATTTACAGATCTGCTCTGAGGTCTCACTGATTTGAGGGGAAGGCATCAATCTGGATGCTGTCAACCAAAGCATCTCCAGTACGGAGGCTCATCAGTTGTTCCCAATTACTATTGGTCAGCTCAGTATATACATGTGTAGATGTAGATTAACACCAGATATAGACATTGATTTGGGGCAGATGCTTTTTATTCTGTCGCTAACTCAATCACTGTTTCTAGCTTTGGAACCTAGAGAGTTTTGTCTTCTTTACATGCTAGTCTTAATCCTTGAACTGGAAGGCTTCAGCCTTTGTTCAAGCCTTCCAGTTACACTTCCTAGTATAAACTGCTAGCCCAACCATAGAAGGTGTCAGCCTTAGCCTTCTAAGTCCTACTGCTGACTGAGTCATTCTGATTAGTCCTTCTAAACTCTGCATCTTCTGGTTCAACCTACTCTCTGTTCTGGGCTTCTTCTGCTGCACTCTTTTAGCACCCCCTTGGCGCTCACTGCTACATACTGCCTCTGTAACTGACTCTGCTGCAACTCACTCTGTAATTAACTCCACCCTCAGCTTCTGTAACTGCTCTGTAACTGACTGTGTAACTAACTGTGTAAGTGCTCCTCAACTGATTCTTCAATGTGCTTCTCAACTGACTTCTTTTACTGTCTGCTTCAACTGACTGACCTTATGTCACTCCTATGTAACTCTCTTTAACTAAGCTGAGAGCCCGCCTACGAGAGATGAGCATGTTCTTTCTCTGCTAACTCTTCCTCTTATTAGTCACTTTGTCTGCCATTCACTCTGGCTCATTTAAGATGCCACTTCCTGTGTGACACTGGCTCCTCCTGAGTTCTGCTTCCTCTGTCTGCTTTCCACTGTTTTACCTAGGGAAATAAAGTGTAGACTACTACTGCCTTCTGAATACTGGCTTAATGGTAAATCTACATTCCATACAGACTACACAGGTCTCAGGAAAGTGTTCCTGACTCAATCTGCCCTACTGTCTGAGACTGCAAGGCTCACTGTGCCTCAATCAACTTCTGAGGCTGCGCTGGTCATGACCAGTGTCCTACTCTCTGAGACTATGATACTCAGAGTTTCCCACAGGCTCTGTCTCCTCCTGAAGGCTAGAGGAGAATTCTGTTCCATTGGTCACCACTATAGAGACACAAAAGCACATTTCCCAACACTTAAAATCCACCTGTTTGCCACAGTCAGCAATTACTGTTGATGTTTACCTCAGACAAATGCCACCAATCTCCAAATTTAGCCCCAGAGCACTTGTGAGGTTGCCATCCTTTAGAGTCTCAGGGAGGGGCACTTCTCAAATTCTACTCTGCCTGTCACAACTTTCCTCCCTCACTGATCTGCACCGAATCCTGGTCTAGGCTAACGGATATGTCATAGAGCATGGCTGTATTCTTGGTTTCCTCATTTCCCTTATTGTGATGGTTGATGCTTATCAGTCCAGTATTGATCAGGAAAGCATTACAGGCATGATTAGCTACTTTTGTCCATGCTATTTCTCAAGTCTTCTATTATATTTTATGTTACAGATTTGGGACATTTGCTAGTCCTTTTCTACCCTTCCTACGTAAAGAGAATAACAGCTACCCTGTGCTTGGAAGGAATTGGTTCTCTGCTGAAGTATAAGGCAGCCAATATTAGGTTTTGTATTGATGTTAATTATTACATTATAGTATACTATCTTGCACCTTTTGTTTACCAAATTATCCACAATTCATTTTTCCAGATGGCCTTGGATTGGCTAACCGGTCATTTCCTTTCCCTCAGATAGCTACAGCACGAGTGAGAGTACTGAAGCAGTCATCATCTGTTCCAACCTCATGTCTTCCACCCCACAAACTCATCTTGGAAGCCATCTTGAACACCAATTATGAGACTCCCTATTCTGGCTCTTGGGAAATAGTCATACATGTGTCGTCCATTTACACACACACACACACACACACGAGAGAGAGAGAGGGGACAACAAAGAAACCAGGTGAAAAGCAATGAAGTTGTATACTCAGTTTGACGTCTGACCTCCGTCTACACCTGCCCAAATGTGTGCACTCATGTACACAAACAACACACAGACAGAGCACATGAAATAAATGCATGCTGAAATAGCGACAGAATATCTTCCTGTAGGTCAGAATCATGGGAGCTCATCTTCTCCTCTCTCCTAACACCGCTCAATTCAATTACTCAACTCAGAAAAAGCCCTGTCATTGGACCAGAGATGCTTTCAGAGGTACCGCTGATGACCCTCAGAAAATGAAAATAAAAAGTCCACTGAAGGCCTGTGCTAAATTTAAAAGAATAAATGGCAAAATATGCTGCTTTTTCAGAAATGAGGAGATGCTAAATACATGGTGTTTCAGGTCATCTTGAACTCTCCTCTATGTAGGTGCTGCCTTAATCTCAAATTCAGAAAATGAGTCATCCTTCTACATCACTTCAGAACACAGGCTTCCTTTCCTTAAGCAATTATTGTGCAGCCTCTGAATTGTGAGTCCTTCATTTACTGGACAGTATATATTGTATATTTATTTTATATATTTCCCAGACAGAGGAAAATATGATTTCAGATACAGCAAGAGTCTCCGTAATTGATTCAGTACTAAGCAAAGAGAAAAAGCCTTCTCCAGATACTTAATGGGCACAGGGCCTATTGCCTCGTGGTGTACTTGATAGAAGTCATCACAGTAGAAGAGGACCGTGGAAATGCAGGCACTTGCTGTTAGAGAGTGACTCCAAGCTTAGAGGGATGTAACACATGCGTATTCAAGATGTGAGTTTTGGCACCATCAGAAAACATATAGGAATGCAACATTCTTCCACAAGAAGTTTGAAGTATAATTTCAAATGAAGGACAAACGCATTGACACATGAAAGAGAATCCCAGTAAGACTAAGAGGATGGTTTTAAATGCTGTCCTGTGTGGACTTACATGATTTCCCCATTGTGTGTGTGTGTGTGTGTGTGTGTGTGTGTGTGTCTATGTTTTTGTGTGAGTGCGTGTGCTTAGGGCAGAACACCTACATGTTGGTGATAAAGAAACACCAATGATAGTGCAGCCAGCAGGTGCATATCCTGATGTGCACAGCAGCCCTTACATCAGGTTCTTGTTCACAAGACTTTCATTGACTTTTCTCTGGGTAATGTAGTTTCAGCACTCTATAGGAACTCAAAAATCTGATTTATTTTCCATATTCCGAAATAAATGTGCAGATCATAAAATACAGGGTGGGTTCAGATGGAATATTGTTCTCTGCCCATGGAACTGCCAGTATTGGAATGCTAAGTATTAAGTAACTTCCAGTTATCTCATCCTGAATATAAGGACAGAGAGCTACTAATGCCAAATCCATCTCAGTTGCTATAGTGCTTGAAGACCTTCAGGTATTACACTAGTGTGTGTATGTGTGTGTGTGTGTGTGTGTCTGTGTGTTATGAATTTCATGGAGAAGTACAAAGTTTCCTACTAATCTCACCCAGGCTGACAGACATTCAAATAATTAAGATAACCTAAACATTGGATTTTTCATACTTTATTTTTAAACAACAAAGTCTTTTATAATTTGATTCATTCATACTTTAATAGTTTAGAGTTACCATTCAAAAAGAAGTTCAGTATATTGTAAACAGAAGCATGTGACATTCTGCTTTCTAGAAAGACAGAAAATAAAATTTGATTAAATTAACAATGAAATAATAACATTAGCTTCATCTCAGTGATTCAGTGTTCCATTTTGTTGTTGATTGCATAAAAAAAATTCACACAGTAGGATATAATTTTGAAAGTGTTGAAATTTGCATTCATTAGTGCTCCAGAGGCTAATCATGGCATTTCCAATTAGGCCCTACTCCAGCTGCACTCTCTGCCACATGGGAGTGGTTTACGTGGATAAGGATAAAAAGTATCACTGCACCAAGCTATCCTCGATCTGTTCTGATCTAGAAATTTCTAGCTACAGACAACTTTATTATCTGTCTTAAAGTTGGGTCTGTGGAAGATATATGTATGCAGGTAGGTATTCAGTAGATTGTGAGACTTGCTGGCTCCAAACATTCAAAAACATTTTGTCAAATACTTTTCTGAGCACTTGGCTAACCAAGAAAAGAATTCTGTGACTGCATAACAAAGAAAGTAGACTTTGAAGAATTACCCTATGAACTCACTGGTCAAATCATCGAAAACCAAAATCCACAATAATCAGCATCAAGAAACACTAAGAAGAAGACAGAAGGAATTTATTTCATAGAGTTGTTACTTTACTGCTTGAAATAACGAGTTTGACTCTTGTTCCAGAAACCTCCTGGGAGCAATCTTTCTCTGTGATCCTAGCCACGCCTATAGCTGTCAGAGCCTGAAAAGACGTACTAGGCTCATAGCTCTGGAATCCGGCTTTGGAGGTCAAAAAGGAGCAAACACGTAGGAGGGGAACAAATTGATGTCTGTGGGAATCCATCAAGGAAATACATATGTATTGACATCGAAATGCGTGCTATTTGTATGTTTTTGTTTTGTTTTGAGATAAAAATCTGAAATTTGTAGCTCAGGTTGGTCTGGAGTTTACTCTGTAGCTTCAGTGGTCCCTGAGCATATATTGATCCTGCTGTCTCCACTTCCCATGTACTGGGATTATACAGACCACTGAACTGGCTTACACTTAAAATTAGTGAATATTCATAAACCTATAGGTATTACATTTTTACTATTCATATCAGCTCTTTCCTTATATCTGACAATCAGAGACTGTGGTGATAGGAATGAGTAACAAAGGTGCTCAACTCTAGTCTTTTATATTCCAATAAGATTTGAAATCTGAAATAATGAAATTATTCTGAAGTCATCAGAACTAGTGAAGGAAGCTAGACTTGTTGGAGCCAGACTCTGTGAGGATGTCCGCATAGCATATCTGCAATGGAGTTGCTGGAAGCCTGCTAGTGCCTGCCATAGCCTAGGAGGAATCAGTGGGAAGTGCCTTCTTACTTTCAGAGCACTGTACCTTGGGGTAGCAAAATGCTTTGTCAATAGGTAGTGATGTCCACAGAGTTCTGAACAGGGACCAAATGTCAGGCAGTCACATTGCCTAGCATTCAAGGCATCAAACTATTTGTTAAGAATAATGAAAGAGATAGGAAATGTGAAGGAAAGTTGGGGAAACTTATTTCCAGTTATGTTCATGCAATTTTAAAACATTTGTCTTGTGCATTGTTGCAGTAAGGACTACCTAAGCCTTGGCAGTCTACTTCCATCTTCAGGTGTTGGCTTGATGTAAATCTCTGATTCCGATGTCTGCTTCCTCATGACCTGCACCTGCTCACAGCTCTCTGGCAGAGCCACTGTGATTCAAACAGCTTTCACTCTGAGATTTCTATGTGAGAAGCAAAGTTGCTGTGGAGAAATTCTTATAGTCCCTCTCTCACAGTCTCAGGCATCAACAAGGAGAGAACACTTCCTTTGGGTAAGGGGACATAGCTTGGCTGCTTAAAGTTTGTGTGATGAGACTACTCTACAAGTTTTCTTCATTATGCAAATAGGCCTGTGGATGAGGGGGCAGAGTTTTTGTGTCAATAAATGAGAGAGACGATCAGGTTCAGCATCAAGGATGGTGCTTGTCATGACATGCTGCTTCCTCTGCTAAGGTCTGGCAAGTTTGTATTTATGAAAATGTCTTTTTTATTTATTTATGAGATTGTCTTTCTTGTGCACCTACACAGTAGCTGCCAGATGCATAGGAATTGCCAGTTTTGACAAGGGATTAGATTTAAACTTCATGAATAATCCTTAAACAACGAGTGCCTGGAATCTTGAGAATAATCTCAAAAGTAATACTTTGGTATAGTATCTGTCTTTAGACCACCCTATAGGGCTTCTAGAGAAAGTGTCTACAGGAAGTGTCCAAAGACTTGACTTGATTGAGACATGATGCAGTACTGAGCTAGAATTACACCAAGAGGCTGAGCAGGAGAAGAAATCAGCATTACTAGAAATATCTCTAAGAGTCAATAGTTTATCAAACATCGGATACAAACACTGGATAAAAATAGACTCCACTCCCAAAGAAAATACTGCTAATAATAAAAGTTGATAATGATATTATAAATCAGATTTATAGAAGTAAAATATGCAGTTCTTATATTGTAAAATTTGATATTTGCAAAATTTCATATGTGCACATATAGTAGATTACACAGAGATTGCCCATCACTGTCATGTGTGACAGTGTTAGGTTACCAACAATATCAGGTTGCACACATGGTGATGGTTTTATAAGATGGAATCTCCAGGTGACCCTGTGTCCTTCGAGTCTGGGGAGGAGATGGTGTGTTCACAGAGATACCACACATGAAGAAGCAGCCTGACCACCTGCTTCTCACATAATCCCTTTATTAAGTAACACATGGCTGTTTACTTTTTTACGAATAATATTTATCTCTGTATAGACTTTAATCACAAAAATATAGCTTAAGATGAAAATGATTGAAATTATCAGATGTCAATCAAGAGAGCTTTGGAGTTCAGGGTGATTAACTTTACTGTCTCTCCATGTTCAACTGGAAATTAGCAATGCCATTTATTTCCATAATAATATCATTTGTTTTTTTTCTTTTTCTAGAAGCTATGAAAAGGACACATTAATATAAGAGCTTTTGAGAGAATGAGAAAGAAGTCATAACAAATTAATCCTGGTGTTCTTGAAGCACATTGAAAGTACACAGTATATATCTGTTTCATTGTTATAATAAGAGACTGTCTGAAAAAAATACCAAATAACCATCTCAGATTATAAATAAGGCATCTGCCTGGGCATCATTGTGCAAATGGATGCTGACGAAATCTCCCCTGGCTTTATTAGATATATTTCTACTCAAAAAGAAGTCTCTTTGTTATAATTCACATTCCAGAAGCTGCATGTGGCCTTCTTTACAACATAAACCATCAGAAAATGGTGATAACAAAATACAAAACGGGGCACATCACCTCACACGAGCAGAGTCAGTCTCTCTTGTCTTTGTGTTTGAGAACTATGAAAATGAAAACCACACTCACCATCACATTTCAAACCAATCACAGGAAGAAACTGCTTGAGAAAATTGTTCTATTGAGGATACAGGGAGTAAAACCTGATGGTCAAGACCCTGTGCTAACTGTCTTTTCAATGCCCTTTCACTTTGAAGAACTAGATATTAATTTTGGAATAAACAGCCAACTACTTAATTTCTTGGAATAGAAAAGCAACATTGCATCTAACTTTTATAGAAAATATTTGCATGCAATTAATTTGTCAAAACTTTTCCTTAGCTAAAAAAAAAAAATCTTCTATATTATTTGGGGTTTTATCAGGGTTTTTTTTTAATTTTTAAGTTTTTCATAATTTGAAAATGTCATGCATGAATGCGACATGTCTTGATCATTTCCATCCTCCTTCCCTTCTTTCCAGTCTCCTCAGACTCACCCAGCACTTCTCCCCCCTGACTTTGTGTTCTCTGACTTTTTGTCATTAGTTCACTGAGTACAAATTAATATTGCCATGTTGCAAGGATACGGTGTCACCCACTGGGGCTTGGCACAAACATGACCATCTCCAAAAGAACAGGAACTCCCTCTCCAAGAAATGATCAACCGTCAGTAGCTCTTCACTAGAAATTGAGTGTCAGGAACTCCTCCTTCCTTCATGCTGGAATTTCTAACTGGGCTGCTCCTGTGCTGGTCTTGTGTAGATACCCACAGCTCCCATGAGTGCATGTGTTCAACAGGCATGTCCTGTTGAAGCCAGTATTTCAGAGCCTTATTCCAACTTCCCAGCTTTTCTATTCTTTCTGCCCTCTACTCTGTTCTGTTTCCCAAAGCCTGCAGGGTGATGTTGATGTAGGTGTGCTCTTTATGGCTGAGAACTCAGTCAGTGATTCTCAGCACTTTGAACAGTTGTCAGCCTCTGTGTTAAGCATGACAATCTGCAATAAGAAGCTTCTCTGACAAACGATGAGAACAGCGCAAAGCTATGGGTATAAACATAAATATTCAGAAGCACGTTAAATACCTTGCCAGTTAGAAAAACAGTGGGTTCTCCTCAACAGCCTATGAATTCCCTAGCCACTGCTGTGGATATGTTCACATATCCATATCACATGGATAAGTCCCTCCTTTGGAAGAGGCCTCAATCCTGAGAGGGGTTAGTGATCCTTCTAAACAATCCTGCTACTACTGCCCCATGTGCCCATCTTACCTGGAAGGTCAGTATTGTGGCATAAGGGATCCAGTGCTGTGTACAATCATTGGCATCCTTTCTCTCCCAGGTGCCTGCACAGCACCTTCCAGCACTGTGGACACAAGCACGCTGGGAGAGTTTCTTAGTCAGAGATTTATTCACTGATGTCCTACTATCAAAGTACATGGTGTCTTTGACAATGAGATCTTACCATCCAGCCATGATGGTCAATCATCAGCAATGGTTACTATCCTGTACGTTTTGTGCCTCTGGGGCCTTGCTGGTCATTAACTCATAGGGAGGCAACTTGTGGCTGGCAGTGAGATTTTCATTTAACAAACCATTCCTTCTGGGGGTTTTGATTTATCATATGATTAAACTATGCTGCCAAGTTTAGTGTCTTATTTGTATAGTCTCCTGCCTGCAAAATTGAAAAGATTGCAGAATCTCTGCTTGAGATACCTTTGACAATTGACTAACAGCATTTCTCCTTGCCTTTTAATTTGACAAGTTAGAACATTAAGCTGTGTGTTTTACTCATTTCCCTTATGTGTTGACGAAATAGTTCATTTATTATTACTAAAATCTATTTGAAGACCCATTATTGTAAAATAAAATGCAAGTGGTAACTGATTGCTTTAACTAACTGGAGACAGTTTTGTGCATCTGAAATAAGAGATAACTAAAGTTATCTACGTGTGTGTCCGTTGTGTAGGTAAATACAACTTCACTAAAGATGATATATAAAATAATTCTTATGAAGCTGAAAGTGCATGCTCATGTAAGCTATTCTAACTAAACTCTGTAGGTCATGTACGAAATTAGACAAGAAACTAGAAGGAGGAGTACCTGAGAGGAAAGAAGACTCCAGTGTGAAGTGTGATGTGTCATGGGTGATAATAGGGTAGGATGACAAAATTCATTATATATGTGCATGAAACTCTCACAAAACAGATGGGAAAGTATGTTGGGAAGTTAAATTCAATAAATCATTAATTAAAAATTGAACTCCAAGTATACAATTCTCCTGGATATAAATTAAAACTTGCATGCAGATAGAAATTTCTCCTACTCAAACTGAAACAATGATGCCTCTTACGCTTTTAGTAATTCAATAACAAATGCATGCATGCCCGCAAACTAAGGCACGATATCCTCTAATAGAAGTGTGGGAGAGCGAAGAAGGTGAAACTTAACACTTGGAGGTAAAATCCAGCCAGTGAGGCTGAATTCATTTTATGCATGTACCAGAAATGGCCCACGCTGAGAGAAAGCACAGTCTTCTAATAAAGACAAACTGTGCTTAATATCAGTTTTACTAATGCTTTTCACAATTTGAAATGCTGCTTTTGTATTAAAACAGTTGGCAGAATATTAGACAGTTCTTAGGGCGACAGCGATCAGCAGTTACAGAAGGCAAAGCACGCAGAGAACGCAGAAAGGATGAAATTTATAACCTTTGATTGAGAAATTGCTTGAAGTGGTGGAGAAAGATTGTTTTAGAGAACATTAATTATAACCTGAATTCACAATAGTTATAAGAAGCATTACTTTGTATCAAAAAGAAAGAGAATATATTTCCTAGAAAATCTACTTCTGCATAAATTCAAACAGGGCTCTAGACTGGCTTTGTTCAAGAAAACTCTTATAAGAAGTAAAAATATGTAGCTAAGCAAAGTGGATTATTGTAGTCAGTAAAGCATCACAATTAAGTTAATTGGGGAATTCTGTTCTCAGAGATGTCTACCAAAGCACTGACAGTTTGAGATACTGCTAGCTGTGAAATGAGACAAAGGAAGTATACAAAACGCCATACAACATTTGTACATGCAAGCTCGCCTATAAAAGAAAATAAGATGGGGCAGATGTATATTTGTCAAATATTTTGGACAAATTGTTTTTTGTACTCAAATTTAAAAATAATGAGAAAACATTCATGGACAGCAGATCCTGAAGGATTGGAAGCATTGCATTTACAGCGGGGCCATGTCAGAAGCTAAAGGGACCACAATCTTTTCTACTGTCAAGAAATTGAACTCAAAGTGATCTGTATCTTCTATCATTTTCGTATGCAAAATCACGTTTCAAACTGGATACATGTGGGGGCAAAGTGCTATACCAGTCTTACGGGCACAGGAGTGTAAGAGTCAAGATGAATATACTGGGTTTGTTGTGAGCTATAAAAAGTCTGTTTAGTGTTTTTCATCAAAAAGTACAAAGTGTCCATTTTTCTCATGTTTTATTTTATCTTTTCATATTGCATCTGTTAAGAAGCTTGAATCAGTCCACATGTTATACCCATATCAAATACACCATTTTAACCAATACAATCAAAAGTAAAGTTGGTCATTTGCACATCAGTATACCTGGGAAACAATCAAATGGTTAAAAGTTAAAATGGGTCTATTGAAAAATAATTTTTATTTGTTGTTAAATTTAGTTAAGGGAGATTAAAATTCCAAATTTCAAAATACTGTCATTGAATGCACTTGATTCTCCAAACATGTGGCTCTGTGCTTTGATCATGAACCACAGAACAAAGTATTTTTCTGAATTCTCTATAAAGGACAGGTAGAGGTTATGGAGAACTTACTCAACAAGAAAGTATTCTGAGCATTGTATACTAACTGCTATACTTGAGTCGAACAATGATTCTGCATAGTGTCCACCCTGAGTGAAGAGTTGTGTAAAGAAACCATACAGGACTGGAAGACTGCTCTGTGCATTAGGTACTCTTACATCATCTCATGAGCTGTTCAGATGGTGGTGTAGGTGGTACCGATCTACATTCTTAAGCTTATCAACTGTCAACACTTTAAGAAAAATGCTGTTTCCATGATGAAAGCTATACAATAGCTGTAACAAATATACAATAAATTTTGAAGGCTTAAGAATGTTTATAACAACACTAACTTTAGTCACTAAATTCACTCAGATCACATGCTCACTCAATTGATTTCTTTCCTTTCAATTCCCCATAGCATTTTGAATTTTTATCATTAATCTTTTTTTTCCTAGTTTTATAAGAGGCAAAACATTACTTTTATTATATTTATTCATTCATATGGTAGTGTGAGTATGTGTACTTGTGTGCTGTGATACCCATATAACATACAGGAAATGCTTCTTTTCACCCTCAAAATCAAACGTAGTCATCAGTCTCAGAAAGCAGACACCTCTGCCTTTGGAGCCACCTTGCTGTCCCAGTGGCATCTCCTTTGAAAGCAAAGTCCTAATTTGCCAATAACAGAATGTCAACACCTACAAGTCAACCAGATGTCATTTGGCTATGAACTTCCTCTGGTCTATGCCTTTTTCATGCATCATTTGTCAGTTTCTTAGGAGTTAAATAAATGTATAAAAGTGATGTCTGATAAATCAGCTGACAGGATATTGATGAACAAATTGATACTATGGCAGGAAGAGGTTAGATGACATTTTACAGCAAAGTATAAATTCAGTAAAGTGCCACAAAACTGCAGGTGGGTATCACACAGAAGAAGAATGGGCTAGGGTTTAAACAATGGGCTATGAAATGACATAGAGTGACTAGTTTGTCAGAAGTAGAGAATTGTAAATAGTCTGAATTAATAGATTATGTTTTGAAATCTTTAAAAAACAGTATAAGATACACATCCCTGGAATGATCACCTCTCATATATGGTATATTAAGGTTAACTATTCTCATGTCTGTGTTTCAAGAAGATAATGATGTTTTTGAGAGAACAAATGCTTTACCATTTATCATCTACTTCTGAATCCGCCAAAATGCCCCATTGTTATTGGCATCTCTCGTATACTTCTTGTTTCAGAGCAATGAAGAATCAATTACCTTTAGATCTGCCAATTACAAGTTTGATTTCAAGCTGAGGCTCACAGAGGTGGCATTTCATGATTACCAAGGTGGGAGAGTGAGAGACATGTGTGTAGAGGGCAATGTGTCACCCACGGAAGCGAATTCATGAGTTGTGTTCTGATACCGCAGAGATAGGCACATACCTCTTCCTGCTAAAACAAGAAACAGTTTGGAGCTGAGATTTCTGTCTTCTTTCCCCAGCTGATGATCCTTGGGTATCTGATGAGCAGATGAGGCCTACTCCGTGTCAGCTGATCAGGCTTGATGTGGCTATAGAGCATAGGATGATGCCTTAGCCATGGTTCTATTGCTAAAGACTGTAGCCAGGAGTGCAGCAACACTTTTAAAAAGAAAGCATTTAATTTGGGGCTTGCTTACAGTTTCAGATGATTCCTCCAACAAGGTAGCCCCTATTTCAATAAGGCCATACCTTGAAATAAGACTTAACCTTATGAGCCAATAGGGACAATTCTTACTCAAAGTACCACATTCCACTCTGTGGTCCTCAGAAGCTCATATATTTGAATGCTTAATCATCAGAGAGTGGCACTCTTTGAGAAGGATTGGGTATGGCCTTGTTGGAGGAAGTTCTGCACTGGGGATGGGCTTTGAGGTTTCAAAAGCCAGGCCATGGCCCAGTCTGCCTCTCTTTGTGTGTGGATCAGGTTGTAAAGGTTTCAGAAACTACTTTCTTGCCTGTCTGCATCATGCTCACTGCCATGATGAAACTGTAAGCAAGCCCCAATTAAACACTTCCTTTTATAAGAGTTGCCCTAGTCATGGTGTGTATTGATAACAATAGAACACCATCCAAGAGAGAAGGGAACAATAATGATGATTTCAATTGTCTTTGTGTAAAGAATAGCATTGTATTATTTTGATAAATGTAGGGAGCCTTTTTCTATGGGCAGATTGAAAATCCTAGATAAATTCTATCTGTGACATCAGAAATAAGAATCTTATAGTACCTTAATTGTTTTGTCCTGTAATGTGGACAAAATCACATCCATTATGTAGAGAATTGTGTTGTTTAGTGATACATGATGTTTAGAATAACCCTTGGCATGTGTTTATTACAGGAGAGTAACGCTGGCTTTCCCGAGGGAGTTCAGGCCGTTACCCTCCAGACAGTTAAGGTAGTGACACAGAAAAGAAATTCTGCACCTGGGCTCAGCTTACTGTAAGTGTGAGGTTACTGGAGTTACTGTAGGGGAATGGGTGTCTAAGGGCAGGTTCTCCGCTGAGGAGACAGTTCCTCATCCTGATCAGCTGTTAAAGCTTGAGTATCCTTGGGTTGGGAAGCATGACCTTATGTCGCTGCCTTTTACTAGGGAATGTTAGTCCAAACTCAGGTTCTCCTGTGACGAGTCCCATAGTGTCTGCTTGGGAGATGGTGACAACCACCTCGGGCCCAGGGAACTGAGTATTGTAACAAGAAGAGAGGGATAAATGGAGGCGATGGGTGAGAGCCATCGATTCACACTTGTAGGACTTAAAGTTAGAAACAGAGACGAAGGGGACACACAGTGCATGAAGCCACAAAGATGTCCTTAAAAAAAAAAAAAACAGCTAAGGCATAAAAACTATTTCAACTAAGGTATAAAAGCTATTCCAAGCAAAACTAAAATTTCTTCACCAAACTCAGTTAAGCCAAGTAAAAGTTTAAAGATAGAAAAAGTTTGATAACATGAATTGAGTAGGAAGCACTAAACTTTTCTCACACTGATAGGATTTTTACAGTTCTGTTTCTGAGATGTTATTGAACATATTATTTAACTCTACTATGAAACGAAGATGATAAGGTTAACCTAATCTATGGCATTTTGCCTATAAATATTTAGGAGTCTCCAGCGTGGATAAGTGAAGTACTTTTATATCACTCACTTAGTGCTGCAGTATAAATATTTCTACACTGACCAACTTTGCACTATCAACGTGATGTCAAATACATGACAATGGTTCTTAAAAATTAATACCTGACATCCATGGGGTACTAGAAGCTGCTCTCACACCCCACTGCTATGTGAATCTCAAATATTTAGCAGTTTCAGACTAATAGCGTTTGACTCTTACACCCTTACTGTTCAGTTCTGACAAGTATCTCTGACCTCCACCCACCCGTACATTTTAAAGCATAATAATTTGATAGTGTGCAGTGCACTAAGATTATCAAGACATTGGAAGATATGTGTTTTCTATGGAGGGGGAGACTTTTTGTTATAAGAGCATCATCAAAGGTAAGCACTTGTCAAGATGTAAGCTTGTGGTCCTTTCCTTAAAAATAACAATCCAGTTAAATCTTCAGTGGATTACCGCTCTGCAAATGTAACCTGTCAAGCCAAACTTTTAAAACACTTATTTCTTAACTCTAATGATTCATATCAAAGGATATAGAATAAAGTTCAATGGAGAAACACTGTGTGATGATTTTACATGTAAACCTACCACAATCTAGGAACACCTGTAAAGACATTTCTCAATTCAGGAATCATCTAGATTAGGTTGGTATGTGGGGGAATCTCTTGATTTTAGAAATAACCAAGTCCATCATGGACTGCACCATCCCACAGGCTCAGACATTAGCTGAGACCTACCGCAGGCAAAGAGGCAGCATGGATGAACTTGTTACTCTCCGATCTTAACATCGATGTGATGATGCTTTGTTTCGCTGCCTTCACTTCCCCAATGATTGACTGTAAAATATAGCAGTGAACTAAAATAAACTCTTCCTCCATAAGTTTTTTTTCATCATCATGCTATTTGTCAGAGCAACAGAAATGAAACAAGAAAATGGAGATGTTTAATAAAAAAAAAAATTAATCATGCTATGCAGAATGAGGTTCTGCCTCCTTTTGTCTAAACAAAGAAAATTTGAGACAGAAAGTTTGGAATCATCCAGCTCCTCCAATTTGAAGCCTGCCAGGCACAAATCTATGAGTAGCTTTTGTAATGTTTGCTGATATTTGCTTTGAAGGTTCTGTTTCCTAATTTGAATGTTCAAAGCTGCTAAAACAGAAGGCATGTCTTAAAGGGCTCGCTGGAGGGTGCCCGAGAATTGGTAGCAGAAGGAGTCCAATTTTGTTCTTGTATTTTATATTTTGGCATAAGGTACTGTTTCTTCCGCTGCCCCTTTGGAAGTCTGTGTTTTTAATATCCAATATCACTTTTTTAAGTGTCACACTGGGGCAAAATATGAAACAGACCTTCTGTTCTCTAATAATGAAAATCTGGTACTTGGAAGAGATGGAAGTTTCTAGAATAATTCAGAAGAATGACTTAATAGCCAGGTAGCTATTTAGCCATCAGCAAATAATTTTACCTTCTCCTTATGATTGAAAATGAATCAACAATGTGTTGCCTGCTTCTAGAGAGATATCCAGTTTTTTTCTTTTTCTTTTTCTTTTCCATCCCTCCATCCTTCCTTTCTTCTTCCTCCCTTCCTTCCTTCCTTTCTTTTCCTTTTTTCTTTTTTCTTTTTTCACAGTTTATTAAGATGACCTGACTGGCAAGGCAAAATTTAATTTTCCTACCATTCAAAAGGAAGTGTACATTATATGAAGGTTTAGTAAGTATAATGCCCACATATACATGTTTTGATCAAACCCACCTCCACTCTCTCCTCTTCAACACCTCCTATACACCATCTACCCCTTTTCTCTTCCAATTTCATGTGTTATTTTTAAAACCTGAGTCCACTTAGTACTCTAGATTCACAATAGGAGTCATTGAACAGGGGCTTCTTATCAGGCATAATATCTGAAGAAGACGGACACTTTCCCTCTCTCAGCAGCCATCAATTTCCAACAATTCTTAGCAGAGGGTAGGACTTCTTGAGTCCCTTACGCATCAATGCTGGGACTCTGGCTGGCTTGAAGTTGTGCGGGTCTGTGCACACAGTCACAGCCCTTTGAGGTTACCTGTGTAGCGTCCTGTCCTGTCTGTACAGTTCTGCAGCTATCCTCACTATTTCCAGCTCTTACAATCTTCCTGTACCCTCTGTGGTGGGTAGATTCAACAGCAGCCCCCATCGGTTCATGTGTTTGAATTAGTCTCCAGGGTCCCTGTGGTTCTAGGTTGGGAATCCATTTCCTCTCAATTACCTCCACAAATAATTGCTATTTTACTGTATGTTTCTAAACTCTTTAATTTCAAGCTTTAGGGAAGATAGTTGGAATCTCGCACCTGCTTTTACATTAATCTTTTGCAATATTAGATATTATATTGACTTTCAAAGACTTCACACTTCTGAGAGAAGTGAGCCAAAAAGACAAAGAGAGAAATAGAGCCCAGAAAATTACAAACAGTCAAGCTCATGGATAATGGACGTGCGGGTCATGGAGTTCACTGCCTTGGAGGAAAGAGAGCACAGAGGGTGGCGGCAGATCTCAGGAGGTAGGCAGCTCTGTGTGGGTCTTCTGCAGGTTACAAGGAATTAGACTCACCACTCAAACCCCCATTCAATGACCACCTTGAGAGGCAGCCCTCCAAAACACACTTTCTTCATAAATCTTCATACTTCCCCACACAAAGATTTTACTCCCATGTTCTTCCCACAGAAAAATCCATGACTATGAAACATAGAGTGTTTAAATGCTTCCACAACTATTAAATAGCATTACATCAATGGCAATGCTCACTTTGCTTTGATTGAGTGGATTTCCAATCTTGACATCAAGTCATCAAAGATCATTCAGTCAGTGAATCAACTAACTAACTTGTGATGACAACTTTAAGTATAGTTCAGTAGGAACATGTAAAGCAAAGTGTGACTATTTCATATGGAGCCTAAATAGCTTCTACTGAAATCTGAATGGGTGGTTTTGCTTATAATAATCATTCAGTAATACTGTAAAGGCTGCTGTAGTACTTACCTTTAACAGTAGAGTGCATACAAAGGTATCAGCCTGTTACATGCAGTTTGGGATTTTAAACAGATTCTACAAAATTCTTGGAACACTGAAAATATTTTAAAACATAGCTACCAGCTGCAAAAAGCAAGTAAATCTCTACTCTTGTAGAAAGGAATAATATGGTGTAAATATGTTATTTTAATAGCTTTGTGGATAAAAGGGAAATGTAATAAATTCCCCTAAAATGGAAGTGAGCCAACAGGATAATGAACTCTAAAGAGGATAAAGGTGTTTTGAACTGTAATACTTCCCAACTCTGAAACAGAAGTGACAATTGGAGGTATCATTAGCAACACTTAAGTCCTCATTTCACCATACTTTAAAAACAATAGCCTCAAAACAGTGCCCCTTCCTGTTACTCATCTTCAGTCAATATATACAGATTCATATTTAAGCTGGTTATTAATTTCAATGATGTTTATAAAACACTGCCCTGCATCCTCAGTCAGTGTCAAGTAAAGAGCTGGAAGACAGAAGTCACACATGTTTTAATGAGTGGGAGCTAGACACAGCACAGATGGTCTGTGAATGTTGTCCATGAGCTGGAGAAGACTGACCATATCCTCGTTTTAGTCCTACAAACTGAATGGTCAGAAGTACAGAAAGCAAAGGAAGTAGTTTCATGTTGGAGAGGAAGATTTCAAGGAGAAAATAATATGTTAAAAAGGTCCTTAACATAAGGGAAACACTTTTCTAATTGATCTGAACAAGGTGATGAACAACCAAAAGAAAGTCTTAAGCAAGTCACTAGAAATGAATGGTACGCATTAGGAATGATTGATTCTAGTATGATTTCTGGAAGGAAGCTCAGTTTAGTGGGAAAAAGGGGCTGAAGGAAGCTGTGGTTGCCAACATAATGCCTGTGTTAAATTTAGATCGGCGATAAGGAGTGTGAAGCCCTCACACTCGGGAAGCTTTTAGGATGGGTGAATTGAAATGAAGCCTACAGTGGCCAGGTAATTGTATCCACACCTGTAATTCCAGCACTTGGGAGGCAAAGGTAGAAAAATCTCTGAATTTGAGGCCAGTCTATTCTACAGAATGAGTTTCAGAACAGTCAGAGCTACACAGAGAAACTTGTATCAAAAACAGCAACAACAACAACAAGAGAAAACCCAACAAACAGCAACCACAAAACAAACAAACAAACCAAAAAAAACCCCCTAAAAAACCTACTCTGGTTCATATGATTTTTCTCTGTTTTTGGTTACAAATATTTAAAGCCCCTTTGACATTGATTCAAATAAAAAATATAATTAGAGACATAGTCAAACCTGCTGCTGCTTGGCTTTTCTATCTAGAAACTACATATTCAGGGTCATTTAAATAAGATCATGAATTTCCATATTCTTTGCTTTTTTTTTGATAATCTTCCTATAGAGATACATAAAAAAATCTGGCAAAGATAATGCTTCTGATATGATACTTAGTACCTAAAATTTTACCATGGCATAAAACAACAAAATACATGCAAATACACGTGCTCTTTCTGTTGGTGAATATAATTTTCCAATCTGAGTTGATGAGTCTTTGTTTAGATAAAACTTTATACAGCTCACAAAAAAATCCCCCCGAAAACATCTTTCTTCTTTCCTTTTTAGTTGTTTGTGAGCGAATGGAAGAAGTCACTATGATAAACTGCTAGAAATGACTCAATTTTCAGTGATCAAAAGGCTGTGTTCATCGCTTTATAGTAGTGATGAATTACACTGCGTGTTTATATTACAAGGAAAGGGCCACATACATATGAATGGGCACCTATACAAAAGATCATTACATCTCTTTATGTATGTAGAAACATAATTTTACCGGAATAGGCAAATGTTCAGCAGTGCAGCATTCTGCATGGCATTTCTACCATGTTAATGATTTTATTTGCAATTATGAAAGAATTTTCAATGAGGCTCACCTAATTGCCTCTGTAATAAATCTCTTTCTAAGAATAAGAAATTATATACAGTTTACATTTGCATTGTGAATAATGATTTAACTGAAACACATATAAAATGTAAGGCTTAGAAAGTCATGAAAGCCACGTAAGAGGTTTGGATCATAAAACAAAAAGTTTTGAGGGACCAAAGATTCAATATGTAGTAACGTTTTGTTGTTCATTTTGCATTTTGACAAGAATAAAGCTTGCTTTGAAAAGCAGGCACTGTATGTGGCCGCAAATACATGCTTTTGAAAAATACTATAGAGTAATGCTCAGTTTGGCCCTTTCTGGCAGCTTCTGTACACAGATGAGCTGTCTTTGTATTGCATGTCAGCACATTGGGGAAGCTGGTGTTTTTCCTGAAGGGTTTAATTCCAATGCAGATGGCATCCCTCTCGCACACGTTTTAGGTGCACAGTCTCTCTGTTGGCAAGCACACTTGGACAGGGAGATGTTTGCCACGCAGGTTCTCATTCGCTTCTGATAGATGTCGTGCGTTGCACCCATATGGAACAAAATCTAACAAGTAGCAGACGGGCTTCTTTGCAGATCTGGATTTTTTTTTTTTTTTACCTTCTAGGAAGCAAATCTATAATTACACACAATCAGATATTTCCAACTTTCTATAACATCTTGGAAAGTTGGAAATGTCCACACTAAAGGAGAAAAAGCAGGTACAGCCTAGGTTTCTGTACATATTTCAGCAGAGCATAATTTCTTTGAGACTCTGTTGAGTCCACAGAGACCATGGAATTAATATGGCTTATTTTGAAGACATATTTTGTTGATCCTTTCTGTAAAGTTCTTCGTACTTTGAATGCTATTTGAACACTTACAGAGACTGATTTCATCCCTACCACCTCAGAGTATTCTTAATGGCAATGGGCTTTCACATTCTCTTTCAGCAAATAAGATGAAATAAATGAGTAAGTTCAGCACAATTCCCGTGACAGCTTCTCTTACCATGGCATTTTAATTTTGAGCTGTGGAGCTGACTCAGGTGTGCTGTGATTTGTCTTCACATTTGCATTTCCGTACAGATGATAAGCGTCACAGTGGAAGGTTAAGGGATGATGTTTTTGCGGTGGTGGTAGTCGTATATTATTAGTTCTTAGAACACACGCTTATTAGAGAAATTCTATTTTCTTTAAGAATATTATCTCCACTTGTGTTAGAATTTGGCAAAACTCTACAAAATAAAAAAAAGAAAAGTAACAAGAAAGTCTATTTGAAAAAAATATGACCTGTTAATGAAAAAATAAAGCTTTTTTTTCCAGAAATTTCTATTTATATTTTGGTTCTTAGACACTGAAAAGTACTCCCTAAAGGAAACCAAAGCAGCAGGAGACGTTTGTTACCTTAATTTAAATCTTTGTGTTTTTAATATTGGAGAAAATCTTTACATATGAATACGTATTGTGAGTCGAGAGCTAACCCTGTAAAACAACTGTTACAAACACAGCTCTAAAGGAGAGTGAAACCATTTATTATAGCGTTTTAATCATTAGAATTAAAAAAAAAGTTCTTTAAGTAATTAGTCCATTCCAACCCCAGCAGCATTATATGTCACCTCAATGGGAAGAGGTTGACCCAGTGATAGCATTCTCTGTAGTCTGGGTGAGCTGCCTGTCCTGTGGCACCCAGACCTGTATCACTGTTGTGTGCCACAGGAACGGGGACGCAGCACCAGGATGTGCGCACGCTGCGCAGATCAGCAGCTTCCTGGATCCCCCACCTCTGTGGGAAGAGTGGACAGGAATGACTTCAGGTCCTTCTAACAGGGTCAGTTCAGGCCTCCCCCAGGCTCAGTCACACATCTGCCAACCCTTCTGAAGAATGTACTCATTCTCTATTCTCTGTGTGACACTCATTAAGATGCCCGTGTTTTATCTTATGTTCTGCCGTTACCGTGAGTCACAGTGATCATTTATACATGTGACTATGATTTGTGTTTGTGTGTTGAAGGTTGAGAAGAATGCAGTGGTCTTAGGAAGCAGAAAATATGAAAGAATTTCAAGCAAAAACTAAACTTTCTGCAATTTAAATTAAATTAAATTAAATTAAATTAGAGAGATGGTTTGGTGGGTAGGAGTTTCCACTTCTCAGGCCTGAGCACCTCGTATCCCAGCACTCATGTGAGGCTTGCCATGGCCACACACACACAACTGTAACTCCAGTGTGAGGTGGAGGTGGACTAAACCTATTTATGAAACTTATTAGCCACCAGCATAATCGTGGTTTACAAGTAACCCTGTCTCAAGAGTAAGAGATAAAGCCAGGTTCATGTATCCTTCTCTGGCTCTTATAAGTATGCACCTGAGTGTGCACACATAATTCACACATGCCCCCTTCCATATACGAGTGCATGTGCACATACATGCATATGTATGTGCACATACACAAAGATAAATGTTACTGCTTACACATATTTGCTTGTGGGAATAATTGAGCCTTTCACCTCATTCTAGATTTATGTAGAAATATTCTGGGACTCAGGAAACGTGGCTTCACTCATAGAGGGAGATTCAAGTGATCATTATGTAAGTTTTAGAATCAACTTTTCTTTTTCATAAATTTCCCTGTTTGATTTCTATAAAGCTAGTTGAAATGTGCAGTTTAGGAGAGCCCATTATTACTATGTTTTTCCTTTTAATCTTTCTTCTACAACACACGCACATCTCCTTGGTTATTGAAACCAAAAGTCTATGTTCCTCCTCTATATCAGCCGATACTTGACTTGGTGGTCCAGATGAAATGAATTATGTGGACAGGACAGATAACGAGATATTCAGCTAGAGAGGACAAACAAAATGATCGGGTGGAGGGAGGAAGGCAGGGAGATCAAAGGATCAGAAAGTATGCTTTATCTTTTGAAACGTTATTCAAATATTGTCCTAAAAATCACTAACAGAATCAAACTGTGCATGTTTTCCTGTTGATAAAGGGTCCCTGGTCAAACGTGAGGAGGCATGAATGGGATAACATTATCTAAGATTCTCTGACGCATCACTGCAAATGCCTTAATGTAAATTTCCAATGAAATATACAGTATGATAGGCTGTTAAAAGCTCTCTGAAATAATTTATGAAAAAAACACATTCTCATGTATGAGGAGTACACACAGTAAATTTAAAATAATTACAATAAATAAAATCTAGAAAAAGGAAAGAAGACCCACCAGTGCAGACGTTTAAGATTGCTTGAGTTAGGGTCGACACAGGGGGACATTGTCAATGACGTCATTCTGCGTGACCTGTCCTGCACTTACGATTTCCCTCACACCATCTTCCTCCTCATAGCAACCGCAAACCAGTACCTACCCCTAGAGCCTGGGTGCCTCCGAGTACATGTGGCTAATGGGTTATGCAACTGTGTCCCTCCAAATGTTTAGAAAGACTTTAAAATTCTCACTACCTTGCAATGCATGCCCAGCCCCCACGGTTTAGTGGCTATGGCAGGAAGCTGTAATTTGAAAGGTTAGAGCTCTTCCACGTCACTGCACTGGAGCCTGGCTGGGGAAAGGCAATAGCAATCTGCTTAACTCTCGATTGCTGGATTTTAATTGCATGAGCGAATCCATTCTTGAAGTCTCAAATGCCAGCAAGGCACACACTGATGGAAGCACTTAGTCCCTGTGATGTCCCATGTTAATACTTTAAAAGTTAAGATCACTTATGTAGCATAATTTGGTACGGTGAAGAATATCAAATGAGAATATTTTAGCGGGATAATGTCAGGAATGCAATGGGCACACATCCTTTTAGGAGACAAGAGGTTTATAAAGTTATACTTCTCTCACAACAAACATGAGTTTCATGTTTGCTGCCATTAGTCCCACTTCGGGTGAGCTGACTTCTCCTCCTCCTTTAACCTCAGAGCAACCTGAGAAATTTCCAAACAAAAAAGAAGTTATGTTTAAAATAGTTGAGGGATCATGAAACTCATCCCAAAAGAAGGTTAGTAAAAATAAGAGAGCATAAAGTTCAGAGTTCAGCGAGATGTTCCACAGTCCGTTGTGGCAAATGCTGTGTTCCCCGTGAAGAGCTGGGGCTGCGACTTTTATTTGCCAAATAAAATCTGTGCCTCCGGTGCTTGCGATAACATTGCTCATGAAGCAGTGGTTTCCTTCCTTGGAAATAGAGATTGGAATACAGCTGTGTTCTGCCTTCAATTTGGCCTTTGAAAGTTAAGTCACCAAAGAATGCATATTTTTTTTCTGTTTGGTTTTGAGAGTGAAAAGGCTAAATTTGGTAACCAGGTTAGACTATTTTCAACAAGATAAACATCTTATTATCTATTAATTTTTAAATGATATATGTTTTAGTCTCCATACGACAGTGAGAAGAATCTATAGGGCGTTTTACCCCCTGTTTTGCACTCAAAATTATAAATGATAATATAGCACAAAATTATAAATGATAATATAGTCCTTAATTTTAAGGACCACATACAAATTTTTGAATTTTTTTTTTCTGTTCAAACCTATTTCTATTTTATTTTTAACTATTTTAGTAAAATGGACAGTATGGAGAGATTAAGAGGGAACACTAACTATAACAACAGCAGATAAAATTAAAACTATGCGTCATTTCCAGCATGGTAAGTTAAGCCAGTGTTCATGTCTCAGATAATCATACTGCTGAAGAAGTTGACTTGGTCATTCCAGCACAACGTGCTGCTTACTTCCAGCTGTCAAATTGACACAAGCTAGAATCACCTGGGAGGAGACTCTTAGTGAGGGACTCTCAATGCAGAGTTGGCCTGTGAGCATGACTGTGTGTGGAAGGGGGATGTGTCTTAAGTTAATTGATGCGGGAGAGTCAGTCCTTCAGGCTTGTCTAGAGCTGGAAACACCAGCCTGAATGCAGCAAGGGTATAGGTGTCCATGCTTTGGTTCCCCTGCTCTTGACTACAGATGTGACCTCCCGCAGGGATGAACTATATCTTAGAATTGTGAGCTAAAATATACTCTTCCTCATCTAAGTGGCTTTTTGTCAGAGTGTTTTTATCAAAGCCACACAAATGATTAAATAGCTTCAAGACACTGCTCAGTAAACACAGACTGCAGGCAGTTCATCCAATCAGGCATTGTAAGAGACAATTTGTCAATAAAATGACTCTTAGGAGAAGAGGCAGAATTAATAATACCCTTTGTTTAATGAAAAATTAAGTCTTTATTCAGGTTTCATGGGACGTGATTTTTAAATATTTGAGTTTTTTTTTTTTTTTTTTAAGTAATGGAGTAGATCTGTTATTCATGATGAATCTCTGGGAATTTCATGGTGAATACTGGGATTTGTGATAAGATGACCCATAACCCAACCTAGTATGTTTAAGCTTGGGCTAGCCACAGGAAAAAGATTGATCAAGAAGGTCAGGAGAGGGTGGAGCATTTGAGACAATGAAATCAGTTCAACCTCTAGGGCAAGGGAGGAAACTGACGACAGAGTTCAGGATCATGGCCAAGGGCTTCTTCACTTATGTCTGTGTAATGAGTTCTCCACAGGATTTAGCAATCTTTGTGGACTTGATGCTTTGGACTGGAGATGCCCTGTGAGTGCAGGGTTGATTGTAGACAAGGACAGGAGAGTTTTCATCCTGAGATCTTTCTGTGGGCTTCACATGCATTGATGGGGAACAAGCCACACAGACAAGGGAAAAAGCCCCCAAGCTTGTGACCACTCAGCACGTCAAGTGCAGGGGTGGGCTTGGAAGACCCAGAATTTACTCCTGATGTCTGATATGAAGGGGTCTCACCCTAGGAAAGCCATGCTGATTCTGAGCAGCGTCAGGCTGCTGTACAATGTCCTGTTTGTGGGACAGTAGATCCTTTCCATTCAGGTTCTCAGTCTCATTTAAACAACAACAACAACAACCATAGATAAATGTAGCAGAACAGTAAGGAATTTTTTATTTAGAAATAGAAGGTAGTGAAAATTCACTGTGTAATATCTCCATGAGCTTGTTAGTGACAGCCACACTGGGGAGAGGGCATTGGATGTATTTGCATGTTTTCAGGCTCAATGAGATAGTTGGAGATGGGTGCTTATTAGGATCATTTACTTGACCCTCCCTTTTATGAAAAATAAGGCATTCACTGTTGACTTATGATTGTAGTGCGCTCGCATATTGAAGCAGAGGGACAGGCTCTTCGGAGCCAGTGTTTCATTGCATTTGCCCCTCCTTGTTGGTTGCTGACCACCAGGAGATGGTCGTCTACCCTCATGCAGAGGGGATTTAGGGAACTGTGTCTGCAGTGGTTTTGACAATCTAGAAAGGTACTCAGGAGACAGAATATTTCACAGTATTTACTCAAACAGACAGAGACTAGCAGTTTGCCTCATTACGTACAAGTAGAGGAAAGGACAGTATGACAGGGGTTGGCCCTGAGCCCCGACTCTGCTTCCCTGCCCTTTCTCACTAATGCTGAGGAGGAAGCTGACAAGAACTCATGGGAAGTCTGTATCTGCTCAGCACTGGAATGGTGGCACATAACAGGAAACCTAACCCTCCAGTGAAGGCACAGCAGTGGGAACCTCATAACCCGGAGTCAAAGTCACCTTCTGAACTTGCTAAGCAGCTGTGGGAGCATCACAACAGTACTCTGCTACCTGGCAGAAGCCCTGAAGCTTTTTTCACCCCCAAATTCTGTATATCATATTGGAAACAGATTTATCTCCGTGCAGCTAAAACACAGACAAGCGTTGGTGGCTTCCTTTGCAACTCCAAATTCCGCAGTATGTCTTTACATACAGACTGCGTGATGGGCTCAAGGTCATCACGAGCTTAAGTATCAGTTCTTATGCAGCTGTTAGTTCGACTGTGTTTAATGTGAAATAATGGGTGTATAAAACAGATAACAATGAACAATGTCAACTCATGGCAGGAAATCATAAGAATGCATCTTCTCAATCAATATCTTCATGGAAAGAAACGGAATTATTGATCTTTCAAATGCGTTCTTTTCAATCTTTATTATAAGAACATGAAGCATTTTACATGAAGGGGACAATGGGACAAAGTCACAGGGCAAGCAGTAAGAGACATTCCTGCACCTGAACTGAGCAAGCTTTCTAACCTCTACCCATGCACAGGCTGGGGTGGATGTTACACACAATTGGCCATTGTATTGGTAAGATTTTTGTTGGTTAACCACAGAGGGGGAAAGCAAGAGTGTGGAGATGTCTTAGAGAGCAGCAAACATGTCAGTGTATGAGATAGAGGACCTAAAATCTCTGGAGGAATACATGAGTGGGTTCTGAAATGTCACTCTATAGCAAAAACAGAAACAAAGAAAGCAAAACAGAGAACCAACATATGTTATAAACTCTTTACTGTTAAGCAAAATAGTCACCGGTTCCTCAGGTCTACTTGGGTTGTGAAGACAGCTCTTCACTTGATACAATGTCCCTGGAGACTTATCAATAGTGCAACAAAATGGCTAATTTTGAAGAGCAACCAGCCAGCCAGACCCAGATAGGCCTCTTCAGCAATATGCCAACAGAGACAGTGCATGTGAGAAGACCCAGTGGCCCATGCTGCCAGGGACATTTGTAACAGACAAGCTTATCCTATGGAATGTCTGAGAAGTTCCTGGATCTGCCAATAGTCTGTAGTAGAAGAGCTAGAGCTTGTGGTCCTGTGGCTGGAAGATACCGGGATTTGGAAAGCCATTCTGAGAATAGTGAAGGAAACCTCACACACTCACCCCAAGGATGGAATCCTTCTCTAAACAAACCTGTCACAAACTCTATGTTATCAAAATTCCGTGAAAACCAGGGCTACAGGAAACACATGCAGGACATCACATGACAAACCTGAACAGCACAGCAAAGCACAGGCATGACACAGCTCAGGCTGGGGGTGGGGTAAGTCTCATTGTGCACATACCTTAAATCACTTCCTCAGACATTTACAACTTTACAAACTTCTACCTTTTCCATTTATCTGGAAACATTGAATCATTTACCAAGAAACATAGGTGCTGGATTATTGAGAGTACTAATTGAAAAGGAAATTCGTTTGTTTTGTTTCTGATTTTGTTTTTTTGAGACAGGGTTTCTGTGTAATAACTCTGGCTGTCCTGGAACTCACTCTGTAGACCAGGCTGGCCCTGAACGCATAGAAACCCACCTGCCTCTGCCTCCCAAGTGCTGGGATTAAAGGCCTGTGCCACCACCCCCTGGCTGAAAAGGAAAGTCTTTGTGAATCTTCACACCCACATGAAGAAACAGTAAAAACACAAATTTTCAGTCATGACAGTAGCACGGTTGCTCTCAGCTTGCTATTTCACCGAAGCATGTTTGCGTGTTTACCTGTCTCAGTAGGAGGCCTGTGAGCACTAGGAAAGATCAAGGCCTGCTATTTTATACTTGAAACATTCATGGGTCTAATCAGAATTTGTATTTTGATAACCAATTTAGGCTGGCAAGTGAACTTGAACTTAAGTTTTTAAGAGACTTGGATAATTAAACTTATTTCAAAGTTCTCAGGTTTGTAACTTTCGGAAAGCACTATGTCCATCTTTGTACCCAGAACTATTATAAAGGCAGTTTCTTAAAGTGAAAGTAGAGTTTGCAGCTTTGCCCAGAGGAAACACCAAAAGATTTTACCTGCCGAAGCATCCCTGTGTTTCGTTTTGTTTTGTTTTGCTTTCCACACAGATAGCATAATTTATTTATTTGCTATAAATCAGGGAAATATATTTACTTTGTATTAAAAAGAAAGCTAACCCAGAGAGGGTTGGTTCTCAGATGCTAAAGCAATGAAGGAAAATTCTAAGAGTTTAATGGAAGGGAAAAGTGTAATTTAGACAAGATATCCTTCCCAACACCAGTGTAATGGCACAATGAGGAAGAAGGGAGAAATCAGATGGCCCTAGAGAGACCAGAAGACCTCTGGCCCTGGGCTGCTGAGGCCGCCATCAACATCCATCACAGAGATCTGAGAAGGGTAAGTTTTTCTGGAGCAAGCAGGAAGTATAGTCTGAGAGGCCTGTACGTATAAACTAATATTATATTATATATATTTAATATAAATATTAAAATTATAAACCTGTACATATAAATTAAAAATGACAGACTTACCTACTATCTGGATAGCTACCCTGGGATCCTTCATGGTTATCCTGATGGTGTTGTTGTTGAGCGCTGAGGTCCCAGAGCAGTGTCAGTCCTTGGCTGCCAGGCCCAGAAGATGTGAAAGATTTTCCTGTAGGGAAAGAATTGGGGAGAATTGACCTACATTGGATAAGAAAAAGGGACCAGTCTGCCGCCTTCTGGTGTCCTGTCTTTCCATAGCATAGTCAATGTCCTGGCAATGGTCGAGGTGAGGGTACTTTTGCCCAATGACCAGTGCTACTGTACCTGTGTCAGGACCCAGGTGGAGTACCCATCTTCTTTGACAGTGGTTTCAACTGCTGCCAGATGTGGGTATTTCTTGCTGTCTTGGGAAGCCTTTTCCCGTCCCTCCTTTATGTTAAACTCCTTAAATGCCATATTTACAAGACCTCCCTGAGAGCTTCGAGGGCCATCATCCTGTACCTGATTTCAAATATTTTTTTACATTAAATATACTTTGCTTGCTTTTAGTTACTTGTTTCAGACCTAATTTTGACACCATATACAGAAGGCTAAAGTTTTTCCGTATACATGAATTTTACATTTGTACTTAGCCTGACTAGAAACATAGTTTTGAATTTGATCATTTATAAGGTGACTGAACAGTAAATTGCTTGTCTTAATTATACTTAACGGTTTGCATGTTAGTAATTTTTTAAGACTAGGATTTTATAATTTTATCCTTGTTAAGTTTGAACCTTGAATTTTATACTTTTGAATTGATGAGCCTTTAGTATCAGAACAAACTTTAGATGAGAAAGTTTGGCTGTTTAGCTTCCCGTGGTCAATAGAGCTGGGATGAGCCACTGTACAGACCCTTCAGATTCTAGACTTCAAGCACAGCTACTTGGTGTGCATATGGGAGATCCTGTCAAGGGTTGGTGCTGTAGAGGGGTGTGTACTCCTTCAGTGGGTATCAAAGCACACTACTTTGTGTAAGCTGCTTCCTCCTTGTGATAAACGAGGGTCAAGCAGAAGAGGCAACTTCTCAAAGTCACTCTCAAGAAAGCTGAGTTTTTTGCCACCACAAATGTAAGTTGTAATCGAATGGATAACCTCATGCAATTTTATTTTTACTTAGTATAAAAATGGGAAACACAAACTTTAAAGATAGTAAGAGTTCCACTGAACCTAAAGCTGCCATGGTACGCTGGGCTTATACAGCATCTCAGTAGGCAGCACTCAGAAGAGTGTGCAAGGGTGGTTTGTCATCGTTACAGGTAGGGTTTAGGCTTGCTGGGATCTCCTAAGGCAGGGCTCAGGACATCTGGGCTTTGGGTGGTTCACCCAGGAGCCATCCTGAGTGTTTTCATACTGAGTAACGGATACATATGGAATTGCAGTAACTATGGATTGCTGGTGAGGTTTAGCTTCAGAAACTCGAGAATACATCTTATGTGAGAGGACATTTGATTGACAGTGGAATACGGAGTCTGTGGAGGAAATTTCCACAGCATTTCTGAATATTTCTGAATGAGGGAACTTGTTCTCTGTGATGCTGGCTTAGAAACGTCACTGTTAGTGGGTGATGCTCCTTCCACGCCTCACTTCCTATTGGTATTTGATATATATTATAAATCAATTCTTGTCCTGATTTTTAAATTTTATTCTTTTAAGTACCAGATTTACTGAAAAATAAATTTACATTTTTTTTACAAATGTACAGATGAATTAAAAAATGAATTCATTTACAAAAAGTGAATATGCTGTAATGTATTTGTGGACAGATGATAAATTCACCTATTTTCATAGTAAACAATGAAAGAAATGGACATTTAAATGTTTTATTATTTTATTTTTATATAGTATTTGTGTATATGTGTATTTTTAGTGTATGTATGTGCACCATGTGTGTGTGTGTTCCTAAGTGTATGTATGTGCACCATCTGTGTATGTGTGTGTGTGTTCCTATGTGTATGTATGTGCATCATTTGTGCATGTTCCTAAGTGTATGAATGTGCACTGTGTGTGTGTTCTTAAGTGTATGAATGTGCACCATGTGTGTGTGTTCCTAAGTGTATGAATGTGCACCAGGTATGTATGTATGTGTGTGTTCCTAAGTGTATGTATGTGCACCATGTGTGTATGCATGTGTGTGTGTTCCTAAGTGTATGTATATGCACCGTGTGTGTGTGGGGGTGTGTTCCTAAGTGTATGTTTGTGCACCATATGTGTATGTGTGTGTCTTCCTAAGTATATGTATGTGAACCATGTGTGTATGCGTGTGTGTGTTCTTAAGTGTATGTATGTGCACAATATGTATACAGGATCCAAGGGAGGTGACAAGAAGACATTGGATTTTCTGTAACTGGGGTTAAAAATGGTTGTGAGAAGCCATGTGGATGCTGGGAACCAAACCAGGGTCCTCTGCAAGACTCAGTGCTGTTAACAACGGAGCCACCTCTCCACCCCAAATGCAGCTCAGGCTGATCTTACAGTGTGGTCCTCTTGCATCCATATTTCAGCATAGTCAACAATGTGTGTCAATGGAACCTGGCTAAATTCCTAAAAACTTTCCCTGACAATAGTTTGAGTTGCTTGCAGTTATTATGCACAAACATTTTCTTTCTATTTTCCACTATTTATCATCCATCTCCCTGTCATCTGTCTATAATGTATCATCTATCTATTATTTATCATATATGTATGAATGTATGTATCTGCTATCTTTCATTTGTCTATCATCTATCTATCTATCTATCATCTATCTATCATCTATCTATCTATCTATCTATCTATCTATCTATCTATCTATCTATCTATCTTCTATCTTTCATCTGTCTATCATCTATCTACCTATCATCTATCTATACATATAGTTGGTTACAGAATCTTGACCTGAGTGATGCATGTGTGAGTCATAGAAAGGCTGTATTAAACTAGCTACAGTAATTTAGATTTTAGATAATGCCTTAGAGAAAGAGATTATAAAAGGGAAAATGGGAGGTTGTAAATGATGCATTTGCTCTTTGACATGGCATCTGAGTGTGGAGGGTCACTCAGCTACAAGTCAGACATAGAAATTGTCCAGAACATGAGGAAAACTTGGCTTTAAAGGAAAACAGTGTCAGGCTAGAGGAACAGCCCCAGTCTATAAAGTGTCTTCCTCATAAGAACAAGACTTGAGGTTGGACACCTAACACCTGGTTGGGCACTGTTGGGTGACTATGCAATTCCAGTTTGAAGAGGTAGAGACAATCAGATACCTTGGATTCATTTCCCAACTCGCTTAGCTGAATCATCTTCAAGTGTAGGGAGAGATCCTTTGTTCTTTTTCAGAGTTCCATAGGATGACAGCTGAGGTTGTCTTCTGGCCTATACATACATATATGCACGCACATGCATACACACACACACACACACACACACATGTGTACACGCCCCCACACACACATTTGAATACGTGTGACCTCACACATGAACAGACTTACACATATCAACATACATAAAACAATGAAAACAGTTTCTCTTAAGAGTTTTAGTTATTTTGAAATGCTGCCTAGACATCTTGTAAAACAAAGTGTGGTGAAATACGATGCCAGTCTTTAGAAGTACTTCAGGAGAGATCAGGAGTTAGAATTCAAGTTGGAGAAAGTTAGCAAATGAATGACAATCCAGGGAAGGACATGTACTCAAAGATGTACTCAAGATATGTCAATCTTCCCAGCAGATCTATGAGAAAGGGCAGGCGGTCGTTGTTGATGAGAACCGAGAAAGAGGATGATGCGTCCCTCTGCAGGAGCGTCTGTAACTCTCCATCACAGTACACTGTTCCCACTGCCATACTTGGAAGCACCCTGAAGTGGCTTGACATTTTTATTTACCTTTATCATTAAATCACCAGGAAGAGTCGCCCTCCCGTAGTAATTGTGTGTAATCCATTCTTTATGCATGTCCACACGTCACCATATCACCTCTCTTTAAATCTCCCATCACCGCCACCAGATGCCCTTGTTAGTAGCACTGCCAGAGTGTAGATGTCAACTACAGACACTATGTCAGTCCAGTGCAAGCCTCAGGGAGCATACAAGTCACCTCAGAGCTGTATGATGATGCTCCTGACCACATCCTGCAAACTCATCCAGTCCCTGTCGCCATGTTTTTGATTCTCTGTTCTTGGTCATCCTGTAATCTTCATACAACCTTCTATTTCACTAACCAAATTATAAAACTCAGGTTTTTGTGCGTCTCAAGTTTATGAAATGTGATTTCTAGTTGAAAAATTCAATACTGTACGCTTATGAATATGACGTTCATTATGGAATCTTCAGAGTTGTTGATAAATTAAACCTTCCTACAAGTTGTAAAAGCTGGTAAACATTAAGTATCCCCAGGCCAGAAAAGATGATCTGAAAGGAGTTGGTGTGATGATTATGATCAAAGCAGCACACTGAACTAAATTCTACAAGAACTAATAAAATCACAAAGGTATCACATTGTATACTTGCTAATTTATTGACTGTACCCTTTATCATATCTTCTAGACCAACACGGGTTTATAACGACACTTCTCATTACTTCAAATGACAATGATACGATGCTACCATCTCCAGAAGGATGACAGCATCAGTTCACTCTCTCCCTCAATGTGATGCAAAGGCTATTCCACACTGTGCATTGATTTATTTCTCTTTGAAGTACTATTGAAAGTTCATCTTTCAAGAAGAAGTTCTCAAAATTTTTATTTTGTATAAATTCCTCAGTAAACAGAAGGAAATTTGGTTTACTCGTCTGTGGTCGTACACACCGTATTATTGACTCGATAACTGACAAGTGTCTTTCCAAACCTTCCTAAAGAACCGTGAGGAAGAACAGACAGCCAATATAAGGAAGACACGGAGGCTAGGTGGCTCACCCTCTCAACACATGTCTGGGACACATCTCTGTTAGCACCACTTCTTCAGCATTTTCCACTGGTGTCTACTATCAACTCTATGGGAGCAGCTATTTCTCTACACACCTCAAATTGTCTTAATTTTAATTGATTTTTTTTTTTAGCTTTGAAGCAAAATATTGCCTCACTTACACTTTCTCATGCCTGTTTGATGTTTGAAAAATATAAAATTAAATTAAATTAAATTAAATTAAATTAAATTAAATTAAATTAAATTAAAACTACCCAGCCTATGTCCTTGCTCCTATTAAGTCTCTTGCACTCCAGGCACAAACTCTAAGACTCTTGTTTTGGTTGTGGGGATCTCATGGCACAATGCTGGGTAAGACACCAATATACACAGAATAGAAGCTGTTGTCCTGAAATACATTTCAGGGTCAGTGTTTATTGATAAGTTTATTCATAAGGGTCAATGAATTTCAACTGTGACATGAAGCTACAAACAAATGTCTTATCACTTCAACCTTCCCCAACCCTATGTGATAGAAGGGTCGTGGCAAAAGGAAGTCATTTATTTTAAAGTCTGCTCAGCATTTTAAAGTCATATTGTGCAAAGATTTTACTAGGTGGTCACATTTCACTTCCATAATCTGTATATGAAAGAGTCCAGACTTCAGTGTAAACAAGAGGACTCATGTTGAGAGTTCAGCTTCATTCACATCTCAGGAACATTGCATGCGTGCCACACACGTGTGATCTATCTGATGTTCACCCCACCTGGAGACGCCCATGAGTCTCCCTTTAAGCAGAAATGTTCCCTGAGCCACAACCCTTTCTGTTGGTTCTCTTTCTTCTTTCCTGCTTTCCACTTGCTTGATTTAGGTCCTTCTTCTTATAGTTGCTTTTTACTTTGTTCTTTTATATATGATGTTAAGGTATTGGCCAGAGATGTGCGAGCTTGCACACACACACACACACACACACACACACACACACACACACACACACAAAACACACAAACACACACACACACACACACATACACACACGCACACACAATGTGAGGATATAGTCTCTAATGAATGTCTTTATTTGACTTGTCTGCAATGGAAAAAGTAAAACATTTATTTTAAACTTAGACATTCACTACAGTGTAAAATAGTAGTATCCTAAGTTTGATCATCAGTGGTGTGATGAATTAAAGAGCAGCTCAGAGATGTCATCTCAAAGATGTATTATGAAAGAAGGAATCAGCACCAGAAATAAACATGCCTTATTTACCTCAAAGAAGAAGCTTCTACAGAGTGACTGCTGCCTAGGGCGAAGGTGGAGAGGACAAGCTTGAGTCTGCCTACGGCTTCAGACACAAATTCCTGTTCATGACTATTTGCCCCTCCAGATAAAGAAGACAGAAGATATCTCTGACCCACAGCATACTAGGACAAAGCTGCTGCAGACAGCTCTATTTCAAAACACATCTTGAACTACTGCAACATCTCTACCCAAGAGCAGCTCTATCAAGAACGATGTTAACTACAAGGAGAGCCACAAGCGCCGTCTAATGTAGACTAAGGGGCAGCTCTGAGCTCTCTGTTGCAAGTCAACACCAAAGGTTTTGTTCTCTTAGTGATATTTGTGCATCTCATCTTGGGTTGACTGCTTCTGTCTGCCACTGTCACCCTGGATCCTGACAGAGTGGCTCCTGCACTGTCCATTGCTCTCCATGGTGGCAGAAAGGACAGAGACATAGTGTCTTGAACTCTACTCCTCAAAAGATTATATTTCTTCTACACCTGTCAGTCAAAGCAAGTCTCAAAGCCACTTCAAAGCTCAGTAAGGCATCCTTCTAGCACAGGCAGATACACCGTGGAGACAGGAATCTGAACATCTGGTAAAGAGTAATGGAGTCTATCTCACTAATGAACTGCATTTTATCTGAGTCAGAGTTGAGCATGACCCTTGATTCCTCTTTCAAAAGTATGTGTTTAGAAACCACTGAGAACTTTTCTACTTAGAAAAAAAAATCCATTAGGGTACCAATGAATTGATCTCCACAAAAAAGGTCAACAATATTTGAGTGGCAATTTAAAGCTTTCAAAGCACTTTCAAATAAACATCACATTTATTTTTCCTAAGTACTACATGCAAACTTGAATTGACAAACTTTTATTCTGAATTTAACTATTTTAAACCCATATTGTAATTAGTTTCAAATGAACAAATCTATTTGTCTATGGACACAAAATATGCATTTATTTTATTTCTTCAGTCAGTTGAGATACGAGTTGGGTCAGGACATCCTGAACTAACTTGGACAATCCAATCCTTCCCCAAGTTTACCTTATATTCTGGTTTATAATCCTTGGTGCTAACACCTCACCTGTACCACACCTATGTCCACCCAGTCTTTTAAATAACCCATGGCTGTTTGTGAGGTCTGTGGATGACCACTCCTGATACTACTAATTGGCTTTATGTGGGTCTTTGCTGTCCAAGAATTATCCCGCTGTCTTAAATAATTCTGAATCTCATTTCCCAGTCATCGTCTTCTCGTGCTCTGTATGGGAAAATAAGACATTTCTCCTTAAGACTATTGAGCTCTAGGAAGCCATAGAGCTCACAAAGCTCTCCTCAAAGAAGGAAGGAAAGCAAAGAGGGCAGAGACATAGACCAGCTTGCCTGAGATATCAGAGGTAGTAAAGAGAGTAAGGATCTGCCTTCTGTTTCACATTTGTGATATGACTGGCACTCTCTCTGTCTCTCTCTTACCTTTTCTTTTTCTCCTCCCCCCTTTATCATCTCACTACGTAACTATATAACTAACTACATAATTACAACCTGCTCTGCCTGTGTAATATTACATGCATGTACCCTTTTGGTATTGAACAGCCAATTGGTGTTCTCTTCTCTGAGGAAGACTATTTCTCCCACTCTCAATATTCCTTAGGTGCCTGTAATTCTTTCTGTAGGGTTGGGCCTTGTGAGCTTTCCCCTAATCACCTTAGCATGTCTATACTGCCATCTGTGTTCAGTGAAGTTTAGGCATTCATACTGAGACTATACGGGTGGAGCTTCTGACATTACTAGAAGATACAACCCCCCAGCAAACTCCCGATCCTCTGACTGCTGTCGCTTCCTATCTGTCCTCTTATTTGGTGTTCTCTGAGCCTTAGGTACCAGAGTGCTTGTAGAGGTGTCCACTGGGCAGGGCTCCACAAGGCCTAATGAGCTGTCGTCTTCCTTTCCTTTCCTTTCCTTTCCTTTCCTTTCCTTTCCTTTCCTTTCCTTTCCTTTCCTTTCCTTTCCTTTCCTTTCCTTTCCTTTCCTTTCCTGTCCTTTCCTTTCCTTTCCTTTCCTTTTTTTCTTTTCTTTTCTTTTCTTTCTTAACATTCCCTTTGGTTGTGGTTTTCTGAAATACTCTCGATTTGTTGGAAAGAGAAGTTCCCCTGATGAAGGATGAAAATTAAGCTTCTCTGTAGATATAAGAACAATTATTTAGAATGTAGTTATGCTGAGTTTAGTAAAGCGGTAAATGTAGATTGTCCTCCAAGACCCCTGACTTCACAAGCACCGAGTAGTTGGCTGGGTTTCCGGTACCTGGCTTGCTTCCTTCCTAGTTGAGTGGGTCATAAGTACAATCAGAGACTTTGTCAACTCTTCACCTGATCTGGCACAGACAGAACATGGCAGCCATGCTTTAACCTGCCTGACCTCTGGCTCTACCCTCAGCATCTCGGGTAGAGCAAGCAACCCACTGTTCTAGTCTTCCTCTGAAATTAGTAGTGTATAACAGCAGCAGCATCTATGGATTCATGGAGGCAATTGACACCTCTTACAGCCCCCGCCTCTGGACACTGTCACTCAGGGAATTAAAATCCTCTTGAAAATTGAGGCATGACACACTGAAATTTTTGCAGGAAGTCTCTGGAATTCACGCCTCATGAAAGAGTAAAGGCATAGGCTTGCCTATCCCACACTGCATCTGCAAATCATCTTACCAGGATTTTCACTCGGTCAGAAAAGCTACCCTACCCTAGCTTATCTCCACATCAGCTATGTTTAAAGATCCTTAGATACAATGTAAGATATCTGGTCAAATTCGAAGTCCCGATAAATGGCAAGTACACCGTTCTCCATGTGTATCCCGTGCATATTTCTAGACATGCTTACAAAAAAAAAGAAAAAAGAAAAAAGACTAGTTGTTTCTCTGAAATCCAAAATTATTTGGTGCTCTGGTCTTTCTGCTTGCTTGATAGTTTCTAAGCCTATGACTCTAACTCACTCATCCATTGCACTGGCAGTTTTACAAAGCATGTAAACAACTCAGTTCTTGGAGTTGGAATGTAAGGGTTAAAGTCAAGTCTCTCCCTGCCGCATTTTAGCATTGAGAAAGTTATTTAATTCCCATGTACTTCACTTCATCTTTAAAATGAGGTCATGGTGAGCTTTTCTCTCATAAGCAGTTTGGAGAGTTAAGTGAGTTATTGAATGTAAAGCATTGGAGGGTTAATGGCACCGCCCAGCGTGGGAAATGCTGCCAATCACAGCTGTTACTCGCATTTCCTCATTTCTGCCTTCAGTGTATCGCAGCAGGGTGCTCTAGGTTATCTGGATATGACGTAGCTTCTACTCTCTGAGTCATCATGTCTCAGAAGTATGAGCATGCACCAGCCCAATACCCTCTAACAACCTTAACAGCAATGGTACAAGGACAAGTCGTGCGGTTTACGTGGCGCCGGATTGGCAAGAAGAGAGCTGACACTCAGGAGGATTCCTAGATTCTGTGAAATTTAATCTGGGTCTGATACAATTTGGGATGTTGACTTGTGCAGAATGTAGTGAGGCTATAGCATATTTAGGGGCCACTAGACTGCTTTCTCCTATTGTGTTTATTTCTGCTCATGCATCCTTGATGAGCTGTGATGCGTCCACAGGCACAGGCACTGTGAGCTGCTAAATTCACATCATGTGTTTCTACCTCTTCAAAAACTGTTATCATTTCTTTACATTAAAACTTCTAAAAATCTGATCTTCTGTCTTTCTTAAACCTCCAGACTCTGCTGTCACCGTCAGTTGATCCACCGTGGAAACAGTGCGTGAATAAAACGGCATGTTCTCATCAAACGCCAAGCAAAACTATTAATAAATTCTGTCTGAATTACAATGCACTTATTACAAAGTACTTATAACTGGGTTTTCTACAGGTGTATGAGATGTCAGAAAAATAAAGACATGAGGAACCATCTGAACTTAATTTGTATGGAATCTTTCTGAAAATGTCTGAATAAAATAATGAACTATGCTCTAACTTTCAGGCTGATTTACACAGCTGAGGAGACACTTCCTGCTTCCGTTTCTCTACTGTTTTCTAGAATGTTTTACCTGTACTAAAATCTTTCTTAGAGGCAATATGGTTTCCAAATATTTTGTTACTTTGAGGTTGGCTCTCAGATCCCTCTACTCTGTAACTTGGCAATGGGTCTGGGATTCCAACATTGGCCTCATGTTTGGGACCTTGACAAAATAATGTGAGTTCTGCAAAATGTTCCTGCCAAAACTCTATTGCATAGACGTGAAATTCAACAAGGATAGAGAGAAAGAAAAGCCAGAGAGGAAACCATGAGCACATTATATATGGGTGCCTACTAGCCTAAGAAAGCAAACTATTGCCCAGACCCGATAGTAGACACAGGATAGCCACCATGAGACATTGGTTCCCCATCAAGCCTGCTGGAGACTGTGAATGAAGAGGTTGTCTTTAGTGGTCATGTGACCAGACTGTCTAGAAAATTTAGAAGTTTCTTCATCTTTAGAGAGAAGCTTATTTCCACTGTAAATCGCACCGCGTGCATCGACTACATAGACTCGTGCAGTCAAATAACTTAGGGTCTCTTTCAGACAGTTTCCAAGATACTAGTGAAAGATCAAGTACAATGCAAATAGCAGCTTTTAAAATCACAGCTCAAGAGGTTGAATAGATGGCTCAGCATTAAAGACTGCTTACTTTTCTTCCAGAGGACCTCAGTTCAACTCCCAGTGGCTCACAACTGCATGTAATTCTAGCTCTAGGGTATCTAAATCTTTCTGCTGTCCTCCAGGGCACCTGCACACATGTGGTATACAAAGACACACACGTAAATTTTCAAAAATAATTAAAACTTAAAATCATTAAAATAAGATATCTACTGATCATTTTTCTCCCTTAAGAGTTTCCACACACCCTTCTGACACTCTGAGAGCTTCTGCTGGGGATGAGAATTCTGGTTCAGTTCCACTTCAGTTCCTCCAAGTCCTGTGTTCAAAGTGTGTCCTGTCTTCAACAACAGGTCCTCACCTTCAAATTCTGGAAGGCAATTAAGGGCATAGTCAGTAGCCTGTATTTGGAATGAGATCTCTTGGACTCTCCTGACCAATACCTGGAATGAGAGTTTCTCATGATAGGTTATCCGACATGAGGTAGCCAGTCTGAGCTGAAAAACAAATACAGGCAACACCGAATAAACTCATCATGTTCTATTTGCATATTAATTTTCATGTACATATAGAGCAGTGGTTACAGAAGAGGAGGCTGACGCATTGGGAGAAGGCCCAGGGGAGAAGATTGGGGGGAGGGACTTGGTGCAATTATATTTTGTTTAAATGGTTGAAAACAGCTCCTGCAACCTGGTCTGCAGAGCTCACAGTCAGGGTGAGCATCACTCAGCAGTTCACTCCAGACCCTGTGAGTTCAGAGGCTGGTGGTGCCTTGGGGCCTGGGGAGCCTGATTCTGAGATCTCCTCACTCTGCACAGTTCTGAGATGATAACCCTGTCCTTATCACCCTTCGAGGGGGCAGCAGAGGCAGGAAGCTAATCAGCCCCATATCATTTATCTCCAATCCTCATAAACACAGGTCTCTGCTCATCTCTGAGGTCTGAAGACCTTTGAACCAAAGGCTGAATTGCCACAGTGGTGGAGACAGCAGTAGTTCTCCACTTAAGAAAAGCAGAATAAAAGGATGAGAACTCCACAGCATTCTCTCTAAGCTTTTCCTTTTGGATCTTTTGCTTCCTTGCACATGGTAATTTGGGAAATCTGCCTACCACTCAAAGTTTATTCAAATTAAATACTTACTTCCCTTGTTGTCCATGAGAGCTTAGGGCCAGCCACTTCTTGGGAATCCATTCAGAGTACTTTAGTCCTGTATATGACCCCCAGCATGTGGGTGTACGCTCTGTACAGAGGTTTACCTTAAATAACTTTCAGATTTCTATAATAGCATTCATGGTATGAATGCTATGTAAATAATTGTATCCCACTGTTTGGGGGATTAAATGATGACATAAAGGAAATAGTACTTACTCAGTAAAAGCATATATATATATGTATATATATATATATATATATATATATATATATATATATATATATTTTATGTTACTTGAAGCAAGTTGGATGTAAGAATCCAGAACACTTGGTTGGGAAGACCTGGCTATGCAGCATTCACAGAGTGAGAGAAAAGTTCACTGCTCTTCTTCAGATAGTAAAAGTCTGTACTTTCTAGAAATTTCAACATTTCCTTTTGTGTTAAACAATATTCACTATGGGGTATTTCCTTTGGTAAATGATGCAGTGGTGGTGGTGGCATGTGTGTTAGTAATACAGCAAAATCTTAAGCACATTGTGTCTGTGCTTCACAGATGCACACTGCCCATGCAGGTGATAGGACAGTCCCTTTTATTTCTGTATAAGTCATCTGAATCCTAAGAACATTGTCCGTGAACTGAGGCCACTGAAGATACTGCAACCCAACAGAAGATTTCACAGCTCTGTGCTGTGTGTGTGCCCAGCTTTAGACACTGGAGCACTGATGGAAGCTCTACTACACAGCTCAGTTACATAGGCAAGGTTGATGTCAACAGCAAAGTGCTGTCATTCACCCATGAAGGCAGGCTATCTGGAAATGACCAGTACATGAGTCACATTGACTGTTACTCATTTGTTTTTACACTTTGCTTTCATGTCTTTGCTGTATGTTCTGACTCTGCAATCATTTTGGAGACTGCTCTTCAGCACGTCATGAAAGACATTTAAATGTAAATGTGGCATCTCAGTAGCTGAAACAGAGCAGCACGGAAGAGAAAGGCAAGACCTCTTATCTCCCAGAGACTCTAATTCACAGAAAGTCTTTTGTTCTTTAGAGTTAGATTAAGCCAGGAGCACACTACACCCTTCCTTATCTACTGATTCCTACCATAAGTTTACATAGCTATTTGTATCAATATGTATTACTTACAAACAGTGGGTTCAGAAAAGCATCTACGCTTTAAGGCTTTATGTTCATTGGCCCAAACAAGGTGATCAGTAGCGTAGTCAACCAGAAAGGGCTTCTGAAAGCTTGGGAAGTCTATCTGTTTTTATACAGGTTAAAAACAAATGGGACAGACTCTATGAAGTTGAAGATACACAGTCAGCGACAGATCTCATTGTTGCCATGTAACTGCCAGACAATTCCTTAAAGGCTCATGGAAGCTTTTGATCTAATGGTAAGAGTTGACCCCCAAATGGATTTAAATTTCCAATGGGAAAATCTTGGCCTGTCTATATCCTGAGTTCTCAGTGTGTGTGCCTGGGTAACTTTTGTGAGCCTTCTTTCTCCACATGAGAGCCCTCCTGGCTCCTCTCACAACTCTCCAGCCCTTTCCCCCTCCATGATAGTCCACACCTGCACAGAGAGGTTTTGTAGTCGCAGTCCTTTGACCCTGGGGCTAAGATTCCTAATTGGATATGCTCTTTATGAGGAACTGAAGTTTCTGAGCTCTATTTTTCATCATTCAAAATTAATAGTCAGCTTTTAAATTCTTTCAGGCATTTCTTACTATCAAGGATCCAGACATATGAATATTTCATATTGAATGAGGAGATAATTTTTCTAACTGATGTTAATTTCTTGACTGAAATTGCATTTGGTTCTGGGAGGGCACAGACCTAAGAGACATTATGATATGTTTAGGATATGTGTATAAAATGAACTTAATATTACTAAATTTTCATAAATTGCCAGAAATTAGTAAATAAAAGAATACAGAAAACAAACGTGCTACAAGAGCGAGCCGCCACTGTAGTCGATGTAAGGGCGAAACTGTTCTCACAACCACAGTGTAGACTCTTGACAAACACAGCGTGCTCTGCATGAGGCCTCACTGCTCTCTGGAGGAGGAAGCAGGGAATCAACGTGTCAGTCACAACCAGATACGTGGTCATCTGCAGCCATCTTGAGCCCCACGAGACCTCGCCTTAGGCAAATAACTGCTAAAGCATTATATATGCACTTATGGTCTAGAACATTATATGTTGATATCCATGTATATTGCACAGTGATTAAATAAGACTAACAATTCTACCCATCATTCCTCACACACTTTTTAAATTAATTCTACACAGGATGGATTCTCAGCAAGTTACAGGCATATATCACATTAGGAATTAGTCAGTCTGCTTAAATAAAGATATGAAGAGATAGAGAGATGACTCAGGTAATTGTTGCCCACAGTCACACAAAGGGCATGCTCCTCTAGTTAGATAGAGTTGTCAATGGATATTTGCCATCCCACTTCCTCAAAGAACTGTTGACAGTTGTGCATGTGCATACATGTGTGCCTATGTTTGTGTGTGTGTCCATATGTATGCATGTGTATGTGCATGTCTACATGCGTGCATATGTAAGCATGTCTGTATGTGTGCACGTGTAAGTGTGTGCCTCTGTGTGTCTACACATACGCATGTGTATGTCATGTATGCCTGTACGTTTGTCTACCTGTGTGCATGTTGTTCTGTGTGCACGTGTCTACACATGTGCATTCTTCTAACTTTGCACCTACTGACGATTCCCTACCTTCTTGAGATGTAACCTTGGTTTACTAGAGCCGTCCTTTGGACTCCAGTTTATGTTGCCATTAAATTTCTCTTAAACTTGTTTTTATAAAATCCCATACATTATGGTATGCTGTTCTCCTATGTTAACTTTCCAATTTTGCTCATCTGTAGTTAATTTTTAACTTTCCCTTTTGCTTCCTTTGTTTTCTGATCCACTGATCAGGACCCCACTGTTATCTTTCTTACTCCTATGAATTTTCCGTATTAGTTTTGACTGTGATTCCTAGGTTCCTTTTCTGTTGTCAGAAAAGATCTTTCATGTAGTTTATTAAACTTGTTATTACTTTCATTATTCATCCTGATCTGTGTGGCAGGCAATGTTCTGTGTCCTAGATATGAATTTGTATTCTGCTGCTACTGTACTGAAGACCCTCTCTGCATATGTGTAACAGGTGCACCGTTCTAAAAGTAGCTGGTCTCCTTTTTCTGTGCTGTTTCTGCCTGGAGGGTATTTCTGTTATCGAAAGTGAAATACAGAGGTACCTATTTTAGTGTATTGTTGTCCATGTCTTCATTCGCATCTTTTTAAAAATGGTTTAATAAGTTTAACAACTTCTTATGTATTTTAATAGAATGACTGAATCTTTTCTAACAGGAAGAAAGAATTTTGACCCTGTTTGAGAATGGCCAGTACAGACTGTAGACACTGCAGGTCTGAAAGGGACTGGGTGCACATCTTTACCATGAGCAAGGATCCTGTGTCTCTGAGGAGGACACTACATGGCTCGGGCACCAGGTGATGCCTGATCAACTCATTGCAATCAGTGTTTTGTTCACATCTTATAAATCTTGCCTGCAAAAGGAGATTTAGACTTTCCCATGAGCACTTTGGGCAAACTGTAGTGAGAGTATTGTAGAAACTGGATCTGCTTGAGTTTAAGGCAAAATCAGAAGAACACACAAGCAGGATAGGCTGACTCTACATTGCCAACAACAAAGCAACACATACAGGAGAGTCAAAAAACAGTAGCTTCTTTAAAAATAAATAATTAATAAATAAATAGATAAACACAGCAGGCGAAGTTGACCTTTGACAAAGTCACAATTAACATTTACATTAAATATATTAAAGAAACATCTTCGCTTTCTAAGTTGACCTCTTTGATTTGAGTAAAACGAAGTTATAAGAAGTTACTTCAAAGACTGTAACTCAAAAGTCATGAACAGGAAGTAGAAAATCTACAATGTATCAGGTATTTGAAAATATTTATGTTTTAAAATATACCAGATTTTGAGTAAATTATCTTTTCCAAGATATTAAGAATGTATATTTTGGTGCTGGCATGATATCTCAATGGGTAAGGGTACTTGTCTTGCATACCTGACAAATTTGAAGGCTGGTACTCACAGAAAAATTATGGAGAAAATACACTCTACAGGGTTGTCCTGTGTCTGTCATTGTATTGTGGTGTTCACATGCTGCCCATAACAATAATAAAAGTAAAATTTAAAGAGAGATATATAGAGCGACAGAGACACAGATGACAGAGAGAGAGACACACACACAGAGAAAATCTTTTGTAAATTATCCAATCTCATCCAATTAACAACATAATTTAAGTACAGCATTTTCATTTTCAGTACACAGCTGGGTATTGGCAGATAAATATTTTCCCCGATTTACTAATAGAGCAGAGAAATATAAGTATGTAGCACTCTATAACCTATTCATTACCTGAATCCAGAAAACTGTGAAACGCATTTCAAACGCAATCTCCTTGAGAAGAAGGAGGGCATCCTTCCTTCCTTGGTCTTCCCCCTAGGACTACCGTTATCAGTTGGAGCAGATAGGAGGGACTGAGTATTTCAGAGTCTGCCTTCCTCTCATCCTCAATTTTGCTTTCAGGATCTTAGGCGCACATTCATTTGCCTTAGTCATCCCTGGGATGAAAGTTTTCACTGTAAATTCTTGTAAATTTATGTTCACATACAGTTGTTCATTTATCTATATTATTGTCCCAATATCTTCTTTTTTCTTAGGAAATATCCATTCCTGAACACTCTTCACCTATCCTCGTCCATTCTTTTTAATTCCAAGTCAAAGAATGCTGGGGGAAGCTGCTGAGACATGGCTGGGTAAACAGGCAAAAAAACCAAACCAAACTTCAGAAAAAGAATGTCACAAAAATTACAGTAGAACTTGAATTCCACCAGAAACACTGTCCTCTAACCTCCTGCATTTCACACAGGGACTCGCCCATCAGCTATCAGTGAGGAAGTCCCCGTACGTCATTCATCTCAACACAGACCCTGGAGGAAACAGACATTGTCATCAACAACAAGACCTGGAAGTCTATGCTCTGTTCTTTTCAGATGTTCTGCTAATTTGTAGTTTGAAAAGTTGATCTTGAAGTCATTTGAACCAAAACAATAAACACAGCGTGACTGTAAGAAAACATTTTCTTCCCAACTACTAACATTTACTGCAATAAGAACACATATAAACTCTTGTAAACAAAAGAGCGAGAGAGAGAGAGAGAGTGAGAGAGAGAGAGAGAGAGAGTGAAGAAGGAAAGAAGAAAGAGAATAATGAAGAAAGAGAAGGGGAAGGAGCGAGAGAGAGAAAGGGAGAGAGAAGAACGAAAACCAACAGCTTAGAGTTGAGAAGTTAGCATAGCCCACACCCCTCTGGTGGGGTTTATACACTCAAAGTAACTTTGAGAATTTTTGCAGGCACCTCCTTACTGCCTTTGCCCTAAGAGTGTCTAGATAACCATCTTCTGGGGATGCTTATCACAGTCCTTCTCTCTGCTTGTGTTTTAGTACCGAGTATATTGTGACATCTCATAAATTACATATCAGTGAAGGACACTGTTCAGTTGTGTCCTGATATGTGTATAGACAGTGGCTCTGCACTGGATGAGAGAGAATTGTTCAGTGCCAGTTGGAGCTCTTGTGGTGTGAAATCCCTGCAGATGTGGCTTCACAACCACGCTCCATTTTGGCATGGCTCCCTCAGGAAAGCATGTTACTGAAATTTCAATTTTTATTTCACCTCATATTTTCACCAATTAAGTCCACTTGTTTAAATGTGATTTCCATTAACTTTATTGTGATTTATTTTGTGGGTCAGGGAAGGAAGTACCCTGAATTGGTTGGCAGTGTCCTCTGTGTGACCACTGGTCTGTACAGGCAGCTGTGAAACACGAGGGTGATTGTGTGAACTACTCTTTGAGTATAAGTATGAATATTTCTCATGGAAGCTAAACTCTGACTGTCTGGCTGTTAGGGTTACCCTGTCAAGAATCACTCGTATGTTTTCAAATAGCACAAATAGCAGCATGTTTATTGTTATTATTATTATTGTGTGTGTGTGTGTGTGTGTGTGTGTGTGTGTGATTTCATGTGTGAGCAAAGTGATACGGGTAAACTAACAGAACAAAGATTCTCAGCTCACACATCCTACTTTGTGGTTTCTCATATATTTGCAGAAGAGCTCTTAAAGAAAGAATGGTAGCTTCACTCTAAGCTGAGAATAATATTAAACAGGGATTCTAAAGGTGAGCCTTCCTTGTCCTCAAGCCCTCAGAGATGATTGGGAAGGGGCAGGTCAATGCAGAAGCATTACAAGCTTGGGAAAGCATGGACCACAGCTCTCATAATTTGATCAGACAACAGGAAAAGTAACTAATGGCGTGTTGGAGATTTGCCTTCCTGGTGGCTGCGTTTATAGTGTATTGTTTCTAATCTGAGTCCTGGTTACGTATATATCCAGACAAACATATGCAAAATGCGCATGTGTATGTATATGTATGTACATGTATATGCACACACATGTAAGTATGTGTGTACTGTGCAGTCATGAGTTACTTAGAGTCAATGATAACTTTTGAGAAGCATGTATTTGAGAGATTTCATTGTAGAGTGCACTAATGCCATCAAAGCGGCCACTGCACTGAGGACAGTGTGTCTTTGTGGGGCCACTGCCATTCAGCAAACCCCATCTTCACTGCCTGTCTTTATACAGCTGTGCATAAAATTACAAACGGGTTAATTCCAAAGGCTGGGAGAATAAGATCAGGGAATCTTTCTACATTCTTCACAAATGCCTGAAAGGAAGACTTAGATTGGTGCCCTTGAAAAACTCCTACAGGCTGGAGTGAGGGCATCTATGACCATTTTACCAGCCCTTGAGACCCTTTTTCTCCTGCCAGGATGCCTGGCCCACCTTGATGTAGGGATTGGTGCCTGGACTCCTTCCATCCCTCTATGCCATGTCCTGATTGTGCTGTAACCATGGAAGGTTCTTTTCTGGGGAAAATGGGGGATGCTTATGGGGGATCATGGAGAGGTAGATCTCAGGGAGTTGGGGGAGCTGTGGGGTGAAGGAGGGGAGGAGGGACCTGAGATGTATTCTCTAAGCTGTATGAGAGAAGAAAAAAATTAAAAACAGAGGGGTGGGCTCATTTTGGTTTACAGTTTCAGGAAACATGGTCCATCATGATGGTGAAGGCACTGCAGTAGAGGAAGAGACAGCTAGTCATGCTGTGTCTAAAGTCAGGAGACAGAGAGCAAACACAGTAGAGCCAATCCATTAAACCTCGAGATTCACCCCAGTCACCCCCTTTGTCCAGGAAAATCTTCTTGGATGTTCTACAACCTTCCAAATTAGTGCCAATTATTGGGTACAAGACTTTATACACATAAGCCTGAGGGGACATTTCACATTCCAATCTCAATAACAAATCTCTAAATAACAAATATATAAAAAAATATTTTTCATCCTATAAAGGACTCTTTCTGATAGTTCTGAAAAATACCTCCCCCCAGAGCAGAGGCTGTTTTGCCACCCAAGTAAGCAAGCTGGCTGGCACTGCTGTGTGATACCCATGGCATTTCCAGCTGACTCAAGTCAATGTAGTTGATGTTTTCTTGATGATGAGAGCAATTGCTTCTGTGTCTGTTCCATTTTTATATTTAGGAGTAAGATGCTTTTCCTGCATTCATGTTCATTTATTTGAGCATTACCCTGTGGCCACCAAGGACCTCGGGGAAAGAACAACGAACCCAGAAGCAGGGGACCTAAGATAGCTGATGGTGATCTTTGAACCATGCAGCAATGTTCCAGAATCTCAATTTTCTCATCAATTAATTGTGAATGACTTTTGAAAATTAATTTACAAGGCTGTGTTATATGAAATGAGATAATTATTAATATGAAATTTAAAATGTCCACGTACAAGCCACAGTGCAGCACAGATTGAAGACAGGCACTCCTGGGAAAAGGTTAAGGCTGGATACTGCAAGACTTAAATTTGAAAAACAGACATGGGGAACAAATTAGTAACTTATCACAAAACATAAAGTATTAGAATAGCTTTTATATTGAGTAAAAACTTGAAAAAATCTGTACTGGGGATTTTTGTCTTTCTTTTATTATGTGAATATTCATAATGTCATGGGTATAGATAGATGAATATAATAGATGATACATAGATAGATAAGATAGATGATAGATAGATAGATGATAGATAGATGATAGATAGATGATAGATAGATAAGATAGATGATAGATAGATGATAGATGATAGATAGATAGATAGATGATAGATGATAGATAGATGATAGATAGATAGATAGATAGATGATAGATAGATAGATGATAGATGGATAGATGATAGATAGATGATAGATAGATAGATAGATGATAGATAGATGATAGATAGATGATAGATAGATAGATAGATGATAGATGATAGATAGATGATAGATGATAGATGATAGATAGATAGATAGATGATAGATAGATAGATGATAGATAGATAGATAGATAGATAGATGATAGATAGATGATAGATGATAGATAGATAGATGATAGATAGATAGATGATAGATAGATGATAGATGATAGATAGATGATAGATGATAGATAGATAGATGATAGATGATAGATGATAGATAAATAGATAGATAGATAGATAGATGGATAGATAGATGATAGATGATAGATAAATACATTGATAGATAAGATAGATAGGTAGATAGATACATGATAGTGGATAGATGGAGGATGAACAGATATATGAAAAAATAGGTCTATGGTAGTCAGGTATAGATACATGATAGGTATATTATATATAAATCATAAGTAGATAAGTAGAAGAAATACATGAATAGATAAATATTTGACACATTGAAACATACATTATATAATGTTTGATAGAAGTATAGATCATTGATAGGCAGCTAGGTAGATAGAAAGGTAGAAAGAAAGAAAGAAAGAAAGAAAGAAAGAAAGAAAGAAAGAAAGAAAGAAAGAAAGAAAAAGAAAGAAAGGAGAAAGGCTGTGTGTTAGATAAATAGATGTTTAGATAGATAGATACAGAGAGATAGATAAAATAGATACATTAAATCCTAATAGATAGATGACACATTATAAATAGGTGATCATAGATAATTTATAGATAGAGCATGGATATATGGAAGACTAGATAGGTAGATAGATAGATAGATAGATAGATAGATAGATAGATAAATAAATACTGGTAGATAGGCAATATGTAGATGTACAAAACATGTGTATATACAGAGCTATGATGTATAAAACACAGATAAATCCAGGAAAAAGGGCCACAAGCAGATAAAAAATTCAGGCATATATATATAATATATATATATATATATATATATATATATATATATGTGTGTGTGTGTGTGTGTGTGTGTGTGTGTGTGTGTGTGTGTGTAAATAGATGCGTAGATAGCTGATTGACAGGTAGGTGTGGTTGTAAATGTAGATGTTGATGTATCAGATGTTGATTCACTGAGATATGGACATTGGTTCAGAGAAGAGTACAGTTTATATTTTTGTCTAATTAAATCATTGCTTCTAGCCTGGAGCCCTGGAGCCCTGGGGCCCTGGAGCCCTGGAGCCTTGGAGCATTTTGTCTTCTTTACAATCTAGTCTTAATCCTTGAACTGGAAGTCTTCAGCCTTCATACAATCTAGAACATATAAACTGCTAGCCCCAACCTATAAGGCTTCAGCCTTAGCCTTCTGAGACCTATTGTTGGCTGAGCCACCTTGACTAGCTCCTTCTGAACTTTAACTATTCTGATTCAACTTACTCTCTGTTCTGGGCTTCTTCTGCTGCGCTCTGCTGTGTCTCTGTGTCTCTCCCTGAGCTCTCATTGCCCTATCTGCCTCTGTAACTGACTGCTTCAGCTAATTGTATCTCCTCTGTAACTGACTCAACTCTTTTCAATTGGCTATTCTTACTGACTCTTCAGTCTTCTTCTCAACTCACTGTACTGTCTCTAACTCCTATGTAACTTTATTTTACTGAGCTGAGAGCCCACCTTTTCTCATGAGAGTTGAGCAAGTCCTTAGTCTACTAACTCTTCCTCTGATTAGAGATTGTCTGCCATTCACTCTAATTTATCTCAGACTTTACTTCCTGTGTTACACTGACTCCTGAGTTCTGCTTCCTGTGTCTGCTTCCACTGTTGTTTTTCCTAGGGATTAAAAGTGTGGCCCACCATTCCCTTCGAATACTGGGATTGAAGGTGTTTACTACCACTGCTGTCTGAATACTGATTTAAAGGTGTTTCTACATTCCATTCAAACCACACAGGCCTCTTGAATGTAGATCTGGAATATAGACCCTAGATTTCACACAGGGCTATTCCTCTACAGATAGGTAGATGACAGATAGATGATAGATACATGGATAGCTAGATGATAGATAGACTAGATAGACTAATAGATACATAGACAGATACATGGACAGATAGCAGAGAGAAGCATCATAGGACTGAAATTTAAATGACTGACTATAATATGCTGAGAAGCTATACTTCAGCATCTTCTAGTCAAATATAGAGGAGATATAATAAGAATTACCCAGGAATGCTTTGCAAGTTTGGTTTCAAATTTGAAACATTCTTATAATCCCCAGGGCTGCAAAGTCATTTTTATTTAGTTTGAAATGGTTCCCCAGTTGTTGGTGTTGATACACAATCATCTTTACAGGATCACACTGCTCACTTTAAAGGGCAGCAACAAAAGGCATTACTCCAAAGAGAGGCACCAAACATGATCTTCCTTGTCACTTTTCTTGAGTGCTTTTCATAATTGTTGTTAAGTGTCACTTTCTGTTGGGTTTGTATGGACCTGAGGAACTCTTGGCAAATTCAGGAAGACACTTGGAGTATGGTTTGCCTATCAACTGTCTACATTTGCATTCTGTTAAGATGTGAAATTGGCCAGATTCAAAGCCCTATTTTCAGACTACTGTGGGAAATCATGGAAATCAGCTGATGTGTATCTTTGTTGAACTCTTTAATTCAAGATTTTATAAACCCCATACAAAAGTTTATCAAAGATTAAAGGTCTCCTTTGTAATAAAGGCTCTCAAATTCCCCCTGCTTCTGAACTTAGATAAAATATCATTTCTTATCTAGGGTAGGAAAGTTTGAGGGAGGTAATAAATATACAGAATGTCATTAGATTAACATTGATAGTTTTGTTTTCCCCCAGGAATTGGGTCTCTGCCAGTCTGGATGCTCTGAAGTCCTCTGCCTTCCACATGCTAATCTGATTTCTTGTAGCCTTTTGATCCAATCCCCATGATAGAGCAAATGGGAGAGATGAACTCTCCATCTTCAATTATCCTTCCTATATGATATGGACTTAATTCTCATTGTTCACACACATTTGCTTAGGAATGAAGCAGAACCCCACTTAGGAGTGCTCCTCTTGAATGTAGACACTTTTCCACTTATGATAGCATATATATATATACATATATATACATATATATGTATGTATATATATGATATCATACACACACACACACACACACACACACACACACACACACACTGTATGTATTGAGCTATAATCCATTCTAATATAGATTGCCTGAGACTCACATTTCACGTTGCATGTGCTTAGGCTGGTAGCAACTCTAGTCTGTTTCTCTGGTGAAATGAAAGAGGCTACTCATGTTTAAATTGGAATCTCCCCAACCCTGCTTTCCTATTGTTATTATTCATTACATTATTTCATTTTATTCATCATAATTAATTATATTTGTTTATTTTGACACAGAGATTCTTTGTATAGCCCAGGCTGTCCTATAACTTGTTCTGTAGACCAAGCTGGCCTGGAACTGAGAGATCTGCCTGCCTCTGCCTCTGAGAGCTGGAATTAAGATGTGTTTCACCATTCTGTTTTTTAAATACTAGTAAAATGATATTAAACTTACTTAGAATCTCAGTGTTATTCTGTTTTGAGATTTGCACTTAAGAGGTATGACACGATTTACCATGAGGGAGTATTCAGTCATGTGCTCCCTGACTTTTTGTTGCTCTTAAGAACCAAAAGCCTCCCAGGGACACCTTCTGAGACATGTCGGGGGCTTGACATAAGATCTGCTGTTAATTCAATACTATGAAAGTAAACAGATTTTATATAACTCAAGTTTATCTGTTTGTTCCAGAGACCTGGACGTTTAATAGCATCCAGCACACCTCACAGATCCTTTCCAGGCATTCTCTGATGTCTACAGGAGACAGCAGGTATCATTTTAACTGCAGCTGTCACATACAGAGCTGAGGGAAACAATGTTGCTCATAAGACTGTGGGCTGAAAGGAAAGGAAAATTATTTCCAAATTATTAAAAATGGCAAGCAGAATGAGAAGCAGAGGAACCAGGACGTGCTACCAGTGACTCCTAGAACTTGCTGTTAGAACATTCTTCACAGAGATTTCATAGTAAGTTAAAAATAATATAATTTAAATCATATCACTCTGTGATTAAAAATATGGGTGTTTTAATTAAAATTTTTATAAGAAAAATCTGTGGTTATACATTGTGATGGGTGAAAGGAGAGATTATATGTTACATTTTGTTCTCTTTCTTTTATCCTCCTTTAATAAAATTTATTTATGTAGTAACCTTACCAGACTTTGGGGAATATGTGGATCGTGTCCTAGATAGCAATTCATACCCTGCTCCTGGCAGGGATTCAGAAGCATACAAGGCACCTAATAAATATGTTAAAATGACCTAAATTTAAAACTCTGTTGTAGTTTCAGCACACCAGAATTCTTTCAACTCTACCTGCTTCTCTTCGAATAACCTGTAGGCATAGCATAAGAGCACAGACACGTTTTAGAAAAATGAACACTTATATATTGGGGTGAAAAGGTCATTGGAGTCTTGGTTAAATTAAAAATTGACCCCTGAAACTTTTATTTAAAAAGGAATCTTACCCTCTCAGGATTCCTTTTGAGTGTTCATGGGATTCAGATGATAGGATCCAATAAAATAGATAATTTCACAAAGTTATTTAGGAGCCAGGATCAAACAGTGTTGAATTCAGTACGACTATGTCACAGTTGTTTCTACAAGGATGCTGAACATAGAGGTGAACACTCCACCTAACCAAAGCCAAAAGATAGTACTGTTTATTGGTTTATTTATATACCCAAAGGATGACATCCTTCCTAAGTACAGAAAAAAATGATACTAGACGTCTGTTATAGTGACATTGACTTAGATTAAACTATATCCAACATGTTTGTTCTGCAACCCCAATATAAAATGCAGGCTGCTGCCAAAGGATGGGTGTAGAGCCACTCGGTCAGGATTTTGTATATAATATTTTCAAAGGAGCCAGTGCAACCCAAATTGAGCCTGGCTTTGACACCAATGACTACTAATTCTGATATAATGACCCACTGAAACTCAGGAACTCTAGGGTTTCATCAGGGCTGACAGAACAGTGGGAGTTCAAGAGACAAGATCACAAATATCTAATCTCATCTTTCGTTTACTTTAAAATGCAAACCTTCTTTATATTTCTAAGAATAAACTCAAATGGAATATGTGACTCTGGCCAGAGCAGAGTACTCAGCTCTATGTGCCTGCCTTTACTCCACACCTTTCTTACCCTGTGAGTGTGATAGAAATTGTTATATGCTTGACATATTCTATGTAAAGTAAATTTTGACATGTGAGGAGCTTTGACAGGGAGAGCGGCTCACAGGAATTGTAGAGAATTCCTAGAGAGAAGCATGCTGATGTTGAGGAAAAGGCAGTGCAGAAGGAATCAGCTTGTCGTTTCTTTGAACCAATCAAGTACATGAAATTGTCTTGGATAAAGAGGACGAGTAGCGTCTGCTACTAATATACCTGCTTATGCTCTGACACAGTACACAGCCCTATTCCAACTCCCAGGGTCCAAGCTAATGGTGAGAGGTGATTTCTGAGACAGTGGCTGTCTAGTCTGCATTTGATATGGTTAGTAAATCTTTAATGCTCAGAGTATTTCTATCAGGGCATGTGTTATGTGAGGTTTAAAGCAAGCTCTGTTATATAAAGCAGAAAGTCTAGGAATTCCTGGCAAGAGTGGTTTATTGTCCTTTAGTCTCACAGAGTAATATGCCAGGCATTTGAACGCACTGAGACATTTGCTTATATTTTCACTGTATGATACATCTCAAAAATTTATCATTGTTGATCAATAAAGGTACTTAGTTTTAAATTAAAAATAAATTAAAACAAATATATTGTTTGCTTTCTTAGTATTTTCAAAAATAAAGTAAATTTATTGATATGTTCAAGAATTTTTATCCAAGGAAAGGAGTATGAGTCAGAAGAATCTTTTTGTTTTAAGTAAATTAACTAAAAACGTTACCTTAGATACAAAGCTTCAAATGTCTCCTTTTTATGAATGTTTCATCAGGAAATGTGTTAAAATGGGTCAGAAAGTAGCTTCAAGGACAGGTTTAAATTAAGCTGAGGTTTTATCATGATTCAATTTCACTAATTACTTTAATAATTGAAAATGCTATCCAAGTCGTATTGCAAATCAGTTAATTGTTTACTCTGTTTATATTTTTATCAAATTGTGAATTTCAATTGTGTCATGAATATTACTTGAGAAAGACACATGTGTAATATCTATGAACTATTAGTCAAGAATAAAACCAATATCTTCAATGAATAAACCAGTTGTGACTCTGGACAGAGCAAAGTGGGGAAACCAATTGTAGATTTTACAGTGCATTATACAGAAAATGATTTTCATGATCTTGCCCCCCCCTCAAAAAAAACACCATGGAACACTTAATTCCTTGCCCCCCCCTCAAAAAAAACACCATGGAACACTTAATTCACTTTAAAACATTGTTATAGTTGGCTTTCCCACTTTCACACCTGTTTGCAAGGTGATCCTAAATATAACTTTTCTCTTTGTTCTACATCCTTCTCATGTTTAAGAGACAGAAGGGGCATAGGGAAGAAGAAGAAAAAAGAGGAAGGAAGGAAGGAAGGAAGGAAGGAAGGAAGGAAGGAAGGAAGGAAGAAGGAAGGAAGGAAGGAAGGAAGGAAGAAAGAGAGAAAGAAGGGAAGAGAAGAGAAGAGGGAGAAGAGAGGAGAGGACAGGAGAAGAGAGGAGAGGACAGGAGAGGAGGAAGGAGGTAGGAGTTGGGGAGCAGATATAGAGTCAGTTCCACAGGTCTGGGTTACAGGAGAAAGGAAATGAAAAATGGATCTACACACCTATAAGCATAGTTCAGACAAAAGCAAAAGCCACCTGAGAAGTCAACTCTGATTGGACAATAATAAAATGCCTTTGACAATATGAAGCTACATATTACTATACTGGGCTATGATGCTGGTACTTTGAACAATTAAATCAGGTCCATACAGTGTGGCATTTCCTGCCTAACTGGTGCCTAACTGGCTAGGAGTAGGGTGTAAAATGTCAAGAGACACATACGAAATATTAGCTTTATGAACAGGTCTCCAAGGAACAAGTGCAGCATTGTGCTTGGTCCCCGTGCTCAGCACAGGAGGAGAGGATGATGAGCTACACTCCTACGCTACAGAACCGTGCATTGCTTTGCCCTTCTGTGACCAGCACTTAATGAATGTTCTGAAATGAGGAATGTGTCTCACTCAACCTGGTATGTTCATTCCCCAGGTTCCTTAAATGACCCTTATCTGGACAGCCCAGGTCTGTCTGCCCAGTTCAATTCTTCTGTCTCCTTGGTTTGGCCTCAGAAGTAAAAATGGGCCTTCATTTTCCAGTAGTTCTCAATGATCCTTCATCTAGTTAGCAGAAACACAGAAGTATGGGGGAGCACGATGACCATATTCTCATGTAGTTTTGTTTGTGAGTTAGTTGTTTGGGTCCTCTACACTAGAATATATTCGTTTTCTGTTGAGTAAAAGCCTTGCATAACTCAACTAATTTCATCTCTAAGCTTATAGACCATTTCATGTTCCTTAGTATGGTTAGAGACAGATGTTTAAGAATTATGAATAAGGACCTGCAACAGTTCCGTAGGTCAACATACACTGTCACAAACAGTGGGGAATACTAACTCCAGCAGAGAAGGAGCCCACCTCTCAAAACCTAGGTATCATTCTAGTGTTCTAGTGTGTCTAATTAAAATGTTAATTAGCAGAGAGAAACCTCTTAGATATTTTCTTAAAGAACATACATCAAACTTTCCTTTGACTCTAACATAAATACTTACTTGTGGATCAATAGAAACAGAAAACTCACAGTAGAAATAACTACTTATATATAGAAACCTAATAAGAGATCTTGATTTTGTTGCTGGTGTTATGATATTACAATTTCCTGAGTCGGAACCCTGAAGTCTCACTACTTACAGGCTTCCCTGAAGACCACTGGCATCTTAGTGTGTTCTCAGTTTCCTCCTATTGAAAAAGTGAACGGCATTGAACATCTGTAACACTCAGCTGCAGAGGAGAGAGATGAAGGAAGGGAATAAAAATAAAAAGCACTTAAGAAGGTATCTTACTACTATAATTAAATAATATTGAGTGATTTATTACAAGAAAGATGGCGAAGCCTTCTTAATTGGATATCTGGGAGCTGGCCCAGTGCTCTCGCAGACCCCTTTGCTAGTTATCTCCATAATAAAATATGGATCTTAGTGTCATTATCAAATTTGTCGTGGGTTCAATGACATTTGGAAAGGGTAATTGTGTTTTATCAACTGAACACCCATTAAAGTCAGTGTGCTTTTAAATACAGAAGGAAATAAGCATCAAACCATCAGCAGAAATAAGGACTTCATCGCCTCCTTCCCACTGTGTTCTAGAAACATCTACCTATGAGCAAGGGCCCCCTTTTCCAGTGCAGAATCCCGTGTCCTAAATGGATGAGCAGTAGCACCCTGACCTGCCAGAGTCCTTATATCCTCCCAGTGCTCCTTGTAATAGAAAGGTGCCCGCAGCACCCACAAAACCATTTAGAATAAGATTGTATTATATTCTGGTTAAATTGTTAATTACTTTTTATTATTAGAAAATGGTACTGGCTTTGGAAAACTGATCATAAATCATACTTAAGATACATTTTTATTGAGTATGATTCAGTTATTTTCTTGTCAATGCTAACAAGTGTTTTAACATTTGCAAGGTCTGGAAGCCTAATTCAACAACAGGCACATCTCATTTAGGGCTCTAGTCTGAGTGATAATTAGCAAACTTGTCACTTTGGACTGGGAATGGGGTCATGGGTGGGGTGACTTTTGACTGTGACACCAAATGGCATCAGCTTAGGAACAGCTATGCTAAAATCTCAGAAAAATCAGAATAAGAGTCAGGAATCACAGATTTATTCAGAGATAGAACCAGGCTATGGCCAAATTTTTAGAGATAAATTCAACAGAACAAACACTTTTGAATTCAAAGTACAACATTAAAGAGATGTTACTGCTCACATTAGCTTAAACAGGATCAATTAATTCTACAATTCTAAATTCAAAGTCTACAACAGGTCTTGGGACACTAAGTTCAAGACATTGAAGGACCCGTTCTTCCCAAAGGATGTTGGGAATGTGACAGCAGTGTATATTTGAGGGTCATGTTGACACGGTGTGACTGGGATCGTTGTTTTTTTGATAGGCAGGGGCTCTCCTCTTCTTCTTCTCATGCCTCCTAGAAGCCTTTCAAATTCTTTTCCCTGTCTCAGAGTCAGCGATTGTTACTACAATTATTTTTGTAGGAACAAATTTACCCTCTATCTTTTGCCTTGTCTCTCTAACTCAGCAGGAATAGTGTACCCCATTGTGTGTGTGTGTGTGTGTGTGTGTCTTGTGTGAATGTGCATGCACACTATGTATGTGATGTATGTGCACATGTGTGTAAGTGTTCATGCCTATCAAAAATGCTCATGAAGATTTGAGGAGAGTAGCAAGTGTCTTGCTTGATTGCTCTCCACTTCATTGTTTTAAGACAGGGTCTTCGACTGAATCTGGAGCTAGGCTAGAAGTCAGAAATTTCTTCTGAGTCTCTAGTCTCTGCTTTCCTCTGAACTGGGCTTAAGGGTGTATGCATCTCTTCTTGTTGTTTTACCCATACACGTAGACCCAATATCAGTTCCTTAGACATGCCCAGCAAGAGCTTTTACCCACAGATCGTCTCTCTGAATCTTCTACTGGCTTCTCGGTATTGAAACTCTGCCTTTCTGCTCGCCTTTCCAGCCGCACTATCCCGAGCCGCACTACCCCGAGCCGCAGGATCTCTAAAGGACCCTTGTGATTCGGTCGGGATGTGTGGACTGAACAGGATAATTTTTATTTAGTGATCACTATTAATTCCAACTGAAACATGAATTTCCCTATTCTCTATGTAAAGAAGTTTTGGGGCATTCGGGTATGTACATTTTTGGAGGACATTGAACTTCCTTCCTCTGAAATTAAGACTACGATACAGTGAAAGAGTTTGGAGACTTGAAGATATCCAAAGTGGCAGTTGTCTGTGTCTAATGGAGAGAGAATGTGTCACTCAAAAGAATTAAGTTTCTAATTTTTGTTTTAAAAAAATTTCTTGACTAGAAGGAAAACATCTGTGACACAATTCAATCACAGCTACCAGTTAGAGATTTTAAAGGCACCATGTCTAATATATCTGAGTTCTATTCTCAATATTCTATCTATCTATCTATCTATCTATCTATCTATCTATCTATCTATCATCTATCATCTATCTATCTATCTATCATCTATCTATCTATCTATCATCTATCTATCTATCTATCTATCATCTATCTATCTATCTATCATCTATCTATCTATCTATCATCTATCTATCTATCATCTATCTATCTATCATCTATCTATCTATCTATCATCTATCTATCATCTATCTATCTATCATCTATCTATCTATCTATCTATCATCTATCTATCATCTATCTATCTATCATCTATCTATCATATATCTATCATCTATCTATCATCTATATCATCTATTTATAATACATTCAACTATTGAGATGGATGATAGATCATAGATAGATATATAATATATAGATAGAGAGATAATACTTGTTTGAGATATTTAGTTTGACTTTTAAGTTTGCTATTATGCCTCAATCAATAGATTATTGCAGGGTGGATAGTTCATAGTACTTTATCCATTCTAGTTTGCTTATTTTCAAAATTTTATCCCGATAGTAATTACTACATGTTAGAGCATGAAAATGCAAAGAGAAACTCATTTCACTCAAATGTTCATAAATTCCTATCCATCTCCGACTACCTGGGATGCTTTGCCCTTGCTTCTGGACACATCCGTGCAAATGTTTGGATAGCGGTCTCTCATAAGGCCCATCAGTCACCTTCGATCCTGTCCATATTCAGCCATGCATAGACATGGAGAAATGGTCAATAATCAAAATGGCTTTTTATAGAATTCAATGACTTTCTGAGTTGGTTTCCCAATGTCTGCCTCTCTCTCTTTTCTCATTAGTAAAGCTGTAGAGATTAATGCTGCCTCATTTTGACAATGTTGCTTATTGATTCCACCCTTGTTCCATAGTGATTCATAAAAGATTAATTGTATATAGACACATTTAAAAGCTTCATCTCTCATCCAGTTTTACAAGCTGTTGCCTGCACATAATACTTAAAATGTTAAAGTATTATAAAATGTGTTTTATCTGCTCATTTACGCATTTCTTGCCACACATTACATCTTTAGATGTGTCAGTAAATGAACTTCACTTTCCTCTGTCCTTATTAAAAAGGAATTTTAAACACAGGAACAACTAGAATTTTCCCTATTCTTGAGTATTCTCTGAATTGAACATTTTCTCCTGAATCAGACGTCTTCAAAATAGATCTAGTAATGTGGGACATAGCTCAGAGGCAAGGAGTAGAAAAATCATTCCCTAAGATGGTGCCTTTCTGAGACTTGCTGAAATTAAGCACAAATTCCTAATTATTTTCCACATACCAGACTTACAACAGAATGCTGTCATGGTTTAGGGATACGTTTATTTTATATTTTTCAATATACTAAAATTATGAAACAGAACTGTTCTATAATATTCATAGACAGACTTGCTACACTTGCTGCGTTTCAGAGTGTTTACTTAAAGACAGAGATGTGGAGTAGCTTACAAAAGCCCAGAGCTGAGAGTGCCTGACTTGTAGAAGTAAAAGAAGGTATTTGTGCTAAAGGTATTTCCAGCCCTTTATCACTTTCATTTGTAATATTCATTGTGTATGTATGTGTGTGTGTGTGTGCATGGGTGCATGTATGTTTATGTGTGTGTGCCTGTGTCTGTATGTGTGTGTACTGTACATCTGTGTGTGGGGTCAGCAGAAAAAAATCTCTAAAGTCAGGCACCATCCACTTTTATTTATTTATTATTATTATTATTATTATTATTATTATTATTAATTATTATTATTTATAGACAGTGTACTCACTGTCCTGTATCCCATAAAGTAGGCTAAGATATCTAGCTGGCCAGTGGACTCCAGGGATTTGGCTATCTCTGCCACCTCAGTACTCAGGGCATTACTGATTTGTGTTACTATATATGACAAAAGCACATAAGAACCCATAGGTGTGGGGACCTAACTCAGGTACTCAGGTTCATTTATCAAGTGTTTTGCTGACTAATTTCTCTCCCCAGCACAGACCCGCATTTTTACTTCTACTGAACATCTGTGATTTGCTTTATTCTGAGAGTAAATTTATACTAAATTCACACTAAGCTACTGAAGGTCCAGCACTTCTCTGAAGAGAGGAGCTGTGCACCTCTTTTTCTTGTCTAATCAAAACCATGCTTGCAAGAGAATGAGCACATCACCGAAAGTTGCATCTCTTTTTGCGCCAGAAACAGATATAATAAATATTAGCTGATCAAGTCTTGACAATTGCAGAATAGGTTTTAATTTTATGATGACTTAAATATCCCATGTCTAAGCTTTCTAAAAGAAATTTTCTCTACATGTTAAAAGAAAACCAGAGGGGACATGAAGAAGCCTTGGTCCTGTGCTGACTGGACAGCAAGTGTCCTCTCTTTGGGCGACTAGTGCCTTGTTAGACGCTGAACCATGGCTTGCCTATACTCTCCCCATCTCCACCTGAAGAATTTATGTGGACAAATGACGCACGCATGTACATGAAGTGAAGCTCACTACTCACACAGTAAACAGTACTCTCTCCAGGGAAGGTCCGAGGTAAAACATGATGGATCAAAGGAGAAGGACAACAGTGACACAGATAACTGTGTCCACCAACATGTAAACACGTGTGCACAAAAGCACAGCCCTCTCATGTATATGCAGCAGAAATAAAGTAAATAAAAGTTTATATATTTCAAGTCAACAGAAAAACCTAAGCCTTCGACTAACAAATGGCACAGACTTGCTTATCAGCAGGTCACTCATGGGTTAAACTCAGGCTCAGTCTTCTGGACTTTGATTATCTTCACATCTTGGGGAGAGACAAAAGAGTGAATTCAGTGCTGCTTCTAAATCCTGATACCACATGCTCCAGCGTGCTGAGGAAGGAGAGGACAACCAGGCCAGGACATTTCCTACATTCATTTCCCAAAACAAAGTTAATGCATGCCTTTCTCATGATCCATGCTTTGTACCGCAAGGGTATGAGGGGCACACTGCCCTCCTACCACCCTCTGCCTCCGTCACAGGCAGCCATGGTACGAGGGGAGTCGTGGTTCCTGTACTGTAAGGTTCCTGTTGGATTTCAGAGTTCAAACCTAGGAAGGTCTTCTCTGCTTTGGCTTCCACACCATGGAGGTTTCTTAATGTATAGTTCTACCTGGAAAATACCCTCTGGATCTTATGTGTCAATGCTCTGCGATACACACTGTTTCTGTCTCTTCAGCTTCCCTCTGAACTGGGCTAAAAATAAACACAACGCCATTATTGTAATTACAAAGTGAATGTAACAAATGGACTTAATTACAATTCAATCCAGGAGAGGTAGTGAGCACTGAGATGTGCTAAATTAATTCAAGACCATTATTTGTGGTTAAAAATTCTATTTCCTTGGACAAATAAAATATTAACCAAAAACATAGAGTTAAAAAAATACAATGTTGTAAAGTTTCTATCTTTAATGAGACAAAAGAGACTTTAATCTAAAACCCAAATCAAATTCTGTAAATGTTCACCCAGGGAAGTATATATTACATGGACTTTTTTCTTATGTCTATAATAGAAATTATATGAAAGCAATGTTCACCAAGACTAAAATTTCTGTAAATCCACAGTTTCGTTTTAATTGTCTTTAAATCTTTCTTATTTTTTTTGATAATTTCATGCATCAAATCTGTAATTAAGTCATTTCTACCCTACTCTCTCTTTCTCTCCAAATCTTGCTGTTCTCCTCAACTCCCTCTAAAATTCAAATATGTCCTTCTGAGTCCATTGAGCGCTGTTTGAATATGTATCTGTTTAGGACTGACGGCCTGAGATTAAGCAGCTTATCTGGAGCCTCCTCCCTGGAGAAGACTGATTCTCCTCTTCTCAGCAGCTCTTAATTGTTTATAGTTCTTCAGTCTATTCGACTGCAAATGACAGTAAGATGATGAAATTTGCAGGTAAATGTGTGGAATTAAAAATTACTATACTAATTGATATAACCTTAACACAAATGAGAAGTGCTACACATTCCCTCATACATGTGATTCCTAGTTTCCGATCTCAGATATAAGCACATAACATGAAATAAACATAAAATCGAGGTCATAGAAAGAGACCATAGCAGGATGAGCTCTAGACAGGAGATTGAAGGAAAAAGCAGCTATGACAGGGGAGTGTCGAAAACTGGTAGGGGTTTTCTACAGGGGAGGGAGGGCAACAATAAAGGAGGAGTAAGAAGATGGAGAATACTCACCATGAGACGCACAGAATGGTTTACAAATGTCTGCAACTCTAGGTTCAAGGAATCAAGTGACCTCTGGTCTCTGTAGGTGTTGCAAACACCTTGTGTATCTAGGTTCATGCAGGTGCACATTCAAACAAAGAAACAAATATATGTAATTTAAATGTCTGTAGATCTGGAAAAATGGTTCAGCTTGTAAAGTGTTCACCATATATGCATAAAGACTTACATGATCCTCTGCACCCATGTATAAAAGCCAGGTCCATTTTTGTGTGCCTATAATCCCTGGGACCTGCTGGGCATGCAGTCTAGAGGACCTGCAGGTTTACTAGGAGACCCTGCTCATGAATCAAGCTTGAGTGGGCTTCAGAAAGATATAGCTATTGACCTCTTATCTCCACACCTACATATAACACATACTCACCCACACACATGTATGCACACACTCACGTACACATTCACACTCACCCACACACATGTACACACATTCTCACTTGCACACACAATACATGCACATACATATATAGTACACTCACACACACATGCACATACATATACACACTTACACATCCACACGTACATGTGCACTCACATGTATACATATATACTCACATACACACTAACTCACTTTTACACACTCACCCACACACATATACACTTGTACACTCTCTCACATAGATACACACACCCACACACATGTACACACACATAGAGGCTCTCACATACACACAGAATACTATACACATACATACACTCACTCATATTCACATACTTACATTTACTACACACTTATACTCACAGACACATTCACACACACACACACACACACACACATCTCTCTGTCCCTCTCCCCCTCTCTCTCTCTGTATGTATCTCTCTCTCTCACATACACATACACATGTCACTCTTACCCAGTATTTTATTTTGTAGTTATCATAAACTCTGTATGACTCTGGAAAGTTGGTGATTCCAGGACATTCACCCCTTCATAGGATGCAGTTCCCATCCTTGCAGAAGTGAATATTTGATGACTGATGTAATGAATGACATGAGCAACACCTGCAAAATGTCTCTCATGAGGAAGTTCCAGCACTATAAATAAATCGAGTGATTAAATGAGTCTTGTGGAAATACTGCAAAGACAGATCTTAAAGACACAGAATAAAAAGACAGGAATTAACCTGGAAAGGGGAAAATGCAAGGGCAAACAGTGAGTGCTGAGAAATATCTGCAGAAGTGGACTGATGGAAGAGTGCATTTCTAATGGAGAACAATGTGTATTGAACAAGGATAAGTGACAGCCAGTGTGAGTTTCACTGCACAGTTTTACGCATCATTAGATGTGAAGAATAAGAGGTGAGTAGTCAGTCTAAAGACAGATCTGCCATTATCAAGAATGACAGATGAGAAGAGGGCCACAGGGGACAATTCCCACTGCATCAGCAAGACCTGATTCGTGGCCATTATACTTTATATAATACAGATAATTCTGAAAAAAATATGTTTTTCAGATTCAGCATGAGCTTCACAACCATGATGTCAATTCTTATATTTTCATTCTTTATTTAGCATGGAGACTGCTCTGATAGTGGAGTCTCCAGCATATAATGGAGTGATGGCAGCCAGCTGTGCTATCCACATGTCCCAAGGCCCCCTTTATTTATAGCGGTCCTTATGTCCATAGTAGAAACATGCCAACTTGCTCTTTGGCCTCGTGCTTGTAGACTCATGATTCCTGGAGAAATCTAGAATCTTAGGCTACCAGGTTCACCTTTCACATGAATGATCATCCAACATTTCCCAGGGGTATCTCAAATATTAGGAGATTTAAAGGAAATCAAAAGATTCCTGCATTGTAGATGGTTCTTCCACTGACTACAGGTGACTTAATGGTGGTGGGGTGAGAATGGTCTGGTGGCATCTGGCAGTCTTGTTGGAATGTTGCAAATGAGTGTGTGTGGCCCTGACAGAGGAGGGAAGGTCTAGGTTGAAGAGGTTGAGTATTTTTAGAAAGCCAGAAAACCCTGAACAATGAGATGAGATGGGGGGAAAAAAGAAATTGTGAAGTTCTCAAAGCATATTAAAGAAAAATATGTAAAAGATGGTTATTGGAATAAAAAATGAGAAATGCCAGAGGTTAACCTACAAACTCTATGGGACATGTTCATGATTTAGATTTGGAGCCAATGGGCAGAGACCAAGGGGTTTGTTTTGTTTTATGTGTGTAAGAAAAAAATTCCATGAAAATAAATGAAGAATATCCTAATTCATGACAGTGAAAGGCAAATATTTGGGTTGTTTAAATTTAAGAGAGATTTGAAAATTTCAAAAGGCCAGAACATTTACTCAAAGTGATCATAGCAGGAAAAAAGTATGAATGTAGGAATGTCAAAAGCCAGTGGCCAGATATACCCAGGATACAGCTATAATATTAATATATATTATTTACACCTAAATACAGCTCCTGGGGAATCAGATCAATTGCAATTCAATAATTGATCACCAGGCCCTAGGAAATTTATATAAAATTATTTGTGAGAGATTATAAATAATATACTTAATAGTTTTCAAAAGGTTGCTAGTGTGTCTCTAGACAGAATACCTAAATTTTCGTTGATCTTATTTAGCACTCTATATTAAATTAAATATAGAAAAGTAGCTTCATACTGAATTTAAAGAAGTATTTCAACTTCAAGTATATTGTGTTAGAAAATAAAATGTTTCCTATACTATCTTCTCAACTACAAGATTTTTTTGGGGCAATTAAATACTGATACCAGAGATTAACCTCCAAATATGAATACCTGAAGTGTAGGCCATTAAGTCCACCCACGGTAGGGCGTTGACTTTCTCAAAATATTTGTTTAGACATTTGATAAAAGTAAGTCTCGTTATAATTTGATAAGCTCACAGAGACTAGAAGAGGGCATCGGACCCCCAGGAATTGGGTTACAGTTGTGACCTACCATGTGGGTGTTGGGAATTAAGCCCAGGTCCTCTGGAAACGCAGCCAGTGCTCTTATCGACTGAGCCATCTCTCCAGACTGATCTTCAATGGTTTAAACGGATTGGTTTTAACCTTGACTTAAAGGAAGGTAGAGAACACAGTTGGACTTAGAGCTCACTGAGCTTTCTCCCTTCTGCTTGGTGTTCTGTGAGTTTTCCTAGAGAGATGTGAACTAATATCCATTTACCTCGGATAGGGCAACTGGAGACAACAAAAGGAGAAACAATTCTCTATAAATCTAGCTTGGTGAGCCACAGAGTTTGTTGTAATTATTGGAGCATGTATGAGGGGCTTCTTATGGGACAATGTCTATTTGATTATTAACTGGTGTATGGGTGAGAACTTAATCACAAGAGAGAGGTGTGGAGTTGCTCATAGGAGAGTAGGCAAAGGGTTAAGTATGAAAGCATGGCTCAGGGGTTATTTACATGAGTATTGTTGAGCACAGGGTCCTTTATAAGTACATGGGTGAGGGATTACAAATAGATGAATAAATGCTTATTTACAAGAGGAATAAATAATAATGATATTAATAAATAAATAACAAATAGTTTTTATTTATAAATAATTGTAAAAATAATAAATAAATAATGAGGAGTTACAGGAGGTTTGGCAAATTGCTGTTTACAAGAACACAAGTAATTGTTTATTCACAGGTGCATGGCCTAGGGGTTCTTACAGTAATAAATAAGGCCAAGGCAGTAGCTTTTATGTAGAAAGACATCAGGATGAGTGACAACTCAGGAATTGGACATCACTGAATTTCCCTGCACAACTTGAAAGCAGCCACTGCACGATTAAATTCTCTCCTTGTCCTCAATTGTTTATTACTTATTTACACCCAGAAGGCTTCCTGAACCTTGTAAGTTTTGTGAGCTTCCTGACTCTTGTAAGTTTCATGAGCAGCCTGCGTCTTGCTAGCTTCCTTCCCAAGGGAATGTTTCAATGCAGAGGAAATTGGTACACAACATGAACAGTCACAAAAAGTACTCAACTGCCAACAGGGATGTTTTCTGTTAAAAAATTAAAGAACAAACCAGAAAGCAAAATGAAAACAGCAGAGAGAAGAGTCCAGAGCTTTGCAACTGCTCCTAGGCGCTGAAATAACTCCCCTACAAAGTGCTGTTTTTATTTTACCCTGGATTTGGAAAATGGACAGAAAAGACCCAAGTGAGGTTCACAAGTTCTGTGCAACTGTCTGATTTTGCTTATACTTTCCTCTTTATTAACCGAGAGGTACATTTGTGATCATACTGTCCCTTTGTCCTCACATATGTCGGATGTGTGGGAAACTGCCTGAGGAATCTTTTGTAAGCTACGGTTTAAGCTACATCCGTACCTGATGTAAGATCCTCTACTGCAAGCAAGTGCAATATTTGAGGGAAATAATGAATGTATTTTTCATAGGTAGATGATGTATATTGTTACAGCAACAGAGACATTATTATAGACAAGATCTCACAAGAGATTTATTTCCCTCATATATACTCATCCATCAGGGAATAGATCTTGAATGCAGACTGACTCTAAGTTTTGTGGCCAATGGTTATGTTTCAGAAGTTAGTCTGTAGACATTGGTATACCAGGACCAGTATGATAAATGCAAGCTGCAATTAAAGTATAGCTGGGTTCCCATCCGTGTAATTCTGAAGACTACATAATCAATTAGTCAGTGCAAAGCACACTGCAAGTGGACGACTCTGAGTTTCCCTACGCGCTAGGTAAGATGAGCACTGTCCTGAGAGGAGCAAAGACGCCCACGTGGTCCTTACCACATAATGACCTCCATGTGGTCCTTAACGCATCAGGAGTCTGCACTCCATTGAACAGGGCTTGCATTTCAGTGGGATCAGTTCTGTAACTCCCAGGCTACACAGAGGAACTGCCATGGAGACTGTTGGGTTAGGAGGCTCCATTCAGAAGTGAATCTTTCCTTGTCTTTATAAAAGATCTACATTCTAGCACACAAAGATGCTTAGAAGAACCTTCTATTGCTTAAATTTTGTATTTCCCTTACATGCCAGTGTGCCGAGGCTCAGTGCCACGCCTTGACAGCACCCAAAAGCCATAGGCCTTTGCAGGATGTCTGTAAGGCTGAAGGAAAGAGGGTAGCACATTAGGCTCTTACTTTCTCACTTTTTCCTTCAACCATTAAGTAAAGGTGGCATCACCTACGCCCTTCCTTTGATACATTGCCTTGTTTTCAGGAGAAAAGTAACAAACCAATTAACTACAAATGGAAAGCTCAAAATATAAGGTAAAAATAAAGCTTTTCTTCTTATAAACTGATGTTCTTGGGTATTTTGTTAGAGTAGCAGAAATCTATCTAAGACAGAGCAATCTCTGATTTAGGAAGCAGCTGACCAACTACATATCAAATTTACCAGTGTCTTAATCTTGAACTTTGTAGCCTCCAAGGGAGTGAAGAACTTGTTTCTGTAGCTAATAATTTAACCACTTTGGCACTTTCCTACATCAATCCAAGTATTTCCCATGGACTACAATCTATTTTACCTCATTCTTCTGGCTCATCAGTGAATACTGAAATTGATTGACAGGTCAGGAAAAGCATGTGGACCCAGGAGATGTGGCCATGGCTTAGAGGACAGAGTCTCTGTTCTAGATTCCTCTTCAGGCCCTGGGCTCTCAAGATCTCAGAAAATGTGTGAAACATTCTTCCACTGGCTAAGACCTGACAGTATCTGGGACATTTACATGCCCTGGCTACGTAAGTGGTGGCAGGACAAAGATCACTGTGTTTCTATTCTAATCTCCCAGGGCTGTTGAGGAAACCCAGGACTTTATGTCTAGAGTCTAACTATGAGTAGGTAACCCTGCAGAATCGAAATGACATTCACACTGCTATTAAGTCACCTCTAAAATCCACCTATTTTAAAAAAGAAATCTTGACTTTGAAGCTAAAGGAGACAGTGATTTCTGAGAAGTTAGAAGCTTTTAAATCTTTCATGAGGACCTTGGGCTGGGAATTTAAGGTCCCAGTACTTACAGCATAGTTAGGATTTTCCAAAAAGTTCTATCATGTGCTTTTTTTAATTAAAATCTTCCCAAGTAAGAGCTATTTGGCAAATATCATCCTGTCTTCTTGGGTACCTTATTAAAAAGATCTCCCCATGATAATACATTTAATTTTTTGATATATCATGCTGTCTCTTACCTTCATCTTATGTTTCATTGGAGATAGCATCTGTGTTGCATTTAAAACACTCAAGTTAGACAACCAACTACAGAATTCCCAGAACCAGCATAGAAACACACATTACATATTACATAAATATATGATTTATAATACTTATTACACAATCACATACATTTAGGGATTTGATGTATGCATTTGGCTTACAAGAAGCTATTTTAACAGTGTGTAGAGCTGTTAGTTTTATTTCCAATTCTGGGGCTTGCAGTTCATGGGGAAAGCAGCCAAAAGTAACAATTTCAAGCGGGCTGAAACCCATGGGCATAAGATTGAAACCTCTGAGCATAGATTGAAATTCCTGTCCTATTTTGTCGTCCTAATCTTTGTGAGTAGGTTATTCTGAGGAAAGTGGGGATTTTATTACAAAGATAAAACACGTACACTTGAAACTGAAAAAGAAAGAAGAGAAGGTAAAGGGATTGTGGTCTGTCTTCTCCCTAAGAGAAGGGTCTTTCTGCTACTGTTAATTTGTTTGTGTTACAAAGTAGCTATTGATATTGGAAGCTATTAGAAAATGCCTTATGATACATATTATGCTAGCTTCTTAGATACATTTTCAACTGCCATCTTTATTGCAATATAGCTTGATGTTGATACAATGTTAAACTTTTGAGTAGACTTGTGCTTTAGTTGCTTTTGTATCTGTCAGAAACAGTTTAAGGCATGAAATGATTATTGAGCCACAGAGTTTTAGAGTGTTTGAGCCCATTTTGGCAGGGAAAGCCCAAGAGAGAAGCTCAGTATCAACGTGTGGCCGAAGCTGCTCATATCACAGCAGACTGAGAATCAGAAACCAGACCACAGGTGGATGAGCGTGATGTCTCCCATAAACATACTCACAGTGACTCATTTCACAGCTATGTCTCAATTCTAAAGTTTCTATTCTACCAAAATAGTGGCATCAATTGGGACTAACCACTGAAGACATAAACCTGTGGAGACATTTCAGAGTCAAGCTATGAACAGGTTCTCCTGGTCTCAGAAGGTCATGGTTATCTCATAATACAAAATGTATTTAGTCCATCTGCGAAGGTCCTGCAAGCTTAAGAGTCCACAAACCAGTCCAAAGTCTGTGATCCATAGTCTTCATAAAGATTCAAGGCAGTCTTTGCTGAATATTTATAAAGTAAAAAAAGAAGTTACATGCTTCCAGTACACAAAGGCACAGAGTAAGGATGTCAGGCAGACATCCCTGTCTGAAAGGGATTGGAGGCACAGAATCAAGGGAGGAAGGCCAAAGCAAAGCCAACCAGGGAAAACAGCTCCCACAGCCACAGCCTAGCCTGAGTGTCAGAGACTGGCATTGTCTGAGCTGGACAGTCCTACCCACACGGTCTGTTTGCCTGAGCATCATGCATCTGACGTAGTTAGTTCTACAGGGTTCTTTCAGCTTTCTGATCTGACAGCTCATGACATCCTGGCATCTCGGGCTCTGCATGCAGTGTAGGGTTCCGTACTCACAGTTCTTGGGTCTTCCTCTGAAGGACTCCTGGTGGGGAACATGGCCTGGCTAAAAACTTCATAAGAGCAAATGCCTTTCTCTGGATTCTTGAGAGGCCTCCAGGACCCCCTAACACTTACATTCTGCACAGCTGCAAAACCAGCACCACATGGACAAAGCTGAGTTCTACTGTCAGCTGCAGGAATGTCAAGGCTCCGCTTAAAGGACATTGCTTTGGATTCCAAGTATCTGGGTCTCAGAACCCCAGATAAACATTGAAAGATCTTTGGGTGCTATCAAGGGAAAGTCATGCAAATGAGTTTGCAGTACCTCACTCCCACATAGAGTCTCAGCTTCTTCCTGTCAGCAGTGTGTAAAATGCTTGGTTCCTCTCACTAAAGAGAAATCTCTTTAGCTTGAAAGACTTCTTTCTCTGCCCTGTGAATCACACTAATTTCAGGCCAAACTACAGTTTCCATATTTTTCTGTTACATTTTTCCACTGTGACCTTCACCAAAAGCAAACAGCAGTAACTGTTCAACATCCTGCATGAGATTTTAACCCATTTTTTTCTCCATTAAACTAATTAGTCCATCGCTATGAATTTAGCATTACTCAAATTTCAGGCCTGCAAAAAACAGAGAATATTTTTTTCGACATGAATGACCTCATTCCATATCTCAGTATAATATTCTTCTAGTGTGAAGTCTTATGAACCTGGTCTTCACTGTGGCATTCTGGTCTTCTCAGCTTCCACAAAAACCTCCCATTAAACTCCAACTGAAGCATCCTAAATTTCTTCACTTTGCATCTCCAAATTCTTCTAAATTCCTTCCAATAAGCAAGTCTAAAATGTGAGGAACTGTGTGGTTAGGGTTAGTCTTGGAAATGGCTTCCACTTGTTCAGTACCGACTATATGTTACTTTTGTGATATCATAACCACAATAGTAACAAAACAAACAGGGGAATAAAGACTTCCATTCATATGGCTATGGGACTTTTTGGGACTTGCAGGTCATGATGCAGGGGCAAGTATTTGAACAATGGTCTGGACGGCACCAGAAAAATGCAGTGGAGTTTATTTTCATTTTCCCAGACCAGGAAGAAGAAAGCAAAACACAAAATGGTAGGAATAATGTAACATAGAGATTCGCCTCAGTAACATACTTCTTCCAGCTAGTTCCTGGCTCTTGAAATAAAGCAGAATAGGCCACAGCCGAGAATTCACACAGACTCTAACACTCTGGCTCTGAATATAAAACTCTGTTATTTCTGTAAATATAAATGCTGTTCAAATAACTGCACCACTTTGCATGAAAACACTTTGTCTCTTTGTGGAAGCATGCACATACGTGATTCTCAGCAACCTTTCTATTTAAGGAATTCTAACTTTTACAGTGATCTATGACAGTTAGCCTGATCTTCAAAATCTAAAATAAAAGAAATGGAGGTGAAGTAGTACATGTGAGGTGCAGATTAAATTCTACTGTAAAACCATCTGGGAAGATAATCTAATTAAACAACAGGGTCTAAGTAACTATTTTTATTTGTTTTGTGATTATTGATCTGTTTTTTTTTAAATTCAATATATTTTTTGATTATATATAAACAGGCATTTTATTTTTGATGCTTTATGTTGAGCAAATATCGTGAAATATATTCTGAAATTTGTTCTAAAAGATGCATTGGAAATATTTTTTCCGGAAATGCTATTTTTTCATTAATTTTTTTTCTTCTCTCATATAATACATTCCATCACCCTCCCTCCCCTCCCTTCATTCCTCCCAGATTTTCCCCATCTCCCCTATGCCCCAGATCTACTCTCCTCCATCCTCCCACTCCCACCCTGCCTCTCCCCAAGAAAGAGCAGTCTTCCCAGGGTTACTGCTCAAACGTGGCACAAGAATATGGAACAGGGTCAGGTACAATTCCCTATTTCAAGGTTGGACTAGACAACCCAGTAGGGGGGTGAGATACTCAAGGGCAGGCAAGAGGTTCAGGGACACACACCCCTATTCCAAGCTGCATGAGTTCTGTAAGAGCACCAGGTCAGGAAAACTCAAGACATATTTGAGGGACCCAGCAGGTTCCATGTCTGCCGCTCCAGGCTCTGTGAGCCCCTAAGAGTGCTGGTCAGTTGACTCCATGGGGTTTGTTCTCCTGGTGTCCTCGAGCCCTCTGGTCCCAGCAATCCCACTCTACTTCTTTGTGGGGTTCCCCAAGCTCTGCATTTTGTTTGGCCCTGGGGCTCTACACCTGCTCCCTTCAGCTTCTGTGGGGAGCCTCTCTGTTGAGGACTGAGATAGACATTAATCTATGAGGAGAGCAGGAAAACACTACAAGTCCTCTCCTGACTGCCCAGACTCTAGTTCCTGGCCTGCCCTGGAGTGTTGGTCATGGCTTCCCTACTTTAGCATAGTGTTCTGCCCATCCCTTGTCCCAGTGGATCCTGCAAGGAGGATAGGCCATAGGTTGAAGTTTTTGTGGCTGGGATAGTGTCCCAGTCCCACACTGGAAGCCTTGCTGGCTACAGGAGATGGCCTCTTTGGGCTCCTTGACCCCCATCACTAGAGATCCTTGCTAGGGTCTCCATTGACTCCAGTAAGTTCCACTGCACCAGGTCTCCCGATTCTCCCACACGTGTCCTCCAATCCTGGTCGTCTCTCCATATATTGTCTCCCTCCATCCCTCTCCCCTTCCTGGTCCCTGCTCTTCCGATCCCCATCCTTCCCCATCCCTCCTTCATCTTCTGTTCTATTTCCCTTTTACCAGGGAGATCCCTGTGTCCCCACTGGGCCGTCCTTGCTGTGTAGTCCCTCTGGGTCTGTGGATTGCAGTACCTTTGTCCCTTGCTTGGCAGTTAGTGTCCACATATAAGTGAGAACATGCCATGTTTGTCTTTCTGGGACCAAGTTACCTCGCTCAGGATGATTTTTCCTAGTTCCTTCCATTTGCCTGCAAAGTTCATACAGTCTTTTTCTTTTTTTTCTTGTTTTTTTGAAAGCTGAGTAGTCTGAGTAGTCCTCCATTGTGTAAATGTGTCAAAATTTCTTTATCCATTCTTTAGTTGAGGGGCATCTAGGTTGTTTCTAATTTCTGGCTAGTATGAAAAAGTTTCTGTAAATACAGTTGAGTTGGAATGTCCTCTTGGTATATGTCCAGGCATGGTATAGCTGGGTCTTAAGGTAGGTCAATTTCCAATTTCCTGAGGAATCACCATATTGATTTGAAATTCAATAAAAAATTTTAAATACTACAGGTAAGTTATAGTAAAATTGGACCATATTTTAAATAACTAAGTATTTCATGAAATAAGAAGTCTAGAGCTACAGATGTGACATGAAGTACCGAGGGTAGTGAGCACTTATTTCACTTTTACAGGGTACAGGGGATATTTTAAATTATTTACAAATATCTTTTCTTTTTATGGTGATGGTGAAGAGCTTCTGAGGAACAGATGTTACTTCTCAAATTGTAAAGTTGGGGTACGTTTATAGACAATAAATACAAAGCAAGAACTCAGATGTAGCTAATGAGTACCCTTCAGTAAAACACGGATAAAGGCTTTTTATTTTTTCAAACTTTATGAAAACAAAACAAAAGCAATCAACAAGCAACAACAAAACTCCACAACATAAATACAGCCCCACAGGAGCGTGGCTGGCCTGATTTTGTTTTAGATCTTCATGTTAGGATTCAATTTCCTTTTGGTGACTTTTATTTATTACTTTCCCATGTAGTGTGTGCATGCTATGGAAGTGGACACACATGCTAAGGCAAACATTTGGAGGCCACAGGACAGCTGAGTGGGGTTGGTACTCTCCCGCAACTTTCACGTTAGACACAAGGATGGGTCAGCTGCCTAGGGCCTTTCCCCACCCGGTCTGTTTCTACTAAATCTCACCAGTGCCCATCCCCCCAACACCTCACCAGTGCCCATCCCCCCAACACCTCACCAGTGCCCATCCCCCCCGACACCTCACCAGTGCCCATCCTCCCCCCCCCACACCTCACCAGTGCCCATCCCCCCCCCCACACCTCACCAGTGCCCATCCCCCCAACACCACACCAGTGCCCATCCCCCCAACACCTCACCAGTGCCCATCCCCCCAACACCTCACCAGTGCCCATCCCCCCAACACCTCACCAGTGCCCATCCCCTCTGGAACACCTCACCAGTGCCCTCACTGCTGGTGAGGCCAGCACTGGGCCAGCACCCCAGTCCTGAAGATGAGCTTTTTCTTGCTGTTTTATGATGTCTCATTGTCTTCCTGTGTTCCTACATAACCCAACAGTTTTGGTAATATAATAAATATTCCTGTTTTAATATTTGCATCAAAGAAAAATATAAAAGTGTATGATTTTTCTGCCAGTTATAGACAATTATAACAACCATTAACAAACCACTCAGTAAATATTTCTTAAATTCAAACAGTAGTTTCTGAGGAGAGACCCCCACTTCCACATCCAGGGATTTAGGAACGTGATCTCTCGTGGGTCTGACCATGTGAAGCTGCCCTGACTGCTATTTACTGCACATTATCACCTTATTGATTCTTGTTATGTCAACCATGCTCGTCATTGCTACCATGCTGTCTGCAGATCTAGCTCCACTTACAGCAGATGCATTGATTTAGAAGTATAAATACACATTGTCTCCGATTGGCACAGGTACAATTACAAATGTCCACAATCAATGTTTCTACACATTACAAAGTTTTCTTATCACATGCATGTGTAGAAGCCTGTGGTTTTCATCCTGCCTAAGAGACAGGAGCTGCTGAGCATTTGTCTTCTTTCAATTTCCGTTTATTGCTATAATGCAAACATCTCCCACCGTACAGCATCTCTCTCTTTAGATGATAGTGTACATATTTTCATCCTGTTTGGCAAACCTAGCTGCCCTATAGAAACAGGCCTGTGATTTTCATTATGGCTTGTAACCAGCATTGCATGTGTTAATGTGTGCTTCCAGCCCTGGAGAACGCTTAGAATTTTCCTTTCTTTTTAATTCTTCAAGAAAAATAAATGAAAAATAATAGATATATTTTCATGATCGTATTTTTGTGCTGTTAGTGCTGTTATTGTTTTTGTCGTTAGCAATTTTTTTCGTTATTTTTTTAATTTGTTTTTCCTTTCTATATAATACATGTCAACACCCTCCTACCCTCCTTCCATCCCTCCCAGCTCCCCATCCTCCCTGTCCTGTTATGTACCCTCTCCATCCCCTCCTGCTCACCTCCCCCCACCCTGCTTCTCCATATAGAAGAGAGCAGTCCTCCCAAGGTCACTGCTCAAACAGGACACAACAGATAGGACAAGGCCAGGCACCAGTCCCAACAGTGAGGGTGGACCAGGCAACCCAGCTGGAGGAAATGGGTCCCAAGGGCAGACAAAAGCCTCAGAGAGCCCCCACATACACTCCAGCCTGCAGGCTATCTGCAAGGAGCCCAAGCCAGTCAACCATGTGACATATCAGGAGACCCTTCAGGTTCCCTGTCTTCTGCTTAAAGCTCTGGAGGACTCCAAGAGCGTTGTTCTATTGATTCCGCGGGGCCTGCTCTCCTGGTGTACCTGACCACTCTGGTTCCCGAAATGCCTCCTCCCCCTCCTCTGTGAGTTTTCTGGAACTCTGCTTGATGTTGTTAGAAATTCTTAGTCAGAGTCAGACCAGATTCCAGCATGGAGAGGGGAGGTGCACTAAGCCCCACCCCTAGCTGAGGAGCTATAGGCATCTGACACATGGCGGGAGACTGAGAGAAAGGGTGGTTTACTCAGGAAAGCGTAGTCTCTGCTAAGTCTAGAATGAACCAGTGTGGAAGACCGCGTATCAGAGAATACTTGGGGCCATACAAATTGTCCTTAATGGAAATTTTAAAAGTTTTTTAAAAAAGACTCAAAAGTAGGTGGGTAGGGAAAGGGGTTATGGGGGATATATCTGGGAAGAGTTGAGAGAGAGTGAATATAATTCTCCAAGAACTAATGGAAGTATAATAATAAAGAAAAGATGCTCACACATTATTAAAGAAATAATATAATAAAATAATATAATAAAAGTATAATAATGAAGTAAAGAAATATACACAATTACATTAACTGTGTCATACCGTGATGTGGTTCATTCCTCACCAGGCCTTCCTTGAGTTTCCAAGAGCATCTCTCAGGTCTAAAAGAACCTCTTGAAGTGACTGCCTGCATGCATTCTAGTTCACACCCACTATCTCCTTCCTCTCTGCTTCCTCGTCCTAGTTTTAAGTTAAACCAACACACTAAGCTGTCCTCCGACTTCTTCCTGACATCTTGTTCCTAAGTATATATTGTGTACATTTCATCTGCACATGCCCAGCTAGGGAAGCACACACATGATTTCCACACCCTGGAGTTAGAGCAAGAGCTAACATGAATGCACCGTCCTCTGTTTCAGCCTCTATGTCACTGCCTCGCCAATGTCCCCAGGGCCCACTGGAAATGGCCACTTATTGCAGTTGTTTGTGTAGGGGTCATATGGAAATGCAGTTTAGTCCAAAGGCAAGATAACTCCACTCATGCTGAAGAAGCAGCAAGCTCTGTCACCTCTGAGTTTGCTCCTCCTACTTGTGTGTGTTGAAGTTCCTATACGAATTGATTCCCAATGTCTGCCTCATGATATACTTCAGGGAGGGGAATAATAAAAGATAGTGTCCATCACTACTTAGTTTTTTAAATTGCAATTAATTATTTGTTTGGTGTGCATATGTGTGTTTTGTGTGTGTGTTGAGAAAAGTTAATTTCCATTCAGCAAGTCAGCTTGCCCTGGTACAGTCAGTGCTCATTCTTGCCACATCAGCCGGGTGTTCAAAATATTTATGTATAAAAGTCAATGTTGACAGTAAGAGGTTACAAGCTCAGGAGGCTCAGAACACTGTTCTGCAAGTTAAATTACGTATGTACCATTAATACTGTGAGGATGCACTAAATTATATTTATTAATGTTTATCTAATTAAGTGATGTTTCCTGAGATTTTGGAAAAGTCGAATATTTCCAAGGAAACAATATTGTGTCTTGTATGTCAATATAGACAAGTGAGAATCGTGAACCTGTAACTGTTCTTAAATTATTCGCATACGACAACAGATGATATGACCTGGAGAAGACTCAGCAGGGAAGAATGCTGTTGCAGAAGCATGAACACTGTGTTCAAAACCCCAGACCTCCGGGTCCCGTGGGCCTGCTGGCTCACAGGCTTTCTCCAGCTTCAGTGAGAGATTCTATCCAGGGAGTGAAAAGAATGACAGAGTAAGACCCCGCCCCTTCCTCTGAGCTGCTTTATTTATGGTAGGCGTGGTCTCATGTCATGTGTATATATACTACATATGTTCTCTTTGCTCTTTAAATTTTTTCTAAATATTTAAATTCAATATTTAAATTTAAATTCAAGAAGGTAAATGGCATTTGTGGGAATATCCGCTGTTTACTTTGATATTTGAAAATTAAGATGCAAATATTGTCTAAATAAAATCCTTTTTTTTTACATTATTTACTATGTTCATGCACAGAGGAAAATGTAATGAGGGTCTGAAATCATGGTGGTCTCATGACTGCTTACTGGAACCACATACAATTCTAATTACAGAGTCAACTACACTCAATAGTCTACAAAGTCGGATCACAATGGATTAAATCCCATTACATGCTCACTGCGAAGAAATCCAATTCTTATTTTATTTATGCTCAAACATTTTAGATCACATTCCTAGACGATAATATGTTTTACTCTGGATAAAAGTATATAATCATTAGCATTTATGGCTCTATTTGGTAAAGAGACGCGTGGCTTACACTATCATTTCCTGAAACGTAATCCAATTGCTGGCACATTAGGACTTTCAGCATAAGGTTTATAATGTAAATTCCAGTTCTGTTCTCTGTCATCACTAACAAATACTGAATTATTTCCTCCCTTAGACATACACCATTGGAATCCATTTAAAGTGCTTAATGATGTATTAATAAACCATGATTTTACAGCAGGGCTTCTCCACTCCTTCTCCTGGCGCCAGCTCTGATGCTGCCAATCAAATTAGAATGTGAGGCTTTCTAAGTTAATAAAGGTTAATTGGACATATAAAAAGGAAATTGAACACGAGAAATGTCTCCTCTCAGACTATTTTCCTCTATAACTAAAAGATTATGTTTCTGTTCTGGTACAGACAAAGCAAATTCCTTCTTTAAACACAGCGTGTTATCAGCTCATGATTTCAGAAATTTCCTGCACACTCGGTATATTTTTAAATCAATATTAACATAACTTTTCCAATCGATTATTTCTTAAAGTAAATAAGACTTTGTAGGATTTTTTTTTGGAAGCTTCCATGTAAGTTGTTAGTTTTTGAGCCAGTTTGCTCAATCCCACAAATTTGGCTCTATTGTTAGTGTGGGGATAGTTTTGATCATGTGCAGATCTCTTCCTCTCAGGACTTCCTGCTTTCTGATGTTTCTTGCATTCTGAGGGACTCAGTTCACCAGTATTTGGTTCAGACAGCACTGTAGAGAAACATTGACAATGGTGGTACGTATTCTCTCCATCCTCATAATCCTAGATATTTGTGCTCCCTGTGAGAGAAATACTAACATACTCATATCAAGGATAAAATGTTCAGATTAACCAATCTGCATACAGCAAACTTCTTAATGTTGAGTGAAATATAAAAGATATATATTTAAAATATGGCTGGTAGGGCTCAGAAATTGAAGAATTCTGGAAACCAGAAATAATAAGAAAGTTAAATCCACAGTAACAAATGAACAAACAAAAGATCCAAGAAAGTAAAATCAGTCTTTGTGAGTCTAGAATTGGCTGGTTGTCAGTGGAGTAGGGAATGAGAATACACTGTGATGCAGGATGTGGGGCCGATGAACATTTTCAGCTTCACCTGTGGAGGGTAAACTAACATTATGTTTTGTGTTTTCATAAGCTTAAGGTCCATGAATTAAAGTATTTGGATTTGTTGAATAACGCCATTGAAGACTCTCTTACACCTATGCAATGTGTTTAGGTCAACTCTACCCCCAAATCCCTTCCTTCCATGCCCCAAAGTCACCTTCCATTTATTCCCATCTTAGCAAGACTTTTTTCAACCACTGAGACCAACTGCAGATGCTCCCGGCTGTAGGGCCATCTACTGGACCAAGAGCAGTCAACAGGAGCTGGGTCCTTACATTATGATGAAAATGTTGTTTACACTCTAAGAGACAGGGACTCCTGCTGGACCTCATAATAGAGGTAATAATATACCTGAGCACACTTAAGACATATCCTACTGGAGAAAACTAATTTTTCATTTGTGAGAGGTCATCAGTTGGAGACAGCCTCTGGGTTAGGGATGGAGGCTTGTTTCTACTTCTGCTCTCGGTGCTGAGATCCCATCTGACCTTACTCTGTGCCCGCCCTGAGGGTGCTGCACAGTTTCTGTGAGTTCATGTGATGGGCCCTGTAGTGTCTAGAAGGCCTGTTTCTTTAGGATCTAAATTCCCACTGGCTCTTACAAACTTTCATTCTCCTTGAGGGCTTTGTTTCAAAATTTCAAAGAGAAATTTTCAAAAATGTGAATGGATAATTTTACAGTCAAAACAATCATTGTTCTAAGTTGTAAAGGAACATGTGTACATGCACACACGCACATATGCATACTCACACATGCACAGGCACACACACATGTATGTACCCAGGGACAAACAAGCATACACATGCACATAAGTAAGTTTCCCACATACTATAGATACTGGAAACATTGGTTTGACTTCTACATTTTCCCCTTCTGTTGAGCTGTGCACACCTCCAGCTCTGGATTTTAAATCAAGTTGGCATATTTTCTTCCATTTGGTCTCATATGTGTCTGCTGAGTTGGCTTGTTTCTGAGCTAATTGACAGTAGTGACAATGCAAATGATGTGTAAATGAGCCCCCTCTGGGTCTTCTTTCTAAGTTCTATTTATGCCCATGCAAAAGCAACACTTTGTAACATTCCCAGATATTTAATCTCATGGTTTGTGTAGACATTTTGTATTATTGACAAAGATACATTGGCCTGCTATGGTGCCTGTCTCTGATAAACGTTTTTACTTTAAACACATCATTAAGACTGATAAATTTGAAGAATATGAAATGAAAGCTAATAATGTCATTATGATAAAATTGAGTCAAGAAACTTTAAAACTCTACTAACAATCTAGGACCAAACACACACTCACACTTGCATGGACACACACACACACACACACACACACACGAATGTATACTTGCACATGTGTAAGCATATATACACACATAGACACACACCTCTCAAACTATCCAATCTTTTTTACAGCATTAGTACTATAATAGCAACAAGTATGCCCAAGACTGCTTGAGAACAAACGCTTCTTCAACTTCAGGAAGTACATTTCAGATGGTTTATTTACACTGTATACATTTTACCTTTCTGGGATTTAACCTTTGACATGATTTTAATAAAATCTCAGGTTTTGTTGCTGTGTTCCCAGAGGATGTAAGAAGATATGCATGATAAAGGAGGAGCAAAATAAATTTCCAATAAGTCTAGAACTTTGCAAAAACTGGCTGAAGGAGAATAGTCATATAACTCTATCTAACATGTAACATAGACACATGTATGTGGAATAAGCTGAGGCAGGTCTGTAGTGAATGTGGGAAGATGTCCACGTTCAGAAAGGTAGTGGGAATACACAGAGGCTGAGTGGCTCTGAAGAGCAGTCACACTTGAAAGTCTGAGTCTCTAGTGCCAATGGGCAGAAGGGACAAAACTGTGACACAGGTTTCAGGTGTGGTGGGTGACTTGCCCTCCACCCACCTCTGTCCTGTGAGGTCAATCTGCCCTCATTAATGTAACTTCATGGCCAGGTTCCATGGCAGTAGCATAACTTTATCGGATACATCATTCTTTCTGAACCTGGAACTTCAGACAGAAAGGGACCGTGCTTGTGTTTGGTGGCAAGGGCAAAGGAACATGACAGGATCTGAGTCTGCGAGTCTATTCATCTGCTTCTCACACAAAGGGGCCCCGCTTGGGAGGCACACCTCTTCAGCCTAGTGACCACCGGCATTATTTCCCAGGTTGTTACTTGAACTGATTGAAACACATTCTCTTGCACTGGAAGAAGATGAGTCTTGTGTAGCTATTCCACCTGACCTGAAAGTTTCCCTTCTGGAGAAAGGAGGGAGACTCATAAGTTAGGAAACCAATAGAACACAAGCCCCACAGGCCAAGGTTCAGGAGGCTTTAACCCACAGCTCAATCAACAGTAACAGTTGCTGGGGAAAAGTGACTCTGATCAGCCAAGTGATGTGGAGAGATGCAGGGGCCAGCGTCTGTGAGCGGCTGCTGGGTGCATATCTGCTTCCGAGTCAGAAAATGGCCCTTATTAACTCACTGGTTTCCTTGTAGTTCGTGCCCTATCTGGGGTAAATAGATGTTGGTTCCCCTCTCTGCAGTAATGGCCACCAACAAGGCTAGACTATGAACAATATGAATAATTTATCCTATCTCTCTCTCTCTCTCCTCTCTGTCTCTCTCCTTTCCTTCCCTCTGCATGTGTCTACTTTTACTGCTTGTCTCTTTTTTCTCTGTTCTTTCTGTCTCTCCCCTTTTATTTACATCTTTTTCTCCAAAATTTTATTGAAGAATAATTAACATATCATGAAGTAAGAGTTTTTTAGTATGATGTTCATTGAATTTAGAGTAATATATACAGCTGTTTGAGCATCACTGTGAGTAAGGAATATATCATTTCCCAGAATCCCCCTCACACCACTCATGCTCAGTTGCCCAACACATTTTAGTTGATGTTGCATTCCTGTTCTAGGATTTCACATAAATGGAACAATGAACACCAGTTCATGGCATCTTTTCTCATTGGCTTTTTTTCACTAAGAATAGTTTATGAAACTCGATCGCTATTCCTCGGTAGTACATCCTTTTTAACTAAATATTTTTATTTCAGTTATTATAGTTCAGTTTTAGGAATGCTATTAGCATACCTCACATTTACCTTATCTTTACATGTCCTTTCAGTTCTAAATTTGTAATGGCTTAGGCATCACCACTGTCAGGGGTGGGCCTTTTCTTGTTAAGTGTGTCCCCATCCAGGTATGGATCTTATTCTTTCACGTTCCCACCATTGATTACTGTCTTACTGTAACAACACTGTGTTTACTGCATCGTTTTATACTCAGATTGTATTTTCTTCTTTTGATAATGTAGAGCTTTGGCTGACCTGTAGCTGATTCATTGTTCAGTAAACACATCTTGCAGAGCTTCATTTTAATCCCTGTCCGGCACCTCTAAACTAGACTCGCTCCAGAGATAACTTGATGTCTAAGAAGTGATAGCATACTCCACCTTAGCAATTTTCACATTTGGACCTGAATGACTGTCCGGTGTAGAAGATGGCTCTCTGTGCACGTCTGAGAGCCACTCATCAGCACCACTGATGCCCTCTGCCGTGAGAACCAACAAACCACTCAGTCTTCACCCAAGGACTTGATGTCAGTTGCAATCCTACACTGAGTAGTCACACCTGCAAAGAGTGACCCCACTGCAGTTTAATCTGCTGGGTCCCAGTAGTTCCACGCCCCCTGTCGCTGTGGTCTTTGCCACTTTTGTTACATCATATCTGACAGCTCTGCACGTCTGTTATTGGCCAAATGTGCAGACTGATTGCATAGATGGTCCTGGATCCCCTTCCCACACGGAACGTTCATCTCTCCAGCCACGTCGATTTCCTTACTTCCTGAACTGTATCCCTTCAGTGCCATGTGGCCACAGGCCACAGTGCTGCACTTGAAACCTCTGACTCCGGATGGAAGCCAGGGGGTCACAAGTTCAACCTCTTGGCATCCGTTCTCAGAGCACCTGCCGTCACTGCACACCATCCTCACTCTGAAATTACTTTCTATAGCTTCCCTTCTTTCCCAATTGCTCCTAGCAGACGAGAAATTCCCTTGACACCTACACTAGGGTAGATGCAGAAATACTTCAAGGCCACGGGGCCAGGCTAGGGCCACTCTTAACCTCTGCCCTGAGTTGTGTCTTCACAATAGGCCTCTGTGTACTTTGTGCAAGCTTACATTCCAGGAACATTTTTTTTTTACCTTCAACTTTAAAAATATAATGTTTTTAATTTATTGTGTGAGAACGTTATATGTTCTTATAATGTTTTTGATCATATTTAATTTCATGACAAAGTATTACAATATGGGATTTCTTTTTTTGGAGTCAGAGCTAAATGTTCTAAAATCCGAAGTAGAGACAAATTTTTAAATTATTTTTACTAAAATATCTTGTCTCATATTTTGAGATATAATCTTCAAAGATTGGGAAAGCGAACAGAAACGATGTGTTTTCCACTGGTATTTCTTCACAAGTAAGATTAAATTCCTACCAAACTCAGAATATTCCATATATGGAATCACCTTGAGAGCCATTAAAATACAATCTGGAAAAAAAAAGCCTTCTTCCAACAGTATACAATGTGAAGAAATTGTATAGTTATAAATCATATTTACAATATTACTTTAAATACTCATAACTTTAAATCAATATCTCTTTGACTCTTTTAATTAGACAATAATCACTTCCTCCTGTATGTAAGGGCTGAGTTACCTTTCTCATTCATAAGACAAACTCCTTATTTAATGTGATAAATATTATTTATTAAACATCTTTTAGGTACCTTGCAAAATACCGATACAAAAATTCAATAGTGAATAAAGAAAACAAATCTTGTTTGTCTTGCATTCCAATTAGGCTCTTTGTCAGGAAAGTAGCTAAGAACTTGGGATACAGAAATATCGGTTTCACATGAAGCCAGGATCACGTCCCTGCGAAGATGTCTGGGCTGCTGCCATCATTGCTGTAGACTGAGATTTTTAACTTAAAGGCCCACTGAAACAAAACTCAAATTTATACGTATCCTCTTGCACACTCACACAATCTCAGCTGGCATCTCCTATGTCACTGATAAGACCTTGTCTTGTATTTAAATTATCTCTAGTCACACAGGATGCTTCCGACCCAGAGATGTGAAAAAGTATCACACAGATGTGCATGGGACAGGCTCTGTTGGCCCCTCTCCTCCAGGGTCACGTCTTGTTTCTTCTGTGTACTGATGTCAGCCTTTGTCTCTAGACAGACTCCTGCTGCTGGGAACTTCCTTTTCAGTCAAACCTGTCTGTAAACAGTCCAAATAAATCAATTATATAGCATTGCCTCTGGTAGTCGTATATTTTTTCTTGATCAGCCCCATCTCCCTTAACTAATCCACCTGAAAGAAATAGATAGTGAAAACTACTGATGAGTAAAAATGCAAGAATCTGGAATATGAAATAAGAGTAAGGCATTGGCTCTTTAGACAGAGTGAACAGCTGCAAGCTCGCCAAGGAGCTGGTGAAGAAACGTCATGTAAAGAACAGATCTTGTTGTGATCACGAAGAATATCATTAGGATGAGGCCTAAATTGCCTACAGTATAGCTGGATGAGCAGCAAGAGCATCACACGTTGGTTGTATTTTTCAATAATCTGTTTTATTTTTCTTTGCTTTTTTGTTGTTTCATTGATTTTTAAGCAAAAGGATGCTGGAGCCTAAGGTGGTCTGGAGCTTCATATTTCTTCTGCCAAATCAGATTGGAAATCTCAGATCTGTGAATATGCTGTATCACAGTGATTATATGTTATGTGTCCATTGGCTGTAGGTTATTTTTCTGCCTTCTCCTGATTTTTCTTGTATGACAGCCTAATCATATGCATAGAAGGCTGGAGTTTCTTTTCCTGTGTGTCTATGAAGCTCTAGTCAACATTTGCTGTTTTATGATATACTCTATGTTGGTTTTAAAAATGCTAGTATTTCATTAATCTGCCCTCAATTTCTTTATTGTTTTTCCTTTCTTTTCTGACCCTAAGTGGACTAATAAACAGTCTTTTTCTCTTCTCCTCCTGTTTGCACATTTCTTTACTCTCTTAAGATAGAAATATTTAAAATAGCAATTCTAAGGGTCTTGTCTATTGATTTCCCACTCTGTTATCGCTTGTGTAGAAGTTTCTACTGATTGATCTTTCTCCTGCTATGCAGTTTCCCTTTTTATACTTTGGTCATTTTTAATTGGGTACAATGTGTGCACTGTATTGATTGTTGAACTCTGTTCTACCCCCTTGACTGGTGTGGACATATCCTCTCTGTTCTGTCATGTAGTTAAGTATCTTCCAAGGGTGATCCTCTTGAGATTTTCTTAGCAAGTATCCTGCAGAGCCTTCACTTCTGTGCTGACTTTCCCCAGCTCTTACAGAAAGGACCTATGGTGACAATGTCTTTCTGAGTCTCTAACTCATGCCCTTGGCTTAGAAGTTTCTTTTTCTCAGCTGATGGGAAAACAAAGTATTCTTGGCCACAAGTGAGCTTTAGTTCTTTATTATTGTTTCATCTTCTTACTTTCTGGTGGATCCTGTCTGATCTTTATAGCTCGTTCTCACACATACACATGTCAGTGCTCAGCCAAAATTCAAAACCCGCTCTGAAATACCAAAATGGTCTTCCTCCTAGCATAACTTTCTATCCAGTTCTCAGACAATTTTGATCATGTCATTTTAAGCTTGTTTCAATTCTCTCCACAGCGAAAAACTGAGACTCAGTGTTGTTTCACACACTTCTTGATGTTTGTGTTTGTCTAGGCGTCACAGGAGCTTCTCAAGGCGGGTCTTCCGGCACACTGAGTGTACGCACATAAGGAAAAGCAACGTCGTGCTCTCAAGAGATGAGCACGAAACAACTTAACAAATGCCCTGCCTCGGATGCAGCACATAAGGGAATCAATAAGCATTAATCCCTCCACTTCTTCTGTCAACCTGTTATTGCATATAGTCTGACCCTCTGTTAGCAGGTCTGCCAGGGCACAGCCTCTAGGAGGAACCTGGAGGCAGGAGCTGATGCAGAGGCCACAGAGAAATGCTGCTTATTGGCTTACTCTCCATGGCTTGCTCAGCCTGTTTTCTTATACAGACCAGGACCATCTGCCCAGAGGTGGCACTACCCAAAATGGCCAGTGCCCTCTTCATTAAATAGCAGTTAAATGCCACACGTATATTCCCACAGAGCAGTCTGGTAGAGATAATTCTTCAGTTGTTCCTTATGCCTAGATGTGTTAAATGGAAAACTAAGATTAGCCATCACCCTACTATGTGATATATTTTGTGAAAGGAGAAGTACTGAAAATACCAACCAAAATCTGAAGTTAACTTTTCACATAGTTTTGGCCAATGAGGCTGATGTCTTTTATCCTATGTTGAACTTCTTAATCAGTGCTTGTTTTGAAATAATAATCCAACATTGATTCTACTCATAGGGGTTTACTATTTGATCAAAGTGTTTTAACCAATGCTTCTATTATAGAAATGATCAAACTTGTGAGTTCTCAGTGTTTTCCACAGATATTAATGCTCCTCCTGAAGCCGTAAAACAAATACTACCAAGGTAAACCTGACACTACACCCACCCCGACATACAAAATACAGTTTGCATATTGACAATTTCAGCTTAAGAGTTCAACAATGCCTTTCAGCACCGTGGAGAATCAGGGAACCTGCTGAGCCCACATTTAACAGTTGGCTTCCCTACCTCTAAAGCCACATATGAGCAGCTATAGCAGGAGGACAACGTGAAAGTTTATTTTTCTTTTATTTTATGAGATCATATGATAATGTTGGGCTAATTATGGATAGAACATATTTACCCCTAGAACCCCAGGAAATCTGCCCTGCTACACAGCCTTTCAAAACAGAATTCAAAATATAATCTGGCAAACTAAAACTGGAAAGAGCTTTAAAAAACATGAAAAAGGTCTATAAACATAGAAGTTGTGTTTTGGAATTCCAGATCTTACTTACCAATTGTGAATTTTCTCCTGAAAGTCAGGAGGTGACCTGGGAATCAGCAGAGCTGAAAGGAAGGAGGCAGACTACAGCCTCATGCTACAGACTTTACGTCAGATTCGGTGTGCTTTTGTGCACAAATACAACAAAGGAAGCCTTGATCTAAGGGAAGTTATTTGAGTTCAGAAAAACGTGAACAAAACTTAACTGAGCACATACTAATCATCAAGAGAGAAGCCCTCAGCAGAACTTACTCAGGACACACTACACACTTGTTTGGCACGCATTGCAGATTTTATCTCAGGGAAGCACAAGAGCAAGGCAGAAGACCATGCCCAGGTCCAGGGCACACTGAGGACAGATTCTCTGTTCTGTCTTCCTGGAGGCTTACTCTACAAGCCGCAGCGTATGCTCTCACCAGACTGTGTTCTTCTGTTGTGTTCTGACACCACTTCTACGAGATGTGAAGCCTACAGTGTCTGAGTTTCCTCATCTCACCTGCCATGGGCTGCATCATGAACATGATCGCGTCCTGCGGAGAGGACACACGCGGTACACGGATTCGAGGGCTGCTGCTTTCACAGAACACATCTTTTATGGTGCAGCTTTAACTCTGGCAAAGGTCTTTACCTGTTTTCCCCTTAGATCTGCATTCAGGAAGAATATGAAACAATGAGCCAATTTTTCTTTGAAAGAGACTAAAACATAGCACAAGAGGTTAAGATTTCAGACAGTTTCCCACATCCCTAACTCTACCTCTGTTTTTATTTTACAACATTTCTTCTACATGTATTTATTTGACAGGCCTTCATTTATGGAAGGTGTTTTATGAGATCACAGCAGAGGACTTCCATAGCTTGTTTCAAACTCATCTTCTCCAACTTGGTTATATTTGTGTCTATCAGCCATCACACTGTTACCTTGGTCCTGAGAGGATAGATTCAGAAGGTCACTATGGAGGTCAGCAGCAATAGCCATCTCTGAGAGATGCAATCAGGTCTGGTGTGGTATCAGAGAGACTGTTTATTTATCCATTTAATCTTTAATTTATTTTTCAAACCTGTTATTTTGAGTTTATCACCTATTTCATACCTTTTATAATAAGGCTCAGAAGATCTGATTTTTTTCATACTGAAGTTTTGAAACATAATATTATTGGCATATCTCTGCAATCTATCACTGACTCTGAAATAGGGGAAACTATTTTCCTAGGGTTAACATGAACATAGCCATTGGGATTGTTTTCTATTACAGTTACTTCTATATGGGGATGCTACAATGTGGAGCTCACATACAAAACAACACATTTATAATGTTAAATCTAATTTACAATACATCCTGTGTTGGAAAATGAAATATATGGTTTTTAATTAGCTAAGGATTTAGAGCATGGGGTGTGTTGTTTCTGAGCAGACTTGCTCACTTTTCTCCTCTATTCCAACAGTGATATTGAAAATGAAAAGAATATAAGATACATGAAATTATATATATATTATACATATGTGTATGTGGATATATAGACAGTTAATACACACACACACACACACACACACACACACACACACATATGTGTATATATATACACATGCTTAGATACATCTGCACCTGTACCATGAGAATATAAGGCTTAATTCCTATTTCCAATTTTTGAGGTCTTTTTGTTTCCCTAAAGTATAAGAATTCAAATCATATATTGCTTTAGACATTCTTTCTTTCTAATCAAGTAAATCACTAATAAAAAAATATGAGCATTTAATTTTTATCACTGTGATTTTTCTTTTTCTTTTTGTAATTTAAGTCATGAATGCCATGTAGCCCGGTCTAACAATCAGATGTGGGACCCTGGGGTTCCACCCCCAGTCACAGGAGTTCTTTCGCACAGTCCGTCTTTACTTCCTTTAGCTTGTGGTAGATACTGTCACGGTTTAGACAGCAGCACACCAACTCTGAAGGTGAACTGTTGCGCACACGACTAGAAAACTCAATTGACTATGCGCAGCCCATTGGGCAGTGAGGGTCAGATCTGGCAGACGTGTGTGCTGTGTTAGTTCACTCTGTAGATTTTGGAGAGAAACCTGGACTCAGCCTTAAATCTGAAGAAGAGTGACTGCCATTGAAGGTACTAGTTTTCAAAATATCTCAGTTACCCACTGGTACGAGGTAGCTGTTATAATGAAAATGAGATCTTTCTTGGACTCATTATGCTAAAAGTCATGTCTAGAGCACAGCATGCTGGCCCACACTTCTCTAGCAATCCAGGTTGTGGTGGTCATCATTTTATCATTGTGATCTTGGGAATACTTAAGGCATGGTAATGCCTTTTCTTTATGAAAGAAATAATGGGTAATTTCCTTGCATCTCTGAAAGCATGATAGCAGTATGCAGCTGTGACAGAGTAGCATTGAGCTCGTATTTTGTCACGTGTGGTGACTGTTGTCTGGCCAGGTGGAAGGCCTGTTATATAATTTTGAGAATTCAGTAGTTTTGCTTCATCAAAGGAGCATGCGCTCAAGGTTAAGTTACAGATTCAGGGCTATCCCTCTGTCTCCAGACTTCCCAACTCTACCCAGATGGTTATCAGCGGAAGCCTGTCACTATGGCTTCTTCTTCTTCCTTATGATCAGCACTCTCAAAGTAAAATAAAACAGTATCTGACTTATAATGATTTTCATTGGTCTGGACAGCACCAGTTCTAAAGGGGGGCAGTAGGACTCACAGGGGCAGCCAATAAAACTGTTTGTACAGAGAATGCGATCTGAAGATTGTGTAGGTGGCCAACAAAGGGAAGAATAAAGACTTGCAGAAGCCAACAGAAGAGATGTCACCTTTCCCTCCAGGTCTCACAGAGCTTTGAATTGCTTCCTTTTTCTCTAGTTCCATCTAATGAAAAGGAGAACTTACATCTGGGTAAGCTTAGAGACTCCTCATTGTCTAGTTTTAGCAAACAGAGCAGGAGGCCAGCTAAGCCTTCTACCTTTTGTCAGCTGTTTTGAGAGGGGATGAATGCCAGTTACCCTCCAGCAGGAGAAATGGCCCTCGAGTCAGCTCTAAGCACTGTACACAGCACAGTTCTTGTTGTAATCTCCCCAGGGAATTAAGAATCCCATTCATCCAGCATTGATTTTAGCATCTGAGTTTTTTTCAAAAGAGTAACACTTATAAACAGATTGTTTTAAAAAATTTCCAAAAGAAATAATTGCTGAGATAAGGTCTTTTAGGAGAAAATTGATAGATTCTTCCAGAGAAGAGGGCAGCTCAACTATAACAGTCATAGTGAAAATTGGGGGAAAAATAAAAGAAGCCTTCTGGTGGTAAATATATGTTGAAAAGCCCTCATAAACCAAGTGTGAATGTAGATATTAGCATTATAATGGAATAGAACGTGAGAAAAGGATTGCGTTTGTAAATAATTAGTTCCATCTAAAAGCTAGATGGACCAGGGATCAAAGACAGTCTACAAAAATGACTTTATTGATGTAGAACTTTCATTTAAGTTCTAAATATCTATTAATCACATCATAGGTTATTCCTTTTATCCATGCAAGTGTGCTGGTTCTCTGGGGACATCTCCAGTTTCGACTGGAGAAAGGAGGAGATAAAAGACCCCGCATTCAGCCTCCCTGCTCTTAAAATCAGTAAGTAGCCAGCTGTTCCATTACAACAGAGCTTGTACTTGGAGACCATTCATGACATCTATCAAAACAGTATTTACATTCCCCTAATAATGTTAACTTAAGCATTTTATTGCCATACTCTGCAAACTGTCTGTGTACACTAAAGAAATCTGCTCCTGGGAGAGGCTGGTTATGCAAGAGGCAGACTACACACAAAGCCCAGGAGCCCTGGAGGTTAGCTGTGTGGCACCTGCAGAGACACAAGCCTGAGTTTGCTTTTGTCCAGATCCAACTGGGAATCCCCTGTAGTCAATAAATGCTGGAGAAAGCAAATGTCCTTCCCTACAAACACCCACGGCTCTGTGATTTGTGCAATTTAAACAGGGCTACAGGGCGGGTGAGAATCCCAATAAGGAGGCTAGACACAGGTGGCTGTTGGGCTACACTGCCATTTAAATGCATGTGGTGAATCCAGCTGCTCTTTCTTGCTCCTCAGTTCTTCAAAGAACAAGTGGCAGAAATCAGGAATTTTGTACGTAATCCACTCTTGAGTTACCCAACCACAAAAGTATATTTAAGCAACTGCCTTGACAGCTAAAATGCCAGGCTTGTTTTTTCTGTCCTGGCCCTAATAACTTAGAGTCAGGAGATCTGCCTTTAGAAAAAGGTTCCATCCTCACTCTCTCTGGCTATGTATTAATAGAAATAATAATAGTGCTAGTAATAAGCTCCGGCTGAGACTTTAAAATCTATCTGTATTTTAAAACTGTAAAGTACAGAAAATAATTCACGTGAGTGCCTGAGAGTAAACCCACTGTCTTTGTAGGAAATTGGGAATCTTGGATTTGGCGTTTCCTCAGCTTCAGCCTATGGTCATTTTCTTCCCTCAGGCTAACAAATTAACCTTGGCATGAAGGTACCTACTGTCCTTCTTGAGCAGGAATTAGGCATCCTGGGTAAAGAAGAAAGGTGGTCAATAGCAGTGGGAGAGAAACGGGGGAGGGTTGACCCTAAGTCTAGTGACTTGGAAGAGTGCAAATGTCATAATAAAACATACCGTTTTATTAGTTAATGCAGTGAACAATGATGCAAAATCTAACTGTGCATCTGAGCACACAGCCACGTCACCTCGGAAGCCACCATTGTATTTCCGCAGCCTCATACTGAATCTGATAAAACAGTAGAAGCATTGTCAGCTGCTTTAGAGCCTGCAATAAGAATCATCTGACTTGCAAAGCAAACGGTTTAATTTCAGCTTCAACACCAAAACAAAAGGAAAAGCAAACCTCGAGCACTCTTCTTTATTACTGTGTTTCACTCAGTGGAATTGTATCGGATGTTTGTAATTGTGTGAATGTAAATAAAAACCAGGAATGTAAATCTGCAATTTTAGAATTCCAAGATGATTTGTCGATGTCCAGATCAAATGAATTAGTTAATGTTCTCAAAATAAAATCTTCTTATGTGAATAAAATGTGTTAAATATCCTTTAAATTCCTGATGTTGGCCAACAGTATACAGACTGTGCCATAAGAAACAAACAATTTTTTTTAGTACAAAATTCCACCAGCAAGGTAAATTCTACCCTCTTCTATTCATAACTAAAAAACACCTTCATTGTTGATTTTTTTACTGGGACTGTATTTCCATCATCCAGTTAGTACTCCTCTGAGCTGAAGCTGAAGGCTCCACACATCACCAGCTTAAAGCAGACTGACAAGTCAGTCCAGGAAGGAATGTTTCTCAATACAGGAAAGAAGAGAAACCCTGGCTTCCACCTAGAACCGTATCTTACAACCATGGATTCCCCTGCCGAATCCTATAGCCACGGCTTCCGCATAGACTCCTGTCCCACAACTGTGACTGCTGCCTAGACCTCTGTCTTACAGCCATCACCAGTGAGTCTTTCATGACACTCCTTCTCTCTTCCACCACCTCACAGACAGCAGCATGGTTTCTGTGAACTTGCAATTATGTATTTCTTCCCACTTCCTTAACTACGGGTCAGTAGTAGATATCAATCAAACACTTGAAAACTTCTAATATTGTGCTTATTGATGAGACACTCCGGCCCAACATGATTCTCTTCCAACTACTAGACTATTCTGTTCTCACTATAACTTCATGTTCCCTCCAATACCAGTATTGTGGAGGTTACCAGACAGAAACAGGATAGTATGTGGAGGGTCCTGAGGTCACACTGTGCATTATAGAATACATTTGGGAGACTGTGTAACCAGTGTGGGAAATGTAATGCCAAGAAGATAAATAAACTGTGGATCGCATCATCTTTTTCTATTACAGAACTAAGGACTCACAAGTAAAGAAGGTCCTACAAATCCCAGTCTATTCATTCACACAGTCAGTTCTACACACACACGTATATATCACGTGCTTGATGGTCCCAGAGTATACTATGAGAAGAAAGTTATACTAGTGTGTCATTTATTAACTAGATACTTTTGGAAGCATAGAATTTTTTAGATGCCTTTGGTGCAAATAAGTGAATTCAAAATGTTTATTTTGGTCTTCAAATCAAGAAAAATAATCAAGAACATATTCAAAATAATCAATCAAAAGTAAACAAAAATATATTCAAGGTTAATTACAATAAATATAATTTTTGAAAGCAAGAACTTCACCAAATACTAGAAATATTGATTGTCATAATATGACAAAATGTGAAAATGACAGGCTCTTATGAACTTCGGCTTCAAATTCAGAAGGACTTTTTAGCTGAAGTTTAACTTTTAAACCACAGAGCATCTCTTTGCTAGCAAACAGCGAATGAACATGGGTTTACAATAGGCTCCTATGAAATAAATCTCCAGATGTGAGGAAAGATTTTAAAAACATTTTATAGACTTTGCTGAGAAATGTGAGGATTTCCTTTTGACATATTTTTAACGTGTTTTTACTGACCATAGAAAACGTCTACAGAATTGTCATTCTATTTGTACAGTGTTCCTCTCAGTATTAATCTTAAATGAATTAAAATAACAAGGGATCTGAATCTGAGGAATGGGAGTAGGGATAATAACACCTGCATTGCTTTTGAAAGGCAGTAACATTTCTGTGGAGGCTTCTAAAAATGTATTTTATTGTATGCTTTATGCGTTTATATAACAATAATATATCCACTTTAATTAGGGCTATCTTTTAACTTTATGTGATTTGCATTTTAAGGAGCACACAAGGTGAATAATACAGAGAAAACATGTTCCTAATATTTTATTACAAAAGACCCAGTTGTATTCAGTTTATATATGCATGGGTTAATATGCCCATGCTTTTGAAATGAAGAAATATATTATTTACTTTTATAACTCTTTAGTTATACAAGCAGCAAAGCAACAAGATTCCTATTTATACAGTGCATTGGACAGGGTGGAGAGAAAGCTTGTTGCTTAAGAGTAATTGATGTTTTTGAAGAAGAATTTGGTTCAATCCCCAGAACTCCTATTTGGCAGCTCACAACTATCTGTAACTATCTTCAAGAGATCCAACACCCACTTCTAGGCTCTGCAGAAACCTCCAGCCATGTGCATAGACACTGGCATGTGTGCGCACGCGCGCGCACACACACACACACACACACACACACACACACACACACACACAAACACACACCAATGAATATATTATTTAAACTGGCCAGTGGATTGCCCAAAGATGCTGGATTTTGTTTACTACCTGGTTAGGCTAACGGAGAATAAGACAAAATTGATTCAAGATAATTCATTAAGGCAAAATGGAAACAACATATCTCATCCATGGACCGTGGCATTGGAGATAAAAAGTAGTAAGCCAATGAAATGGTTGGTGTAAGGAATATCCAAAGGGGCTGGAGAGTTGAATCAGTGCTTCAGAGTTTGTGCTGCTCTTGCAGAGGACTTGAGTTCATTACCAACCAAGTGGCTCACAATTACCCTGTAATTCCATCTTAAGGGACCTGATGCCTTTTGTCTCAGTGGGCCCTTGCATGCATGTGGATATACACAGAGACATACATAAATAAATCATAGAATAATATTGCAAATAAGAAAACCATAGAGCTAAACTGAATTGCTTCTCATAGGTAGGGGGTGGAAAAGGGCATTGTGACTCTTGAGTCTTCATTGTCTCCTGTACATCGCACTCTACATAAGAGGAATATTGACTCCAATAGAGAGGGTGAGAGGCACACAACTGCTCTTCACGTTAACAGTGGGAAATGGGGCACACGATGCTGGTATGTGTACTATGATATAATCTCCCTTGTGACTCTGCACCTCACGCTACTATTGCCGTTCTGTGACAAACCACTATGTAGAGAGCTGTGGCTGGGTCGTCGTGGCCACAGGAAAATGCTTTGGGTCATGAAGACTGAGGACATGCGAGAAGTGGAAGTCTTAGAGACAAGCATGTTGGGCAAGGCAGGAGTGGGAACAGCCCATTGTTAACTAGGGTATCATCAGCTATGACAAGTTCCTGAGAGCCTGACTGCTGGGTACCGATGGGATCAATCTGGATGGAGACAGAACTAACGCAGGATCCTCTGTGCGGAAAGGATGTCTTTAGTCTTCAGCCTATTTTTTGTGACAATGACATTTGATAATATGCATTAGCATGACTGAGCTAAGCCAAAGGCTTTTACCATTTTTCTTGAAGTTACTGCGGCCGTTGCTACTCAAAGTCCATCAACTGCCCTTCCAGTTTGTCTGTTACATTTTTCCCATGGTGGTCTGGCAGGGTGCTGTGCTCTGTGCTCTGTTTTCTAAGGATTGACAACTACTGACCTGTTGTTTTCTAAATCAGCAGAGACAGACAGCATATTGTGTTTTAATTCTCAGACTCGGCGGTGGCCACTGCTCTGCTATACTGATGTTTCTGTAGACTAGTCACAACAAACCATTTCCTCAGAGCTATTATTTTAAGAGGACACAGACTATGTGGGTGTTGCCAGGAATAAAAGGCAGATATGCAAATTTTAAAATGCAAAAATTAAAATAAGTTTAAAATCTATCCTTTGACAGGAACTCTGATGTCTTATATAATGAAAAGAATTGATAAGTCATTTGTTTCCAAAGTAGGCATTCTCTGGAGTGCGCTGTAACCATGCTAAAAAGGGGGTTCCTATATCTGTAGTAATCATGATGTCTTTTGAGAAGAAATGACAAATTTGGATACTTTGCCCATTTTTTTAGAAAGGTATCAGCTTTTCCACTGCTGATTTAAAGAGTTCTTGTGAAGCTTTGACTGCTCTCCCATTGTGTACCGTAAGCATTGCAAGTATCTTATGCCACTTCTTAAGCTGCCGGCTGCTCCGTGCTATGGTCTCTTTACTGAGCAAGTGTTTGGCTTTTTATGGTTCTGTTTATCTGTAGTTCCCTCGTGGCCACAGCTTCTGCCAAAGTCAGTGTCTGGACTTTTTCCTCTTGCTCTCTCTCATGCTAGGTAGTTTTGGATTGTGAAATAATATAATGCATATTTAAACAATATAATTAGGCTCAAATATATCTGTGTTATTTATTGTGTATTTATTATATACCATAATATATAATGTTTATATTGTAAAGCAAGAACTTATTTATTTAATAAATGAAGTCATACAATATAACAATTTATTGTAATACTGTTATTAATCACAACAGGATCCATAAAACAGCATATTTTGCCATCAATAAGTAAGAATGCTGATTCTTGTAGTATAGAAATCTACACCTTGGAATTCAATGGACTCTTGAAAAGCATCTTCTGTTCCCTGCTGGTTGTGAGAGAATTTTCTCTGTACAAAGTTGTCAAGATGATTGAAGAAATGGTAGTCGGTGGGCAAGAGGTACAATGAACATTGGTTGTGTGGCAAAGCTCTGTGCCCTAGTTCCTCCAATTTTGTCATGCTGGTTATTAGAAGGTGGTTTTCCTGGAAAGGAAGGTGTCCTTCCTGTTGAAATGCCAGAGGCAGACTACAGTTTCTGGTGTCTCAAGGGTCTGCTGAGCACACCGCTCAGATGTGACACTTTTGCTCTGACTCAGGCAAGCTGAGCCCAGCAAACTCTTGATCTTGTTTGCTATGTATGTTTGGTTTCAGGAAGAGAGTGGCCCCCTTTTTGGTATAATCACTGAAGTGGTTCTTGCTAGTTGTATACAATCCCCTCCTCTTCTCACACTAAGCAATGGAGTGTTGTTGTATGCAATAAGAGAAGATGAAGAGAAGTCCACAGTTCAAAACTATAAAAATTGGTAGACTAGGAAGGTACCCATCACTGAGTGTTTCATCTTTTCATTTTGCTTCAAATGTTACACAACCATTGAGAAGTTTGTGTTGAGCTCCAGGTAACTTCTCTAGAGGTTGTCAGATCAGCTTTACATGGCCAGCTGCCACCCAGCTTATTCTCAAGGTGCTCATCTCTTCTGTGAAACTCTGTGTGTGTGTGTGTGTGTGTGTGTGTGTGTGTCTGTCTGTCTGTCTGTCTGTCTGTCTGTGTAGTTCATATGACAACTTTATAGAGTGTTTTTTCTACATTAAATGAGTCCCAGCAATCAAACTGGGGTTTTCAGGCTTCCAATGTCCAGCAACAAAGGCCTTTGCAGTCTTAGATATCTCGCCTTCCCATCCTTTGAAAATACCTGCACTACCACTGTACTGTGAGTTCATAAGCAGTTGGTAGGTTAAATGCATTACTGATGTCATGAATTGTCACTGCTATGTGATATCCATTTTAAATTCATCATCAAAATAGCTCTTTGTCTAAAACAGTTTTCATAGTACAAAATTACCCAAAGCTCCATGTATGCATGGAGAATATTCTCCTTATTAAGCCTTATCACATTGTACACTTATACTTTCATGATTCTACTCCGCTAGTTTAAGGGAATTTTCTTCTTCGTAGAAGTGCGCAGAGGATTGAGAATGTAATTATTACTTAAATTAGTGGATTTGGAGGTAAAGTATATGAACTGCCCTAGCACGGGTCAGCCTTGGCTATTAAACTGTTAAATACTTTGCAGAGGAGACTGTATACAAGAAGTATGGCCAGTAGTTGGCCCCTGGTCTTCAACTGAAGCATGCTTCCTTGCCTGCCCACAGTACAGACTTTAAGCCTTCACACTCATGTTGTCCAGCTACTCATCAATAAGAACTCCCCCCCTTCTCTCCCACCTCCTGCCCCTGCCCCGTCCACACACAATGGTTCTGTTCAATGGAAAAATCTCATCTACTTTCTATGGTGGTAGAGAAGTCACCTCACTGAAGACTCACCCAATGATTTAAATGGTTTGAAGTTCATAAAAGGCAATCCCTACAAGGAAAAGATCACATGATATAAGTGAATGTCATATACATATTTTTATTCAGTTTATCAAGTTGCTGCATTTGAAATCACAGTAATAAGACATATATGCTAAAGCAATGATTTATAATACAGAGGATGTTAGACCTATTGAGTACAATTTATAAAATTCACACAAGCAAAACAAGACTATAATTTTCCAGCCCAAAAATTACTAATGATGACATTTGGCAAATAGCCTTCTAATGTCTTCTACTTGTGGCCTATTCTCAATAGAAACACTTGTGTAAGGTATTTGTCACAGATGAAGCACTCTGCTTCCATTTGTCTTTCCTTCAGGACCCAAAGTAATGAAGCAGCCACTGTCTGAAATATCACAGATCAGAATGTCTGGAAGAAAAGGGCACTTGTGCAGCTCTCACTCCAACCACCAAATACTCTGGGCAAATACTGTATGAGTCATCTCCTTTCCCAACTAATTGACCTAAACTATTCATCTAAAGCCATACAAACCAAAAGTTCTGGAAATTCAAAAATGATTATTGAGCAACATTAATGAGTTCTGAAGTTATTAAATGCATGGGCATTTGAGAACACTCCTTCTGCATACGGGTGAGGGATATTTGGTAGGGGAAACCCGGGTGACGGCTTAGGCAGTTGGAACTCATTCCCCTGCTCCTACTGCAGCTTCTGTGACAAGAAGTGATTCAGGTAATAAGATGTTTGTCCTGACTCACCTAACATTTGTAAACATACATCATGTCAATTAATACTGGCTACATTCTATGTGGTAAAGATATGACCACTTAGAAAATTGGCATTGGCCTTGGTGGACCACAATTAGCAAATTACAAGATTCAATTTATGATTATGCCACTCACTTTGTTTGCTGCACATGGAGAAGTTAGGCCCTGTGTGCCACAGTACTTGTCTGCCAGGCCAGCTGTGCTCACTGATGCAATCATGGCACAACAGCATGTGTGCAACCAATCACTTAAAAAAGGAGGGCTCACAGGAGGGCTCTCTGGTACTCTAAGCCTTGTCAAAAGTCCACTATTGATAAAGTCATAGGCCTAAGTTTCCTAATCAGAGGTAGCCTACTGATAGTATTTCAATAAGTTGCCATGTTATCAAGTTCACTTCTAAATATTTATGTTTATACAAAGAGATTTGCAGTCCTATCAACTTTAGTCAGAGAGGTGACATTTTTGCAGTGGGTAGTGGTCAACGAAAAGTCTCCTAATCAGTGAACGCCTTGTGAATAAGTGGCCCTGGGTGTTCAACTGTAGACAAAATGTCTCTTACCCCCAAGGCACGGAGGATGCCGCAGAAGCATGGGTGGGGAGAGTGTAAGAGCCGGGATACAAGCTGTCCTCTGGGCATAGCTCTTGTCTTGGCTGGTTCAGGAGGTGGAGAGAGGCCACGAAGGAAGTGAGTAAAATCACACATTGTATACACATATAAAATTTTTGAAGAACAAATAAAATATTATTTAAAAGATCATCTTGAAGAACTGTAGTAAAAACCACAGACAGAGACAGGGAGTGAAAAGAAGAGGAATAAAAGTTAAACAAAAACACAAAAGAAAAAGAACAGGGAAAGGGGAAATGGCATTCTACCTTTTCTGGAGTTTATAATCTGGGCAAACAAAGATTGGATAATTTTACTCATTCTTAGTAAATATCACTTCTGGCTAACAGAAACCAGGTGAATAAAATATAATGTATTAGCTTAAACTAAGTATGTGAGGACTATATATGAAGCAGATGCTACTTCTATAAATAAATCAGTGAAGATTAAAGACATAGAAAGCTGATTAACAGAAATGTGTGTACGGGTAAATCTCACAGACTTGGCATTGGGACTCCAGGATTCTGCCTGCTTCTCTGTACATTACTGTATCATCCTCTAAGGGACACGGACACTACATTGGCATCACCAGTGCCCTTTACTCTCTTCTGCCCCTAAAGCTTCACACATTTGTTTTTCCGTGTTTCTTCACAAGAAATCTGACCTTAGCACACAGTTCTTGGCTTCCTTGGCTTCCTCTGACACTTGGTGCAAACACTCACGATTGCATGATTCTTGAATTTTGCATGTCTCCAAACCAGCACGACATGGATGACAAAAAGTTCTGCTGTCATCTTGACCTTCTTGGGTCAGAGAGGCAGTGGAGTCTGTTTGTACAGCTGAACTTGGGGAAACACTTTCCAGGGAGTCCCCTGCAAATAAGGAGTCTGGGAAGATCTGTCTTCGTGGGAACACACTTTAATGAGCATCCTTCAAATGGGATGCAGTTTACATACTGGAATCTTCCATGGGGAGGGTCCTGCCTGCCCCACAGGGCCTTTCCTGCTCTTTATTACAGACAATGTGTCTGCCTCTGTCTTAACTGCTCCAAACATCCACAATGCTGCTTTCTGCTGAACTCCACATGCTCATATCTTACTGTGTTTCTTGCTCTGAATTCTGTTTATAAACCCCACTAAAAGGAGCAAATAGCAATGATGGAGTTTCCTCTGTAAAACCAAATGCATGGCTTTTGAATTCAGCATCACTCTGGTTTTCAGAACTGACAGAGAAGGCAGCAGAATTGTTAATGAGAATGCAACACATCTGGTTTACCCTTCCAGCAGAGTCCTCATTGCTGCTTGAGCACAACCTCACTGCCTGCATTGCTCTAAGTTTTCTCATCTTTCCAGTTCCACCAGAATCAACAGCTGCTACCTCAGCTTACAGCATCCTAGAGCTTTCCAAGCCTTATTCTTCAACATGTTCGTATACAACCGTTAACTGCCTGTGGACCGTATGATCAGGGTTAGCCACAACGATGACCTTGCTCGGTGTCAAGTTGATGGCTAATCTTTTCAACTTGCCAGAAATTAGAATCACCATGGAAATGAACCTCTAATTTCATCTGCAACAGTGTTTCTAGAAAAGTTTAACAGAGAAGGGCACCTTCTAGAGAACTTGGAGCCTGGGTGAATCCAAAGGAGAGAGCGAGCTGGGCACCAGCATCCCTCTCTGCCTCTGGCTTGGGGTGAAATGCCACACGTTGTTTCACAGTTCTGCTGCCTTGTAGCTCCTACTCCCCAGGGATGAGTTCGTTCTCTCAAACATCAGATAAAAACATATCCTTCTCGAGTTCTTTCTTGTCCCGTATCTAAGCACAACAAAGAAGAAAGAAGCCAATGCAACCAGTGTTCTGTATCAGAGAACTTGCTCATCACAATGACAAAACATTTGAGAAGAAACAGTTCTTGGCTTGTGGTTTGGGGGCTTTCAGTGTTCTGTGCTAGAGATGTGGTGGATAAGCTCCATGATCTCCTCACTGGCAGGAGTGTCCCGTAATGCTCTTCATAGGCAGCATCACACAGACACAGGAAGGAACCGGGCTAATCAATCCAGTGACCTACTTCTTTCATCTAAACCTCACCTACTTCTTTGACAGTCTACAGTCAACCAAAACACCACTACTAACAAGGGACCAATAATTCAGAACACAACCCTGTGAGCGACATTTCAAATTTAAACAAATCAAAATTAATGATTGTTATTAACCTTAGAAGTATTTTAGTACTATAAACAAAGAGAAGATGCTTCTAGAAGTAGATCTTCTGAATAAGTGTGTCCCATCTCATATTGTTCTAAGTCTGTATGTCTTAATTCAGTAGGAAACTATTTAACAACTTATAGGACTTCCAGTAAAAGACATTTCATTAAAAGGTCATCATAATGTGTCCTTAATTTGCTTTCAAATGTTGTATGCCAAGTATATAGACACACAATCATATATGTATATTCGTATGCATATAGTCATATACACACATATGTGTGTATACACACACACACATATATCATATCATCATATATGCAATATAAAAGAGGACTGTTAATATTTTTCAAAACTGCTTTCTAATATTACATCATTTAAGGTAATTTGAGTTCTCTGAACATTATAATACTGTTGGGTCTTCAAGATGTATTGCACATTGTTCTGTCACAGACAAGACTCTGGTTTCTTTTTACTTCTTACCTGACTTTCAAACTTCAAATTCCTATGAATTTATCTGGTTATCATTATAATCATTTCCCTCCATTGCTGCTACATTAGACGAGATGTAAAGACAGCATTCTTTCTGAAGGCTGCAAAGATGGCAGCATCGTTCCCAGTCTGTGGATAAGAAGGATGAACCGTCTAGAGATAGCATCATTCCCAGTCTGTGGATGAGGAGGATGAACTATCTAGAGGCAGCATCATTCCCAGTCTATGGATGAGGAGGATGAACCATCTAGAGGCAGCATCATTCCCAGTCTATGGATGAGGAGGATGAACCATCTAGAGGCAGCATCATTCCCAGTCTGTGGATGAGGAGGATGAACCATCTAGAGATAGCATCATTCCCAGTCTGTGGATAAGGAGGATGAACTGTCTAGAGGCAGCACCATTCCCAGTCTATGGATAAGGAGGATGAGCCGTCTAGCAACAGCAACTTCTGATCACAAATTTCCCTTGAGCAGTCTGCACACAGTGTTTTGATGGTTCACAGTTTTCAATGTACACAGGTGTCTAAGTCATAATAACAAACTAGATATCAAAACGGACTTGTGTCCTCCAGGATATTAGAAATCATGTCATTAAATTCAGACCACATGCAGAGTCTGAATGGCATGTGCATATCACATTGTGGAAAATGAAACTTTTATATAATTTCATTTTCAGCCTTTAAAAATATGCATGCTAGTTTTTCCTCACAGAAGGCTACATTATAGTTTTTATTATTTGTCATGTATTTCTTCTCTCATTTCTCTTGTGTATAATCATGTTTTTTTTCTTTTTATATTATTTTATTTTATGTGAATGTCTGCATGTGTATCTGTGCACTATGTCTATGCCTTGTGTTTGATGCTTGTGAAGGCCAGGAGAGAATATTAGTCCTCTAGCCCTGGGGTTACAGATGGTTGTGAGCTGCCATATAAATTCTGCAAAGTGTACCTGGGTCTTCTTCAAGAGCAGCCAGTGTTCTTAGCTACCGGGACATCTCTTGAGTCTCATTTTTCTTCATACTAAATTTTTTAGTTCTTTGATTTGCTTTCCTTTTATATTCATTTAATCTCATTTGTACATTCTCTTATACTTAAGTCCCCTACAGGAGAGCTCCACACTACAGATTGACTACTGTGCATTTATAATTACACTAATCAATGCTACTAATTCAGACTATTCAGTTTTGACTTCCTACCTATCTCTTCAAGTCTCATTTCGCTACTGTTTACTTCATAATTTACTTCCGTGACTATCAGCATTTGTAGTTAAATTCTACCAATTACCCCAGCTCAAACAGACTCCATTTCATATGAAAACACAGATATGCATCCAACAGCATATCTTCAGTAACTAGTTTTTAGAAAATACTATCTTCATGTGTGCCTAGCATTGCCCATGCTGCACTCTGTAAGAGATTACCGAGATGGCCATTGCCCGCTTATCTCAACGGTTCTCAAATTAAATGTTTCTGTCTCACCTATGAGAGCTGGAAAAGAATCACAGGCTCTTCTGAACCAATCAAACACATATTTTCTGGGCTTGTAAGAGGTTGTAGTATTTTTTTAAAGCCATACGTCTTGCCTTTCTTGTTCAGGGATGAATGTTGCTCCTTATGTAGTTTCTGGTACATTCCCACTGGCATCTTGCTTTGGGGGGTAATTAAAATGTATAGAAGACTTGGTGCCCACAGTTGTTTCAGATAAAACCATTCTGGGGTGATCATGTCTTGATGTTTTCTGTTAAAATTGCACCATCTACCAAGCAGGTGTTGCTTCAGTCAGTAGCCAAGACCAGGAACATGGGTGAAGCAAAGCTCTCCAATCCCAAGCTGTAAAACAGCTGTTTTCTGTAGTTAAGAAGCTGAAAATGTGGGGTTGTTATCATAACACATATGACAAACATGTGGGTAAAAGCTAGGAAATTCATTCCTCTGAAGTACAACTCACACAGGAGGTGGATGGCACCAGACACAGCAGCTAGTGGTGACTGAAAATAGTGCTGTTTTATGGGCACTTTGTTTACCCTAATCTCCATTACTAGTGCACTTGCAGTATCTGGCAGTGACTCACCTAGTCCAGTCACCTCTACAGGTTGGAGGGAAGGCATACCCAAAGAGTTCTCTGTCCCGCTGTGTTCTGTTGCTGAAGCTGCATCCTGGAATGCTTAGATTGACTGGCTTCACCCTCCTCCTTCTGCCATCACAGCTGGTGAATTTATCTAGTAAGTGACGCAGTCAGAAAGAAACTCCAATCTAGCCAACATGAAAAGGAAATCATTTTTACGGCCTGCCTGCCCGCCTCATAAAGCAGATCCAGTATGGTACAGGGTATCGCCATCCTCCTCAGAGCCACAAGGGATCCACAACTCTGATGTAAACCTATCGACTGTAATCCTCACCTGCCCTGTCTGGACTTCCACGCCAGCATCTTCAGTGGACTATAAATCACTCGGGGCCTGAGAGATCCTGAATAGACTGTCCGAGCTCTCAGTGCTGCCACTTTCCTGTTTCCCAGCACAGATGGAGCGGTGGTGGGTAGCACCTTAACCTGAAGATACAAAGTGGTCTGGATTAGTGGGTTGTCAAAAGTCACTGGAGCTAAATAACTAACACTGGGGTTGGGGAATGAACTACCTGGAGCTGAGAATATGAGGTAAACAAGCTGTGGGTAGCAAGCAGCACAGTTATAATGTTTGTGTGAAGCTCTGCAGGGTACCCCGAGCCTGCAGGAAGCTCCAGGCTAGATTATGCCCCGCAAGTAGAAACATGTCTATTGTGACAAAAAAAAAAAAAGAAAGAAAACTTGTTTTAAAAATTCAAAGTCAGTTTCAAAAAGAAAGCAAGGGTAACTCATTGTACTTATGACGCTAATCAAAGGCAGCCAGAAAAAAGTTTTGACATAAATAATAATTTTACGACTCAAAGAGTACAAATTTCCAACAAAGCAGCCTGTCTGGAATATTAAGTCTGTTTAGCAGCACAGTTCTAATCGCTAAAGTCCTAACATCTCTTGTCTGAAGAGGAAAATATTCAGATATTAACTCTTCATAGTGCCCCTGGCCAAGAGGAGATGGATGTGCTCACTTGTACCTCCTTCTGGGGATACTGAGGCACTTACATTATTAGTGATACAGAGATTATTAGCGTTTTATTATCACAACTCTAGAGATGAGGGGTTATGGCATTTGTGTTTTCTTGGCACACATATTTGAACTTTCTAAATCAACAACAGTTTCTCCACATGAAACAAATTCCTTCCCCCGTCTCAGAGAACAGCTGGTGAACAAGCCACTTATCTTTGTAGAAATACATCCAGGCTTGAATTGAGAGAAATGCCTGTCTTTGACCACAGAAGGGGAAGGGAACAGTTCACAGGCTCTGTAATGTTCTTCTGGATCCTTCAGCCAAGGACACCCTGATGAATGTGAGACTCGAAGGGATAAATCACAGGCATTTACTTAATGCAGAGAATTATTGTTCTTTTCTTCTGCCCAGCTAAAAAAATAGCTAAGGCAGAAAGCAAAATCCATTCCAGTCATTGTCCACAACCAATGGTCACAAGTTTTACTTATAGTGTAAGAGGCAAAGGCCACTGACTCCCGTCACAGGGCATTAAAGGAAAACTTGAGATTAAGGCTCCTGCTGCACAGGTCATCCTGGTGGATAAGAATGTGGCTGAACCACAACTCATGGTGTGTTTCAGGCCTCATGAACTGTGTGGAGCCATCCTCAGCTGCACCTCCTTCAGTGCTAAGTTTTTCAGATCATTTGATGATTCTAATGAACCCTTGAATATACTTAGTGACTCATTAAATGGTATTAAATGAGATAGTCTGTTAAGGGGTAAGAGCTGTTAACTGCATCATCTTAATGATCACTTTACACAAATTGCTAACCTCATGAAAGCACATGGAAATAATTTCATTATGTCCAAATTTTAAAAATAATAATTAAATTGTCTATACCAAATTCGTGTCCACAATGTCCTACATGAAGAGCCATATTGTACGTAAACCTAGACATAGAAACACACGTCAATCATGTAGTAAACATTATTATTTAATTCATTTATATTGCTGAATGACACTCAGTTTTACAGATACACACTATACTTTCTCTTTAAGTAAATGGTATTTCTGTTGTTTTCACATGTGTTAACACCTGTATTAAAAAAAGGCTTCCCTTTAGATATGAACTCGTATCACGTTGTGATTTAATTTGCATTTTCCCAATCAATATTGATGTTGACAACAATTCATCATTTATATGTATATCTTCTTTGATATATCCAATCCTTTACATATTTAAATATCTTTGCCATTAAATTTTAAGACACTTTTAGGGATTTTAAATTCTATTACTAAGTACTGTTACTTATTATGTGTAAATATCTTCTCCTATTCTGTAGCATATTTTTACTTTGGTTAGGGATGATATTACTCAAAGCACAAGCATGTGATTATAAATCCAGATTAGGAATTTCTTCTGGCGTCACTTAGGGAAATGTCAAGATTTCCAAGGGTATTTGTTGGATTATAATTCTGAAACAGTTTGTAAGAATTGACTTTGTATGTTAGGACAACAGACATGCCTCTCAGAGTCCAGCTTCACAACACAAATAAAGGATCACATTCTTGTGGATTTAAGTGTTCTCTGCTATTCACTAGAATCTAGAGAAAGAATCCCTGATGTCTTTAACCTCTTTTTCATTGCATATGTAGGAACATGTATGATCAAGCTTAAAAAGGGACTTGGTGGGAGAGGGAAGAGAATAGCAAAGAGATGATTCCAGAATATAGAACAAAGACTCTGTGTGTGTGTGTGTGTGTGTGTGTGTGTGTGTGTGTGTGACTCTGTGTGTGACTCTGTATGTGTATATGTGTATGTGTCTGTGCTTCTGTGTGTGTGTATGTGTATGTGTGCGTGTGCCTGTGTGTATGTACATGTGTGTGTCTGCATATCTGTGTGTCTGTGTGTGTGTGTCTGTGTGTGTGTGTCTGTGCGTGTATGTGTGTGTGGGTCTGTTTGTGTGTATGTGTGTGTAAAATTTAAAAAAAATAAATAGATAAATAAAAAAGAGTATGAAAATGGAATCAGAAGATGGTAAACAAACAATAAATCCAAAGCTAAAGTGATTGCAGGGCTCAGCACACTGGCCTTTCCAGTCGGCCTGGACTAGTTCCCAGCACACTCATGGCAGCTCACAACTATCTCAACTGCAGCCCAGGGGATCTGATGTTCTCTTCTGGTCCCTATGGGAACTCTATACACATACTGCACATTCATGCATGGCAGGTAAACACGTGAAATACAAATAAATAAATCTTTCACAAAAGAAATGTGCCCAGACAACCTTCTGTGCTCGACCATCGGCTCCATATGGGAGTTTTCGTTAAGCCTCTGCCGTCTGAAGCACACACGTTACGAAGTTGTTGGGTAATTGATATTTGAGATCTCGTTTAGTTGACATGGATGCTACAGTCTTGCTTCATTCACTGAACCTCACCCATCATTTGATTTCGCACTCCCATTGTGTCACTCCACTGAGATAAATTATAGTCAAAGAATGTCCCACCTACACCAAGGTTCGTTACTGAGTACACAGGGATCTTCCTGGATCATTTGAAGCTAAACAGACTCAGAGTCCAGCAGGGCAACTGTGTGCTGGCCCCTTCTAGATTTTGAAACAAAAGCAGGAGATATAAGCTTAGAAACCAAGTGCATTTATGATTCCCACCCTGTTGTATCGTGTTTTAACTACATAATTGTTCATGCCTAAGTCATCTTCATAACAAATGAAAGACTCCTTGGGAGACACATGGAGACTCCTTGCAGTGAGGCCTTCTAAGTTGTGAAGGAAAGCTTTATTCCCTGCCAGTAGAGAAAAGATGGAGAGTATGAGAAGATTGGTTTTCCAAGTTTCCTATTTTTCTACTACTACTCATAAATGTCATTGCCTTGAAGACCACCTCTGGGGAACTCAGAACACACTACCCCACAGTCTTCCCAGCTGCAGACTGGACACCTTGCAGTTCATGAGCTCACACTAAGTGCCACTGGACTGTAAGAGGATATAAAACAATGAAGCACCTGATTTTACCTAGGCAAGGACCCTTTACCATTATTTCATAGGCAAAAGAAAATTATAATATGCAGATATATTTTCATATAAATTTTTTGGTGTTCAGTCATGGTAAAAATAAGTATTAATTTTTGGGGGGTTTTAATATAAATCATTGTTTTAATGAACACCACACAATGATTGGAGTCAATAATTTCTTTGATAGGAACTGATGTCTTATTTGCTCCAGGCACAGTGTAACTAATTAAAAACAAGAGAGTGAGAAGTCTCCAGGTCTAGCGTGTCAGCACACGATAGAAGGCTGGCTCTATCCCCAGCAGGACCCTTAGTTCATGCATCCTAGCGACGGGGCAACAGTGATGCTACAAAATGAAGCAAGACACTATATGTAAAGACAGATTTCCCAGGATATAAGCTACAGACCCCATGTGGTACTTGTGTGGTAACTATAGCAATCAGAAACAAAGAAAAGAAATCTGTTCAGTAGGAAAAAAAAAAAAACCCACAGTAACAGCAACTGGAAGAGACAGAGAACTCAGTTTGGACTGACACAGGCATTCAGAATATAAGAGCTGAAGAGGTGATTAACCACTTAGTGAAGAGAGAAACCTCGTTTTTATTTCTCAGTTCAAATTTTACTAGAGTCTCACTTTATTTGCATTTTTACTAGAACTCAAATAGTCAAGAATTTAACTCCACCTTTTTATTGGGTGAGAATAGAGAAGTGTAGAAGCAGATGCTAGAGGCCTTACTGGCTGTCATAACCACATGGCTATACGTAAATAATATCCAATACAGATAACTCTGAATGTAGTTACCGTCTGATAAAATTTTTGCAGAAGATCATGTCACATGAACAAACAAAACAACAGCCTATATGTTTCCAGTCTCCTTAATAAGTTAGAGTCCTGGAAACAATTCACTTTACTGCATTTCCTGTTGAAATACTGATTGAAAATTACTGCTTGTTTTATTTACATTGATGCATTTTTGATTAATGAGTAGCACAGTACACTTGTACTGTAGAAAATTCAAAGGAGCAGCGCATATCTCCAGAATCTTTAATAAATCCATCATTTAAATATGAAGTCATCTGTATCCTTGTTAGTCTTGTTTTATTTAATACCAAATCAACATTTACATTGCATTCTTTTTGTATGTTGTCTTATGTTTTTATTTTAATAACTTGAAGTGTTAAATATTTTTGACAAGAAAATATTGTAAATTTTAATTTAAATTAAATATAACAGGGTGGATGGATGCGGTATTGGGCATAAGCTCATGGGTTACAAGATTGCCTGGAGCTCAGTGCTGTCTGCACCGTGAAAGACCCCTGTGAGAGAAGGGCATGTCCTTAAATATTTCATGCTTTAATTTCATTAGCTGTGAAATACAGATAACAGCTCAATGGTGCTGTTAGGATGAGTGTGAGCAACTAGACATTACATGCTCAGAAAAATGCCTCCGTTCTGTAAATGCTATTTAAACACAGTTATAGCATCAGTTTGTAGTGGTACACAATGTCCCGTGCTAAACTCCCATGAGGAAGCATTTAAGTCACTTGCAATTTTCTGTGATTCTTTATTGTTTCCTTATAATAAATTTTCACATATGAACACATTTTTAAACCATGTGAAATTTTTCTTGAGTTTGGAATAGTTTGTCAAATTGCCTTCTAGGACTTATCTACTTACTGTCTATATATGTATCATGTATCCATCTCCTATCTGTTATCTATACATCTATATGCATTCTATACAGGTATCTAGCCATCTATGTACCATCTATCACCAGCTACCATCCATCTATTTATAATTTACTATACACGAATCACGTATTTATAGCACTCTGCTGTCTATCATCTGTCTATGTATTCACTAATATTACGTAAACATAGTGTGGATATTTCTAGCACAGGCAAGTGTATGCATTGGTTATCTATAAAGTATACGCTGGACAAATGAAGGTGAATTTTAATATTTGTCAGTTCAGCTCCCGCGGCCATGTACAAGCAGCATATATGAGCTGGAGTTTTCAGAGTTATTTTCTATAGGCAAACAAGCAGAAAAATAAAAGTGACAAATTGCTTATGTACTATGAGTATCATACCCCAGCAGCTTAAGTGATTAAAGGAGCAAAGTAATTTTAAAATGCTCAAAAGTTCCCAAAATACTTATTTTTAATTGAAAAGTATTAATTGTGTGTTAGTGTTTAAAGTACATAAAAGATTTTCTTAATCAGCATGTTTGCATACAGTGACACACAGATAATTAAACAGTGTACAAACTGGTAAGGACTAGAACTTGAGAACAACCAACCTATACAGTACATTATAGTTAAATTATTAGAAGAAGAAAATGCATATAATTTGTCTATTTACATTGCATATAGTAGAAGAAGCTTTTCAAAATCTGTAAATCATTTCAATGTACACATTTAGAAACTGAGTATCTTCAAAGCAGGGGAGAACAAAAGAAACTAAGAAGAACGTTAAACTGTGACACAGCCAGCACAAATGCCAGCTGAGCTAGGATAAATAGGAGTGCAACAAGGTTATACTCAAGTCCTAGTTGGGGCTCCCATTACTTTGATGAAACACCGTGACCAAAAGAGACTTAAGGGTTTATTTGGTTTAGACTTCACTTTACCTTTCATCAGAGGAGGAAGTGAAGACAGGAACTCAGACAGGAAAGGAACCGGGAGGCAGGAACTTACTCAGAGGCCACGAGGGGTGCTGCTTACTTGCTTGCTTCACATGGCTTGCTCTGCCTGCTCTTATATAATCCCGGACAACCTGCTCAGGTGTGGTCCCACCCACAGAGGTCTGGCCTCTACCACATCAATCACCAATTAAGAAAGTGCTCTACAGCTGGATCTTATGGAGCCAATTTCTTAATTGAGGTTCCTTCCTCTCAGATGCCTTTAGCTTTTGTCAAGCTGACAAAAAAGCTATTCAGCACACTCAAGAGAGTTCTAAATCCCAACTCTTAACATCATGAGCCAAAGGACAAAGAAACAACGAATTATCCACGTAATAATTGCATTCTAGCACTTAACAAGTAAAAGAGCAAAGCTATTAGATAATGGTTTCTTTTTCTTCTTTTGAGAGAATAAATGAAAGTGACTTCTATCACTCAGTGCACACTGTTAAAAATATGATGCCAGATTGAAAAGAGCAATATTTCCATTCATAAGATGTCGACAAATATCTGCATGAAATTAGGTCTGGCATGTAGCTTAGCAAGAGAGTTCCATCATCTCAGCATAGTTCAAGCCCCCAGGCTGAGAAAAACACTAGTGACAGGAATCCATGCAGGTGGGGATGTTTCTAATGTTGTTACATTAAAAAAAATCAATGAGAGAAAGGAAATGAAAATAACAGATTAAAGTAAATACTGTCAAAACCTAAGAGTTATCAGCGAGATGAATCTGAATGCTAGCAACCAAGCTTTAGAATAAGTTCTGCATCTCTGAGTAAATCTGGCGTAAATCATATACAAACGTCTCTGCGGCTCTTTGAACATAAAAGCAAGAAATTCTATACCAATTCCACCTGTCTATTATCTTTGTATCATCTATCAATCTGTCATCTATCTATTTATCTATCTACCTATCTATCTGTCTTTCTATCATCTATCTTTCTATCCCCTATCTCTCTATCTATGTATGTATCTATGCATCTTTCTGTCTCTGTGATTAAATTATTTGAATACAACCTAAGATAAATGGAGACATACTTGTGAGCCTCTATTTGTTAGTAAGAGGATATTTTGCAAATACATCTCTAGGCCAGCTGGTATTTTTGCATAAATTATTTTTGAACATTTATATGTAAATACAAAGGACAGAAAATTACTTAAAAATTATAACTTTAACAATAAATAATTTTATCTTATTTTATAAATGAATATAAGTACACTGTGATCAAGACAACTATGTATTATTAAGATCTACCATGTAGATGAGTGGACCAATGTAGAATTCATGAATATAGTCACCAACATTGCTACATATCTTCTAACACAGAACCAAAGAAATTCAATGTGGAGACTATCTCAACAATGGTACAAGGTCATGCAAGTATCTATTAAAACAAGTTTGTCTGCACATGTATCACAATTAATGAAATAAGCCAGGGTGACTTTATAAAAAGAGAAACTCATTTTGATTCATGGACGTGGGAAGCCAAGAATGAGAACCCACCACTTTGCCACTGGTGATCTGTTCTTTTTGTTAACAGCCCAATGGTGATTGAACCTTACACACACACACACACACACACACACAGACACATACATAAACACACATACACACATACACAGACATATATACACACATACACACACACACACATAGACACATCCATAAACACACATACACACACATACACACACAAGACATATACACACACACACACACACACACACACACAGACATATACACACACACACACATACACACACACATACACACACACACACACACAAGACATATACACACACACACACATACACACACACACACACACAAGACATATACACACACACACACATACACACACACATACACACACACACACACACACCTCTACACTCATGCATAGTCCAGCAAGAGACAAGCAGTGCACATGTGCATCTAAAGTTGGTTATCCCCCACATATACACTTCCCTCCTTGTTTTCTGCACCTCCCTCTTTCCCATTTAACCTACACTCAGATGCCTTCACAAATGGGCCTCTACTAAAATGCCAGTGCCCATCGAATCCTTCCCCAGCCCTATCTTTAACTCTATAACTATCACAGAGCACCTGCAGTACAAGACTGGAGGGAGACTCTCATTGTTTCTTAGTATGATACCCTGTGACAGTTTTGTAAAACTAGCCCTGTAGTTGTCTTTGAAGGCCTGCCATTACCACAGTGGGAAGCAATTCATTCCATTGCTGTTTCCTGAGTGTGTCAGACCACAGATAATGCATTCATGTGTGTCTCTAGCATGTTTAATTATAAAATCTAAACACCATTTCTACAATGCATGTAAGCTACCTGATGACCATGGTATTGGACATTCTTCATATGGAGAAAATGAAATATTTATGCCATTCAAATAAACCTGAAGATGAATACAAAAGATTTTTGTAACCAAACATCAAGTAAGTCTAGGGATTACAGATGGCAAAAGTCATAACCTAGAATGTGGTTGGAGGTTCTCTAGGCGGTTCAATAATGCCTCCACTCCTCAGATCTTCCTTTACCATATTGAGTGCTCTGATTACCTTTAATTGATTGCAGAGCAGCCATGGCTCTGTGTACATCTATAGGAAACTTCCTCTTTTCATTCTGCTTAGTCTTCCTTCCATTCTTCTAATATGACTCTAAATTTGTTCATATTCCAGGATATCAAACCTCGAGAATGTATTTATCATGACAATTCACTTTATGATAGCCCATTTTCAGAGGCATGGCTGTGTCTGGGGGAGAGAAGAAACAGGATGCTAAGGTGAAGGTTTGTTATTCAGTTCATGGTGTTTTGTTCTGCTTTTCTCAGAATACACTTCTGGGTAATCCTTCTCATCTCTTCTCTAAAGCCCTGGATCTGCAGGGCTTTCTCACTGTGAGCATGTCTTTGTCTCCTCCCAGCACTGAGCCTTGGTTATTCCTTACATTTCCAAGGACAGATATAGCTACTCTGCTACATACACTGACTGTTACTGTGCTTGTGTGATTTCACTAGACCAGGCCACCTCTTGTACAGAGGTCACCCACAGAGATTGAGAAGATTGTTAAATGACCCTGTCTGTCACTTTACATTAGGATGAGGATCTTACCACTTGCTTGTATTGACATTGGTATTTTAGCTCAGATTTTAAGCAACGAGAATAGGTGTGTGTGTATGTATTTGTGTGTGTATGTTGTGTTTTGACTGTTTAAGTGAGCACATGTATGTACTGGTACATGTATGTGCAGAGTATTATGTGGTAGATGTATGTATGTGGGTGTGTTTGTAGGTGTGCACCGTGGGGGTTGAGGTTTTATGTGTGTTTAGAGGTGTGTATGTGTGTGCACCTGCCTGTCTGTGTGAAGCACACACACATGTGTCCCAGCACTGAGTGGATTTGGGAGAAATCAGTATCATGAGCTTTGTCTCCTACCTTTAAGCGTCATTCGCAACTCAACTGCTTCTCCAATGATATGATCTTTAGTAATTTTAATAAAACTTTTAAATATGTGGGAGAGATTATCTGAATTATTTCTCTGAGTGACATATTTTCTCAGTAAGAGCCAAATTGTGGGACGGTTGATAAATCTGCCACTCTGATGAAGCTGCGAGATCTTCTCAGACAATGCCAGTGTTAAGCACTTTCCTTTTCTGTGTACCTGGTCTGGCTCAGGATCGTTCCTGATATTAAATAAAATCCATGGTTAGTAAAATTGCAAGAAATGTGTCCAGAAACCAGATTAGCATGTCGTATCTAAAGCGATCCTTGAGAATTCAGAGGACGATGGCAGTAACATGTGGCTTAGAATACTCGATGATCTCTACTCAAAAGTTAAGGAAATAAACAAAGGTGCTCATTAAACCTAAATCATCATTTTATGGAATAAATAGTGCCTACATTAAAACTATAGTAAGATGGTGTCTTGAAAATTGCATTAAATAAGCCAGGCAGTGGTAGCACATGCCTTTACTGCCAGCTGTGGAAAGGCAGAGGGAGGCAGAACTCTGTGAGTTCCAGGCAAGCTCATTCTACAGAGTGAGTTCCAGGCAGGACAGCCAGAGTTTCAACAGAGAAACCCTGTCTTGGAAAAAAGAATCCATTAAACAGAACACAGATTAAAATGTATCAGATTGTTGCAATACATATCAAGATGGGAGATATATCTGACAACTACTGGAAACTCATCCTTACATGGAAAATAATTGTACTAATTTATCATTTTAATTTACTCATCAGAAGAAACAGAAATATGCATGTATACAGTTATGGAATGTAAGCATCCTTGCTAACTGTGATGATAACAAAGATTTTCATGATAGGATGTTGGAATGATGGAAAGCCCTACATCTCCTCATTGGCCATTAGCTCTGGCCATGAGAAACTGAAAAAGAGTAAACACTGTGATTAATGTAATGTGGTACCCACGCTGCTAGGGATGCTGATGCCCACTTGATAGATATAACGTGGTACCCACACTGTTGTGGATGCTGATGCCCACGAAAGAGATGATATAATGTGGTACCCACGCTGCTGTGGATGCTGATGTCCATGTGATAGATGATGTAATGTGGTACCCACACTGCTGTGGATGCTGATGCCCACATGATAAATGTGATGTGGTACCCACTCTGTTGTGGAAGCTGATCTCCTCTCTATTTTGCCATCTTAATACACTTACCATATTTCAATATCTACTTTTAAATAAGGAAATAAATTTTGAACAAAACACATTTTCTTTGTCTGAAGTTAAGCTAACTGACTGACAGGCATTACACCTTGTACTTTTACTGTTTCATAGCATTGAGAATGTATCAGTAAATAAGAGCTTAAGAGAGGATCTGACAGATGCTGTCGTCACTGCTGTCACTCAAATCTGAATTGACTCCTCAAACATCAAAAGAAGCTGGCTCTTGTGGCAGTTCAGACGCCAGGACGACCACAGTCACAAATGTGTCTGAATAGTAAAACATGTTGCCTATAATGATCCCTCTGTTCTCTGGGTTCTTTGGAGACCTGTGCAGAGATAGCCCAAAGACCAGCTGTGTCACCCCTGAGGCATATTCCCAGCAGTGAATACACCACACACTGCACCCTCCCCTCAGCTGCCTGGAGTGAGCCCGGAGCCTTTACACAGCATGCTTACCTCTGTACTCTGTTGCACATCTGTGTCTTCATTGTGACTTCCACAGGGACACTTTTTCAATTATTATTTTATATTTATTTTACTTACTTGTGTGTGCAGAGGTGTATACGTGGTGCAGGGTAGGAGTTGATTTCATTGTCTCATGTGGCGATCAAGAGGAATGGGCAACAGTCAATTCTCACCTTCCACAATCTTGGTGTGTTTCAAGAATGAAACTCAATTTGTCAGGCTTGACAAAGAATGCTTCCATTGCTCAGCCATTTAGCCAGCTCAACACATATAACAATAACATAACAAACAAGAACATAGCAGTAACATACTGAAGGGGCCTTTGACTTGAGGAGCTTCCTGCTTCCTGTTCCCAGAGCAAGACAGGTGATACATGTGTCGGAAATTACATGGGCTGGATAACCTTCGATCCGAGCCGGATTTACGGTGCTGTGGGCCATGAATTCAACGTCAGTTAATTAACAGCTTATTGTAAACAAAATGAGTAAGTAGAGACACGGAGTAATGGAGATTACTTAGGGGTTTGCTATTGAAAATTCACCGGAGCCTCACAGGAGCTTTGTCTTGAACATCTTAGAGTAACAGTTGTTCGCTGTTTGCTAATATAGTTTCTAATCTATAGACTCTATTATTGTGAATAGGGGCAGAAAAATACATTTATTAATAGAATGAATTTAAGAACAGAATTGAGGATGTCTTAATTTTAATTTGAGAAGTAAGGTAAACAGGGTTTTCTTAACAGATACTAATTCATATATTTTGTTCATGTGAATCCTCAGCACCATGGTAATATGTAGCTGCCAAAACCTTCCTATTTAGGTGCAAAGCTCGGAATTTCAAAGAAGTATTACATCAGAGCTTCTCTTTTCATATTCCAACACTATGTAGCTATACCTTCTAGGCATTGAGATCATCCCTAACTCAGGGGTCACAAGCAGGTAATCCATGACTGCTTCTGAAATTTTTGTTTAATGACCCCCCCTCATGTTCTAAAAGCGATATCTTTCATCTGGGTAGGGTTCCTCTGTTCAGCCTCAGTGGTAAATTTTCATAGGGTAGTAAGATTACTGAGTGGATAAAAGCTCTTGCTTGTAACCCTGGCAACCCAAGTTTGATCCCTGGAACACACATGGTAGAAAGAGACAAATGAGCAGTAATAAGATGTCCTCTGCCCTTCACATATCTGTAATTTGCAGCAAGATATCAAATAAGACTTTTTTTTTTTTTTTACTAAAAGAAAGAGGCTTTCTTCCATCCCAGCCTGTGTGTTTACGCTCAACCACATGCTTTTGCGAATTCCTGTGGTGTTCTCCTGAGAGCAACTTAATAGCTGGGTATGAAGGTGGGGAGCTGCTGAAGAGCTCTAAAGGGCACCTGGAGGCTAACACCACACAGTAGATGTTCGAAGATTCTACAAAGAGTCACGGGTTCTGAATTTCCAGCTTAATGCTTTTCATACATAAGTAGAAAAAAGTGCAAGCATACAATTGCATTTTTGTGGGAATTTGACACACACCCTTCTGAATTACCAGTTCACAGGAGCAAGGAAAGCGCCATCTGCATCATTTGGGCCACACTGCCCGACAGCATTGCACGTTCTGAACACCTGCCTCTGCTAAGGCGTACAATTTTTACACTCCAAGTGATCTGGAGAATCCATCATTCACTACCACAGATGCCAACAAAAGGGTGCTTTCTATTAGTATTATGGTAATAACCTGATATCAGTGTGCTACTAGGGGAGAAGCTTAGTAACAACAAGCTCCAAAAACAGATGAGGAAACTCTGGAATTACTGATGAGTTTCTGAAGAACTTCTGCCTCTGTGTGATGTAGCAAAAGCTACCCTGAAAACACTCAAATGCTCAGGTGAGTCAGTTTAAATCCTGAACTGGAAAAATGACCAGATGGCCACCAATGCCCAGATTAAAATGTTTTAGTGCTATGCTTACATGTAGTGGTGGATCCCACACAATCTTAGAGGGATGACCGGCAAGAGTAGACACAGAAGTCTCTGTGAAAGGTGTGTTTCTGTTCTTGTTTGTTTTTGTTTGGGGTTTTGGTATTTTGATTTGCAGGTCAGAAGTTTGTGACTATTGCTTCATTCATTTCATAAATAGTAAAGTAGTTACTAAGACCAACAACTTAGGCCAGAAGCCATAATTTCTTCCTTACTAACTATTGAAAGCACAGATCAACACATCATGGGGTGCTCGGCCACAAAGAATATGTCTATATCACAACTCCTGCATCCATGGCTCAAAGAATACTGAAAAGGATGAGGTGGAAGGATTGTAAGAGCCAAAGTACCAGGAAGTCTCCTGTGAAGCATTGTTTCCTAGAAATTGCTGTATGAATAAGACAAGAACAATGGAGATATCAATGGACATGTCAATGTAGAAGGGGAAATTTTGTGAGATTATACTCATAGACAAAGAACCAGAGGCAACCAATGATTACTTGGAGAAGGAGAAATTGCTTCTGCCAGGGATGAGCCCTTTACTGGTTTCCAGTGTAAAGTGGTCAACCTTGAAGCCATATACATACAGACAACAAAATGGACTCAGTAAGATATATATATCTAACTATATATATATATATATATATATATATATATATACACATACACATGTGCTTACACACATACATATAAATGGGTTACGATAATAAGGAGAAAGAGACAATATGAACTTGAGGATTGGGTAAGGGAATAGGAGGGGTTGAGAGGAGTTATCTGAGAGAGGTGGGAGGGAGGAACAGAAGTGGTAATTGATATAATTACTTTTCAACTGAAAACTTATTTTATAAAAATAAATAGAAGGGATTGTTATCTTATGGATTATGGAAATTAATAAGAACTGAAAAATATGTGTTTCTGACAAAGGAATAAGCAACTAAAGAGAACTTACAATAGCTTATACATTGTGTGCAGTAAAAACTCAGTTCCTTTTATACTCTAGCCAGTGAATGATTTCTATATGAATTTAAAATTACTGCTGATATTTCTTCATTTCCAAATAATTTAGACAGTACATTTGCATACATTCATTAAAATATAAAAATTTAGTTAATGTAAATCTTTTTCATAAGTGATCTCTAAATTGTAAATGTTCTTTTTAAAATCCATTATTTTCAATATTTTCCTGTAATATGTTTTATGAATACATAAAAATTAAAAGAAATCATAGCCCACCCCATTAATTTATAATTGTCCAGATATTATCCATCACAATAGATAAAGCTTTCAGGTCAATTAGCTAAAAGCATTGACAATTATCAAAGCAATAAACCACAGTCTAGCAATTATGTTTTACATAAAGTTTAATTCCTAATTAGACAGATAATGTAACATGAAAAAAGACTGAGGTTGAAATGATCTTATCGCAGTGCCTTAGGATTCATCATGCATGATGACCTGTGTGGGCCAGCCAACATGGCAAGACCGCAGTAACTGCAGCATCTACCACACGGATCCAAAGCAGGACAGTGTGGCTGCCTTGGAAAGACATTGTCAACTGCTCATTTTCTAAGGTAGAGCAGAACAAATTCTCAGACACAGAAGTAAAGAAACCACAGCTGAAAAACAGCGGTGGTGCATGGGGTCTGAATGTAGGGGGTTGGGAAGAGGAACAGAGGTGGCCCACAGCCTCCAATCAGGTGGTGGCTGTGGAGTTCCTGGTGTGGAGCGTCCTAAGGGATGAGAAGTGACTGGAAGGAGCCATGCACACTGTGGTGCAGTGTGAGATTCTTCATACTCACTAAAGGAAAGATCCAACATGGAACTACCACCCTAATTATGGACTACCAAACACAGGAACTCCCAGTTTCATTAAAAATACTGTTGGATCTAAAATTAGAGATGAACCCCAATGCAGTGATAGTGGATGACTTGAATAGCAACTATCATTAGCAAATAGGTCATCAAAAAATACATAGAGAAATTCAGAAGTTTCATTCCATCATAGATCAAATGGACCTTGCTGAGATCTGTAGAAAATTCCATCTAAATGCTGAAGTGTATATAGTCTTCTCAGAAGCCCATGGAATTTTCTCCAAAATGGATTGTATATTAGGACATGAAATAACCCTCAACACATACAGGGAAATTGAAGTCACATCTTGCAGTTTATCTAACCATCATGGAATAATGCTAGGTATCAACAGCAAAGGGAGGGAGAGAGAGAGAGAGAGAGAGAGAGAGAGAGAGAGAGAGAGAGAGAGAGAGAGAGGAGAGAGAGAGAGAGAGCATTCAAATTAATAAAACTGCTGATGAAAAGGGACACATCACAACAGAAAATTTACAGAATCATAAGACCATGCTTTAAGAAAAAAAAAAAAAAGAAAACTTACTTTCCACAAAACTGGAAAAAAAACTGGAAATTCTAAAGGAAATATACATATGGTTTACCAAAGCTAAATCAAGATTAAATAAATGATATAAATAGGCTCATGACACCAGTGAGATAGAAGAAGTGATTAAAAATCTCCCATCTAAAAAAGGCCAAGAGCCAGATGGATTCAGTGAAAAATCCTACCAGACTTTTAAAGAACTAACACCAATAATCATCAAATTGTTCCTTAGAATAGAAAGTGAAGGAACATGTTTAAGTTACTTTACAAAACCAATTTTACCCTGATACTGAAACCAGAAACAGAAACATCAAAAAAGAAAGAAAATTACAGAAAACCAATATATACATACATATATGTATGTATATGGAAGCTATATACATGGAATATATATGAAATGTGTATTTATGGGGAGGGTATGCATTATATACATATATATATATATATACTACAAGACTGCTAGCAGACACCATGGACTAGCAAACAAAAAGACCAGTATTAGCAATGAGTAATCACTTTTAACATTGTTGGACGGTGAGATCCCCAAACATTCTAGGCTAGTGCTACTGCTCATGCTTATTGCCCAGAATTTAAGAGTAAGGTCCTTTTTGTTGAAGACCGCGCATACTTGAGCCACTGAACATGGAGACATCAAGCTAGTACAGATCTGGAGGCTCCATTTCCACTGGCTAGCTTCCATCGTGCTGGCAGGTGATATGCACACTGCTGAAGGAAAAAGTTGCTGTGGAAGACTATTTTTAGTTGTGATTAAAATAATTGTTTTGTGCACTGTTGGAAAAATGGATGCATAGGCCTTGGCATTTTGTATTTTCTGCAGCTGTGGGATTTCTGTGTGTGCAGGGGATGTTTGATTGCTTATGATCTGCACCTGAGGAGTTCTGAGCTCAGCTGCTTGGGGTTCCACTCTCAATCAAGTATGGCACTGGCCAGGATTGTGGTTCCCTCTGCTGAGGTCTGGCAAAGTTTGCATGTATGAAAACACCTCCTTGTCTTCTGTGCCGAGCAACCCTCTAAGTAGGTGTATTGCTACAAATGCTGCATCAACATGGGCAAGATGTCATGCCAGCTAATCCAACGTGGAGACAAGGAAGAAGAGAAAGAAATTCCAGACCCCACAGAGTCTGGTAATAGACACTCAAGGAAGCTACCAGAGGACAGAGATTAAGGTATCAATTGAAGACTCCTGAAGAAAGAGGAAAGAGAGAAAGGAAATAAGCCTCTATGAAGAGAAACGGCCTTGAAATTAATAAATAAATGAGGAAAAGAGCTCCAAAGTGAAAGCCACAGAATGGAGGCCCTTAGAGATAAAGAATTCAGCTGGGAGCAGGAAAAAGTAAGGTTCCTATTTCTTTTCCTGATCATGGAGCTGATGCTCTCTCCAGCCACTGATGGTAGCACACTGTTTCACAAACTGAGTTTTCTGATAGCTGCATTGTATGTGTGTAAAGCTCAAGATGTTGTGTTTGAGATCTATGGAAGGGGTTGTATTTTTCCCCATAGTGGTCCTGTAAAAGGAATACCAAACTGCCAGAATGTTTCAAGCTGAAATTCTAAATTCTTCCCACCTGCCCAGGACCCCCTGCTGTTGTGGAAGCTGCAGTTTAGAGCCAAAAAGCATACTTAAACTGACCAGTTGGGTTTTTTGTTTGTTTGTTTGTTTTTGCATTGTTTTGTATTGTTTTGTTTTCTGCAAAACGAAAGGCAAGCAGTCTACGTACCCGTGATGGTGATGAGAAGTCCACCCATTAGGGAACATTTCCTGCAGAGAAGGATTGGTTGTTTTTCCAGCAAACCAGGCTCTCTTAAAATCTAGAACATGTTTTCCAGGGTCAGCACATAGAAACTGTCTTCCAGAACAGGACGAGGTTGTATCTCCTGCTGGCAGCTGAACACGGTACTGTAAGAGTCACCCAGGTGTTGCTAGTTTTGAAGGCATGAAGGGGTCAGGGAGAGCTGCTGAAGCTTGGCGCTCTAAGAGGACAGGAGAGGTCATTAGTGAAGGTACAGCCAAAGTAGTAGTTGAAGGCACAGATTGAAGGGGTCATGTAAATAAATTAGGCTTGGCACCATGAAGAGAGCCTGGGAGAGGCTATTGGTGAAAGTGCAGCCTCAGTTGCAGCAAGGGACCCCAGCTGCATTTTGAAGATTCCAGTACCACGGGACAACCACTAGCAGCAGCAGCAGTGGAGTAGAGCCAGTCTTGAAGACAAGCTATGTTTGCTGCAGAGGGCAGAGCCAGAGAATTAACCCAAGCCCATTGGAGGAGCCCAAAAAATCATAAGTGAATTCCAGATCATCAGACATTAATAATGTTTTTCTGCTGTCTAAAGACATTGTGAAAAGCCGATCAATGTTTGGTTTCATTTGGTCCTGTGCATTAGAAGCCTCATAATTGTCTGTCTTGTAAATGTTTGGCTAGTATAGTGTTAAATTGTATTGTAAAGGTAAAGCAATTTTTTTTATATGAAAAAGAATTGTTGTGGAAGTTTATTTTTAGTTGTCTTTATAATGATTGTTTTTGTGCACTGTTGGAAAAAGTGATGCCTAGGCCTTGGCATTTTGTATTGTCTGCAGGTGTTGGATTTCTGTGAGGGGGGCGTTTGATTGGTGATGACCTGCACCTGAGGAATTCTGAATGAATAAAAACACCTGAGCTCAGAATCTCTGGGTTCTCCATGAGTATGGCACTGACCATGACAGTGGTCCCCTCTGCTGAAGTCTGGAAGAGTTTCCATCTATTAATATGCCCCTGTGTCTCTTCCTTGCTGAGCCACCAAAGCAGTGTACTACTACTAAAAGTAACCATCAATCATACCCGTATGTGAAGCCTGAGAGCTGTAGTAACAACTGCCCTGGCAAGATATGGTACAACTGGTGTGAGAGTGGCACCATTGTTTTATAAGAAAGCAAACACCCGGTTGTATTTAAGACCCACTACATGAGATGAAGCTTACATATGGCATTGTTATTCTGGCCAAGAACCTGTTACTAAATAGATCAGAGCCCTAGGAACAACACTACTATTTTTTGTGCTAAATGGAGATGAAACAATAGAAGGTTAATAGACAGACCTGGCAAGCTGGAAAGATGGCTCAGTATTTCAGATCACGTGCTCTTCTTCAATGGATCTGAGTTCCGTTTCTGATACTCACATCTGATGTCACAACCACCTGCAATTCCAGCTCCTGGGAAATCTTATTCTATTTCTTCCCTTCTTGGCACCTGCACAAATGTGGCATACACTTAAATTAACATATCACACACACTCACACACACACACACACACACACACACACACACACAAATGTGCTGTGGAGACCAGACATTTGTCCTGAGCACTAAAAACTGGGTATCAATGACAAGATTTTTTTTTTTCAAATTCTAATTTTTTGTTAATTTTTCTGGAACTTTGGAAGTTAACTTTCTAAATATATGCATTTTTTAAAATATGTTTTATAATAAACAACGAACTTACTAAAAATATAAAGAACATGATCTGAAAATGTTTTCTTCTGTCTTTTTTTTTTCAGTTGGTAAATCTTGAATTCATAAGAATAGTCCTCTGATTACAAGATAGGATTCTTCCTCTTCCATCAGTGTGATCATTATTCAGGAACCTCATTACTAAGACAACATCTCCAGGCTGAGCAGAATGATCTACTGGTCCTAGTCACGTCTCATAATCTAAGGGTTCATGTCAGTGACCACCAGATACAAGCGACTTTCTCCACCTTCCACCTTCTCCTTCAGAAATGAATCATTGTTCCCCAACACTGCACAGACTCTTGTTCACATTTTCCATTGTATAAAATTTAATGAGAACAGCCACAGAAGCATCGAGAACTGATTATGGGACATAGAGAAATGCTTAGTTTTGCTGAGACACTGCTATATAATTACCCCTGCTTTCTGTTATCTATCACCTTTCAAATGGGAGGGAGATCCCTGTGTGGGAAGGTCGAACATAGACGTGTGCGTGATCATACCTGTGTGCATTTACATGCGGATGCAGTTCCTGTGTATTCAATTACAGACTCAGTCTAAAGCGCCCTGAGGCTTAGCTAACTATCTGGATGTCTCAGACCGAAGTGTATAGTTCCTCCTTTGACCAGGCCCCGGTTATGAGAATCTCCCACTCCATTCTCTTTCCTCTGCAACAGCTGCGTCTTGCTTGGCTTTTCCTGTTGTCTGTTGCCAGGGCCAAGCACCTCCAGGCAGACAGCCGGGGTAGAAGATTCTCACCTCCATAACTCACCCAGACCTCTCTAATTCAGCTTTATGATAGTGTCCACACATCACATGATGTATATGTTTGCTTTGGGCTTAGGGAACACTAACCGTGTTTTCTGAGACTCTGCTCATCTAAGGAGAGGTTATTGTTTCTAGTCTGGGGCATGAAACGGTCAGAGAGATGCACGTAATTTACGGTCTCTGTTCCCATTCTGCCCTTTTGTATTTGTAGGTAGTTTCTACGTATTCCCCCCAAGGAAAAACTGATTAGTCGAAAACATTCACATATAAATCCACAGATATGCAATAACGCCACTGGCATGTGATGTAAACTCATCCCTTTACATTTACCAATTTGGGTCGATAAGCCTTGGAAGGAAACGTTTCTCTGATCAAATGGGAAAGAGAAGGGACTTGAATAACCGGCATGCAGTTCGGTTCCCTTCTTAAGGCCAAGCCCACATTCTCTCCAAATGAAACCCAAGAATCACAGAGCTTCCTTTCCAGCACAGTGGAAGGCTGGTGAGGGACAACCCAGTGTGAAGGGCTGGAGAGGCTGGAGATTCTGAGTCCTTTATTTTGAGTTGAAAGCTTTGGGGAGAGCAAAGAAGACACCCATGCCAGCATTCTACTGAGGTGCGATCAAAAGCCAACAAGTCACCTCACTAGGGTGCCTTTCCCTCACACCTGGAGGCTCAGCCAGGGTTGGGAACAAAACGGAGGAGGAATCTGTATGGCTGGTGGACATTTGTCAGAGAAGGAGACCATTTAGCCACTGTTGCCTGGGAAGCTTTGAGATGTTTAAATGCATTTTGGTCAGAAATATACTAACTAAATGCTTAAAAATCTATGAGATGTGGGATAACGATGAGAAAATTTGGGAGTTTTACTCAGTAAGAGAAAAATGAAGATTGATTATCCTGAGTAAAAATAAAAATAACAAAAATAAAGCCAGTTAACACTTTTTCATGACTGACTTCCATAAATTAAGGAGTATGTGTTTCATAAGTAGTGAGTGCTTTATTAAATCACTTATTTATTTTTCTGCATATGAGTGTTTTGCCTGCATGGATCGCACATATGCCTGTGGTTTGCAGAGGCCAGAAGGAAGCATCTGATGCTATGGGACTGAACTTACAGACCATTGTGGGTGCCGTCATGTGGGTGCTGGGAACCAAACCAGGTCCTTTGGAAGAAGAAAAACCAGTGCTCTTAGTTGCCAAGCCATTGCTCTAGCTACTAATGGATGCCTTAAATCAGGATATATTCAGAATTTATTCTATACCTATTATAGACACACACATGCATTTTCTGATCATGATATTTCATGTCTAATTGCTCTTTATTTTCAAAGGTTTTAACTGGTCTTTAAAACAAATGCATAAAGATTTTCTAGTGCAAGCAAATAAACTGTAGTTATTAGCTCTTTGTTTTCATTGCATTTGATTCAGTGTAATAAATAGCACTTTTAATTTCTGCAAACATGACCTTAAAAGAAAAGGAAAGAAAGACACTGGTGATTGTGGTTGTCACTGGGTGGAAGAATCCAAAATGTCAAGGGAAGCAGGAAAATAGTAAAAAAAAAAAAAAGCAAGCAAACAAACAAACAAACAAAAACAAAACAAAACAGGCAATGGTTACAGACAAGAAATCTCATTTTCTTTATTGTAAAATAAATCTGCCGGTAATGTAATACTGTCCTTATTTGCTTGCATATGTTTTACCCTTTTCCAAATATCTTCAGAGGGAAAGATGTAGACTTGTGACTGTGGCTGCATGACAAAGGCAGCATTGTCCTCAGATCACAGCAGATCCTAACTAGTAATCCTCAGTTAAGATTCAGCCAATGCCCATCAGAAACCCTCTGAAGAGATATTTTAATGGCACATTTTCTTGCCTTGATGGATGCTCTAGGAGTTCCTCGTGATTCCTTAAAGTACTACAAACACTGGAATATCGGAGACGTGGTATTCTTTCTCCCTCAGGAATAATGCTCTTGAAGGTTAAAGCAAATTCCCTCACCAGAATCTGTAGCTCTGCAGACATAAACCTGAGATAAACCCAGCAGTAACAGAAACTCCTGAGCTCATCTCCCCATCAGTCTGTGGGTGAATTCTGAAGAACGCTTCCTTTCCTCCTTACAAATCTCTCTGGAATCCGTTACAGTCTAGAAAGTGCATTTCCTTACCTCTCATATCTTTCTCTACTGCAACAAAGACCAGATTCTGTCTGAAGCCTGTGCAAGCAGATAAAATTAGACTTGTTTCATGGCACAAGGGATGATGGGGATCCACGTGTCATGTATGATTTAAAAATGAATATTGTATAAGCAACTCTAGCAACCTTTAACTGTGTCTAACCCAGCAAGAGTTGTGCTGCTACCATACATTCCAATCTTGTGTTTGATTTTAGCCCCATAATGCAATAACCCTTTGATTTCACCATTTTCAGTTCTTCATTTTATGTCATTCTGTTCTCACGGATACATTCTTCTGCCTGAGGAAGCCCCCAGGCACACTGGACATCAATTTTCAGTATCTATCTATCTATCTATCTATCTATCTATCTATCTATCTATCTATCTATCTATCTATCTATCTCCCTTTCGCTCTCCTAGTCTGGTTGAGTTTGTTTTCTCCTAGCTTTTATAGGACATGGTCCTTTGGTTGGAATGCAATTCCAGTTTAGCACTTGCTTACTTTCCGCTCTGCAGAGACCTGGTCATAGTGTCTTCTGCTCTCCTCCTGACTGATCATTGACTCCTGAACAAACAAGCCCCAGGAAGCTTTTAATCATCCCCTTCCTTCGTCTTTCAGTGTTCTGATAATACAGCATCTCTGGTGATTTTCACAGACATGGCACTGCTGCAGAGTTTCTGAAAACTTTGATTTTATTCTTTCATGTTTTCCTAGTTTTGAAGAACTCTTGAGGCATCTTCTCAAAGTATAGAGATTCAAGCTCATTTCTCACCAAGACAGTAGTTCACATGTTCAATGACTTTATGTAATAAATTTCATGTGTGGTTCTCTCTTTTCTTCTTTTCTTTGGATCTGTTTACTTTATCATGCATAGTATACAATAACCCACATACAATTCATTCTATATCTGATTCCAAGTTAATGTCTGCGTTCTGGTTATTTTATGCATATAAGTCCTGTCCTTATTTTTATATGTTTAAAAATTGTATGAAGACTCGAGAAGCTCACACTAATTTCCATGAGTAGCTTAATAATCACTGTGGGTTTTTTTTTTACGTTTATTTCTAAGAGGATTCTCAATTATCAGCTCTAAATGGGACATTTACATCAGTCCCCATCCTCAAAGCTCGACAGCAGCATCACATCAGATTGGGCAGCGATAACGCGGGTTGGAGCACGGGGAGGAGTGTGATGACATGCTGTCCTTTGAATACGACATGGCCACTGATGCTAGGAATGAGGAGCGGTTGAAGAGGTCTTCTCATTAAAATTGTCTGCAGAATCTACCGCATGGACTGGGGAAGGAGTCATGCAGCTCCAGCTGACTAGCTGTGGGCGTTGATAACCTCTGGGGGAAGACGAGTCAGTTTTGTAAGGAGATGTAAGACCACTAGTGGGTTTCTCATGCTCCAGTGGGTGGGCCACTCCCATGTATAAAAGGTGAGCATTCATTACACTTAGTGGGTTATGGAAACAAGTAAAAAATGACCATAGCAACAAGAACACATAAAACTGGTGGAGGAATGTATTGGGAGAAATGGGGGGATAGTAGAGGAAAGTAGTGAAGGTAAATATTATCCAAATGCATTGAGTACACGCATTAAATCTAAGTAAAATAAAAGTAACTTTTCCAGTATAGGTCAATAAGTGTTTTTTAAAATGACAAGTGGAAAAGTAGATTATCTTTCAAGTAAAAATCTGTGTTGCCTGTACTTTCTTGTACTCTGCTTTTTCTCTCTCTTGGCATGCTTTGATGTGTGTAAATGAATGACATTATGCATGCCAACGATAAAATTTGGAAGCTATGAACAATGTTTAATTTTCCAAATATGGCAATGTTTTCTAAAGTCACAGATACAATCTTCTCTACAATACAAATGTGGTTTTACCCAGTAGTGTGTGTTTACACTATTCATTAAACGTTCATCAATTTTCTACCATATTTGATATTTGGAATTTTTCTAATCATAAAAGAAGAAGTAGAGCAGTTTTTAGCATTATTTTTGAGGAAATAGAAAATTGAGCAGCATGGAAAGAATCTGGGCAGTCATCTGACAGCATTTACTCCCAGACACTGAAAGGCATGAGAATAGTCACTAGCTAAATAGGAAACTGAGATTTTTTTTCTACCAGGAAGATACATGTAAAAGGAGCAATAAAGACTATAGCATGTGAACATAGGGCCTGTTACTATCTTGTGTCAGGGAGAAATGTAGTGAGACTTTGCTAATAAGTTTTTTTTTTTCTTTTTCTTTTTTTGTATTTTGCAGGTTTCCTTATTGGCTCCATGATGAATGGGCTTCTGGGAACAGCTTAGAAGCCCTATAAAAGAGGCAGTGGCAGTTGGCAATGATAGTTAGTGGCAAGTAACAGTGGATGGGAAGGCAGCCACTAGGCTAAGACAGGGCACAAGTGCTGGGAAGGCTCAGACAGAGGAGAGTTAGTGAGACAGAGGACAGGTGCTGGAAAGAAAGTCAGCCAGCGGCATGAGACAAGGGTCAGTGGACGGGAAAGCATGTTAGAGGACAGTTAATGGGATAGAAGATGTCAGAAGTTCATCCAGTTCTCCAGGTTTAGACAGATAAAGACAGCCAGAGGGGCTGTAAAGATTTCTTCCTTCCTCTCTTTTCCTTTCTAATCTTCCAGAGCTAGGGACTTAAAAAACTCCAAGTTAGGAATCTGTCTCAGTAGCAGTTGGGGAAGGAGAACTAGCTTTCAGTTACAAGCAGTTACAAGTTGGGCAAGAAAGCCAGGAGACAGAGTTCAGTTAGGAGTGAAAACAGTTACATTTGTTCCCAAACAAATAAGGCTTAAGAGTTCAGACACAGAGTCAGAAAACAGTTACAGAGAAATATTACAGCAAGTGTCTGGAACTAAAACAACATAACTTACGTGGGGAGAGGGAGAAAGAGAGAGAGACAGAGAGAGAGAGAGAGAGAGAGAGAGAGAGAGAGAGAGAGAGAGAGAGAGAAAGAGAGAGAGAAGAAAGAGGAGGAGGAGGAGGAAGAGGAGGAGGAGGAGGAGGAAGAAAAGATTGGGAGCAGGGAATATCACAGGGCTATTCAGAACATTGCTAACTTAGTGCACAAGACCTGAGCAACATCAGGCCACCCCACATCCTAGCATGGATGGAGATGTTCTTACAAAGTCTTATGCCAGGCTGAAAAGGTATTAGCAGGTGTTGGCTTCTGACATAGGGAGAACATCTATTGGCTTCAGGGATGGAGGCACTGGTAGATAAGTCCACATACAGACAGCAATAAGTGGACTCAGCGTGTTCAAATGAAAAGTAAAGTACAGGCAGTTGAGAGGGAACCGAAGCAGGGTACAGACAGAAAAGGAATTAAAGGAGGGAATGAGGTAGTTTTGATCTATGCATATTATTTACACTGTGGAATTCTCAAATTTACAAAATGGAGCCTGAGTCAGCCTACTGACCAAACCATGAAAGATCTCACAATCATTTATAATTGGATGGGAGCCACTGACGTATTGAAACAGAGAAATGACACGCAAACATAGGTATTTGTATAAATAAAATTAAGTGCACTAAGATCTATGTCAGTAGTTAAAATCCTTCAGTAGAGAAGGTTACCCCCAGAACAGCTGCACGACAGAGTTCAGATTGAAAGCAATAAACTTCAAGATTTAGTTGTGCAAGATCAGAAGAGAAACTTTAGAAGCAGAGATGGCCTCCTAACTTGCAGAAACTGTTCCTGGACAGGGCTATGTCAACACAGAACAGGGCTACGTCAACACAGAACAGGGCTATGTCAACATGGAACAGGGCTATGTCAACACAGAACAGGGCTATGTCAATGCAGAACAGGGCTGCAGTCACTCAGATCCCACACTGGGAAAACATGCAATGGTTTAGGTCAGAAAGAAATCACTGCTGAGCACAATGAACAAAATTTCATACTGTGAAGAAATGAATGGATGGGAAAGGAGATGTTTTGGAAATTTTGACGAGATACTTGCATTTTCCTGAGTGGATCTAACCGAAAGGAATTATAGAAAACTGAGATTCATTCTAATGGTGAACAGGACACACTCAGAAAAACACAGACTAGAATAGCGACTTTTGATATAAGTGCCTTGTCATTAAGGGGAATCCTGGGGTATTCCCAAAAGACAACAGACAGCAGGCAGTCAAAGAAACCAGTGCCCCTTCTGGATGGGATCCAACCTATCTGGGGTATCGCCACCACTGGGAGGCTGCGCTGAACATGTTTTGAGGAAGCACAATATGACAGCCTTTGTGAAGCAACTGCAATGTGTTCCAGGAGTGACTTCCTTTCTCAGCCTTTCATATCTAAGTCAGTAGATCTCACTTCCATAGTTGCCTTCATTCATTTACTTACCACTGAAACAGAACCTCTGAGACACAATGTCCAAGAAATGCAGACCAAATCTACAATTCAAATCATCTTTTTTCAACACTGGCTCAGAGATTTGGGCTTCTGCTTGACAGTGGCCTTGTCCTAGGGCTGAACTCTCTGGGCTCCTAACGTGCTCTGAGAACACTCCGCTGATTACGCAGTAAAGGCCCCAAGCTTTTGGGTCCCTCAGCCGTGCTCAAGGGGTCATGTGGACATTTAGGTCATCCAGACCTTTCAATCCCTACCTTCTCCACATTGTTTTCTTTTCTGACATATCTTCTACATTTATTTCCTTATCTCTCCACACTAATCATCTTACTAGTCTTTGAACAAGCTGTATTTTGTGACCTCTCTTGAATCGCACATCGTATTTTTCTCTAATAATGAATTTCAATTCCAGTGTGTCACATGCCATCCATCCCACTTGAATGCATGTTCCTTGCAGTCTTCTGTACACTCTGTCCTTCTGAAGGAGCCTGTTATGTTATCACAATTACGATGAAATTTTAATAGGTACCTTTGAATAAAGAATCATCTGTTAAATACTGCATAGTTATGCCATGCAGAGAATGTATTTATGCAGCTGGTAAATCCTTTGAGAGTGTTCAGTTGTTCTGGGCACATAGAGGATTTTGAAATACTAGCAACATGTATCTCAGGCAGATTTTCACCATGGCAACAGTTGCTTACTTCAGTAAGAATGGCAGTGACTGTTGTAGGTTTTGCAAAGCTCTATGCTCTGTGTTTTGTTTTGTTTTGTAAGATGTCGTTGTACCATATGCACACAATAGCTCTCTTTATGTAGATTATAAGCGTGAGATTATATGTCATTAAAGACCCATTTCATAAACATATTTTAAGTTAAAGAAGGAATATAGCTATGATCCAACTTTACCTAAAAAGCAGACAGCCTAAAGATCCATGCCTCTTGTTTACTGAAATCGTTTAGCTAGAAATTTATCTAATATGGTATAAAATGAGAGGATAACTTTGAAGCAAGCTAAAATTACTAATACATAACCCTCCCTTCTTTGTAGACATAATTTATATTTATGTATATAAATATAGATTATGCCACACTTCAGTGTTTCTGAATCATAGTACAATGATGTCTTTTTAAATTTACAAGTTTCATGATTATCAGTGAAATTTACAAATTATCATCTATACTGATATGGATCTTCTAAAGTCAACACACGTTCTCACGTACATAGCCTTCTCCATTAGATCTTGAGGATTTTCTTAGTATTGTGTTACTCTCCTCTCTGCTATAGCTTTGTGACCACCTGCAATATTTACCCATCTTTCTGAGAGGCTCATCTCTAAGACTTTCAGTGTTGGATATATAGAAAAGGGACTCATGTAGAGAAATCTCTCTGACAAAATCTTTTTGCTGAAAGTATAATGTTTTTTAATATGAAACACTGTTATTTCTGTAATGCCATCTGAAATGGGAGGTACTCAGCTCCTTTGGTGCTTTCTGCCTCAATTTTATACCATAAAAATATGTTTGAAAGTACAAAAATATTTGAATGCCCAATGTCTTACAGCATTTTGAACTCATATCTGGTGTTACGGTGTTTCATGTATGTTAATAAAAAAGTGTCCCCCTTCCTAATGTTGAATATCATTTATTATAAAACATGTTTGTTACAATTAAATCATCTTATCACACATAGGTTTTTAATGCAGCATAGAAGTCATTGATATTAAGAAAATAAATTGGTTTTGCTATTGTTATTCCAGTTCTGTACTGAACTTGCTTCATTTTGAATGAACATACCCTTGAAATAAGATATATCTATTTCATTGGTATGCTACAATTGAGCTTGTTTGTAGCAGAGGCCAGAAGATTCCATTGATGACCAGGAGCCTTCCCTGTTTACTCAGCTCCATGCCTTCCTTTCAGCTACTGTGGGCATGAAAATGTGCTACAACATGTTTCTTTACAGCCTGGTTATATGAAACAAAGATTAGTTTTTAATAGGTTGAGAAGTAAAGGGATTTTAAAGCCGCAGTCGATGACAGACTACAGAAGATGCGGTCCGCATGGGGAAGGAGGACCAGAGAGAAAACCGCAAAGGCATTCAACTCACCAGCCTTCAGAACAAAGAACTTGCAATCTTTGTTCTAGAAGTAATACTTTTTAAAAATTTGCTCCTGTTACTCTGTGAAAAGCATGTGATTTTATGAATTATAATTTGTATTGTTATTTAAAACGTTTCTCAGTTCTCACTTTGAATTACACAAAAAGCTAAAAAAAGTTCATGAGAACATTCTTCCTGTAAATTTTATTTTACTATAATATGTATAACAAGAGAATAATTTTCAGGAAGTCATGATTATTCTAGCTGTTTCTCATCTACCTGAAGGCGGCTATCAATAAGCAGAGAGGCTGTAATTCTGTGGAGGTCTGAAACAGAGTGAGCCGTCTGTCACTTACTGAGAACTCCGCCCAGTAAAACTACACCAACCCTGCAGGCCGCTCTTCCCATTCTTTCTCCTCAGACATCATTCCTTTCTCCTTGATTGACAAATCAGGAACAGTTCACAGATGGATCAATTCCATCCATTCCCAGAGCAGCTGCCTCCTAAACCTTATAGATGCAAATAATAAGCCTTACAGAACTCATCAGTTTTCCCTGATCCATTTTTATAAAAACCAGCTTCCAGAAGGGTGAATTCAGAGAAAGCAAGAATGTACTACATGCTACACAAAGCCAAAAGCAAGGATTTTAAAAATGTTTTCCATGTTGGAATAATAAAGTCTTAAAATGGTAAATACACTAAGTATTTAAACATTAAATAATTTATACATATACAAAATACAAAGCTACCCACTAGCATGGATACGTTTTATTTAAATGTCACTTAAAATGAACTCAATTCAGATTGAAAACATAGCTGTATTTGATGATTTGGGTGTTACTCTTCCTAGTATTTACATAAAGTAAAGCCTAATTTACATAACCTGAATTGTTCACTTTGAAGTATAAGTTTGATGAACCCTGACAATCACATATACCTATGCAACTGTAGGATTGGAAGAGTATATAATTCTCCTGACAATCACATATAACTAGCTGACTACAGGATAGAAGGGTTTGTAACTCTAGAGAGTCATCTACACCAGGAAATATAATGGTGGTCAGTGTGCATTGGAGAATACTAAAAACCTTGTACTACACAATGGAATCAGAATCAGGGGCTGCAAAGTTCAAGTACATAGGCCAAGAACTTGGCCACATACAGCCACCCTTAGATCCTAGAAGTAAATTGAGAGCAGATACACAAAAGGAAGCTATGTAGACAGAGATAGACATCAAAGTCAAATCTCAATGACATGAGTATGAGTCAAAGTATGGAACACCAAAGGCACATGAGACGTCTCCTGTGACGGTTACATGTACCCAGTGTTGCCTTCCTTAACAATGACACACATGAGGCAATCTCCAGTGAAGGTCATAGGTACCCAGTGTTGCCTTCTTCAACAACGACATAGACTCAAGCAACAGGAGAGCTGAGCTGTTTCCTCCCTAAGTTACAACTTACATAGAAAAAGCATGAGGAACGCTGAAACAGGGTTATACTCAATGACAAGTGAGGATATATTTCAATCAAAACTAGAATCTTTTCTAATTAAATTTCCCCTGCTACAAGCAGGAATGGATATTGATCAGCTATATGCAAAATTGTACTTTTAGATAAGTTATGGTCTCTGTGCAAAGCAAAAAAGGTCATAAATCTCTCTCAAAAGTCAAAATCATGGTGTCTTTCCTTTGATTGCTAGAGTATTTGGGCATATGTGAATTTTCTCAAGCTGAAATATAAGCAAGGCATTTGTTACAGATAATTTCTGCATAGGTGTATTTATAGTTAAACTCGTGCTCATTGTAAACTTGCCTTTGTGTTTCATGGGCTGCGGTAGACAAGCCCTTTGGGTAAAATGTAAACATTGGTTCTCCTTTGACCATTGCATGTCAGGCTCTGGATTCTGAAAGTATGTAGAGGTTAAGATGCCTAAATTTTGTTCATTACCTTTGAAGTGTGTATGCTTCTCATATTTCAAGAAATAGAATAAAGTTTCATATAAATATTTTAGGAGAAATGGGTCATTTAAGCCAAATACAATGAAAATAATGTAGTAAATTCTGAAGCCATAAGTCAAAGAAAATTAGAAGCAACAAGAGAGAATACAACAGGAACGGAGGAGTAGTAGGATCTAGAAATCGTGATATCTTACCATAGCTGTTCTTCAGTGTAATCACAGCATATTTCGTTTGAGGGAAGGTGAACTTTAGGAAAAATGTTCCAGGTACAACTGAATATTAACATTCAGAAAAATTAACCAAGAATAAAAAGTTACATCCTAACCATGTAGACAAGCCAACTGAAAATTGATATACAATCCAAAATCAAATTTTATTTCAAATGAAATAAATATATTTGAATATTTCTGTGGCACAGAAAATATCCTATGTATTTTCAAATTCAATTCTAGAAGACCATGAAGCATTCTTTAATGACAATTTTGAGAGATATTTAGTCATAGATCCATATTGTCTGCTAGAAAAACAAAGCCTATCACAAGGCCACCATTAGCCATTGTGGGGTATAGTTAGAACCCGTGTGCCCTCATATAACTCTGAATGAACCACTGACGGGGACGCTGTGACTCTCCTCTCCTCCTGCACATGGATCCTGCACCTTTCTACTTCTTGAGACTACTCAGATCCACAATGCCCTGGAAGTTCATTATTAAAACATCAGGACGAAAGGAGGAAGGACATCTCCCTCACACTGCTGTTAGAGAATTACCACTACAGTCTTCAATACCTCCCCCCAGCAGGCTGTGCGTCTGTGGTCAGACCCGCGCTATGTATTGATTTGTGTGCTCAGGACAAGGTTTTTTTCTTTAATCAGAAGAAATAAAATGACACAGGGCATAGACTCCACTGGCTTCACAAACAATATGGGTAATTATTTTAAATACCAAGGGAGATGGCTTTGTCTTTCCTACGTAACAACTGATTGACCCCTTTCTGTACTTTGAGTAGACAAAGCACATAGATTAGTCAACAGAAACTGCTGGGAATGCACGTTATGCTGAAAATATAATTGCTCAGTGTTTCCAGCTGATGTCAATGTCTTGCAATTTTAAAATCATTCCTAGGTTATTATGGGGCTTGGAGTAGTTAGGAGCAATCAAAATCAGGGCCTTGCATGAGGGAAGCAAGCACTGTACACGAGGGGCATACCCCCACCACCACAGACGTTCTATCCAAGTCAGGCTGTGTGAGTCTGTCAGAACACGTGCCTGCTCAAAGATTCTAATAGTTTCCGTTTTAACGGTAAAGTTCCCAAATGTTGAGAACGCGAGCTTCTGTTTCCCACAATCGCCTGCTGGTCACTGTTCTTGTCGCAGTTCTCTTGTGTCTGATCCGTCTCGTGTTCAACGCTCCCACAATACACGTGGACAGGAAACTTACGTGTATAACCATGTATGGTCACTAAAAGGGGTTCTGAGAGTGACATTCGGGGTTCTGGGTCAAACGGCACAGATTTCTAGCTTGTTAATCTTGTGTCACATCAGTTTCTTCACCTTTACAATGATGATGATGAAATTAACATCTCTGTCTCAAAACTATCAGGGATTTGATAACACTATCACAAGAAAAGGCATAAACGTGTTAAATGTGATAAGAACGTCTGGTAAATATCAGGTGCTCAGTAAATATCAGCCATTATTTTATATATGGATCGATTTAACTAGATTTGTTACATATAATGAACATAAATTCCCTATTAATATAATAAAGAATTTTATTTTCTATTATTTAATATATTTAATATAGTAAAGAATTTTATTTTCTATTATTTCAATTGAAAATAAAAATGAGTATACACCTGATTTCTTTTTTATATTTTCGCATTAAATCTGGTATGCCACATCATTTGTAATCACAATATAATAGTTTATCAACAACTATGTATTATGTTGGGAAGGAGGTTGCTGCCTTGAAGTACTAAAAAGAACTGACCACATTACCAGGACTCGTGAATGCTTACATCAAAGTCTAAACACTGTCAAGAAACTAGACTAGCAGAGATTCTGTCAGTAATTTCCACTCCATGTCCCTCCGGCCTGTAGTGCTCTGTTCTCCCTACTCACATGCTTTGTTTGCTGTTTTCTCTGTAGACTGGACATGTCTAGCTTCTCTTCTAGGTGCAAGCCATATTCACACTCTTAAATTTATGTTGATCGAGTTCTAACGACTCAAGCCATCCTGCATAGTTTGAATATGACCTGTAAATCCCAGGTGTTTGGAAAACTAATCGCCAGATATATACATCAATGGCATCAGGAGGTGAGGTTGTAAGAGGGTAATTGGGGTTGGGAGAGGCCATGACAGACAGGTGGTATTATGGGATGTGTGGTATCATGGGAACAATCATCAGGTGTGAGGCAATCCTCTCCCATTGCTTGCATGAGCTTTCCTGGGGTATGCCAGGGCACAACAGGGAGGCCCTAAGAGAGTACAAAAGCCTTGCTTGTTTTGTTTCTATGCATAGATTCTGACTCCATAGCCCAGGCCAGACCTGCCTCAAGCTCCTGGTAGTCCTCCTATCTCACACCCCCGAGTCCTGGAAATGCTGACAGGACTTACCAACAGGAACGGAACATAGGGACGCTTCATTTTGGCTTTCTCAGCCTCCAGAACTATGAAAATGTATTATTTTTCTTTCCATAGCCATAATGTCTCTGGCACTCTTTCATCGCAATGGATAGCATAGAATAATTTGTAAGATAGAAAGGGAGCTAGGAGATTAACAATGCCTAGATCCAAAATTCTTAAGAAAATAAGTGAATTTTCCCAGACTTGCCTTAGAGTCTGGCTTCGTGCGGTGGCTTTGCAGAAGTTTGAGAGTGAAAATGAGAGCCAACCACAGGCAGGTTCTCAAACTCCGGCGTTACCGAGTCGTGAGCCGGAGCGCTCGCCAGTCCGCACCTTGCCTGCCTTATCTTAAATGATTCTCCATAGTATTTTAACTTTCAGCACCACGAAGTAATTATTTGAAATACTTTAGGTGGTGAGAATCCACGCTGCTTTAGAAAATCAAAGCTATAAAAACAACTGAATTAACACCTGTCCTTGGCAATAAATCCAGTTTGACGGCGAGGGAGCCTGCTTTATGACCATGCTGATCGTGCCCTCTGTGTCTTCAGACAAGTAATCGTGAATTTAATTACTATCGTGCCCTTATAGTTTCCCATCTTCTCTAGCTACAACGCACCATTAGTTCTTTAAAACACGTATATAAACAAATACGTATGCTGATACTCTTCTAAAACACACACACACACACACACTCATGAAAGTTTTAGTATAAAAGGTCACTGGTTTATAAACATATGAAATGTGACAATTATTGCTCTGATTTTCAAAACCTCCACATCCCAAGAGTTCAACATGAGTAAGTGAGGGTCTCCGCGTCCGTGGCCGACAACCTGACTTCCAACCTGAGGACCCACGTGATAAAAGGAGGAAGACACTTTTCCACGTGGTTCTCCAGCTTCCACCTGTAAGCTGTAGCCTCACCAGTCTCCCTGACACACACACCTGCAAAATCAACAGCAGTAATAAAGGCTTACGTGTTATACGGTGGCTTAAATAAACTCTTCCTACATCATCATGTCTGACAAATGACATAACATGTGCTAGCAGATAATGAAAAATTTTTATGAAGACATTATGTTACATTTCTTATAAACAGCTTTGACATTTTTCAATATAATATTGGATTTGTTAATTTACATACATATGTGTGTTTATAAAAATACATATTTATGTGAGTTCAGTGTTCATGTAACACTGCTAAATTAATATATTTTGTACTCGTTCATTCAACATGTCTGAAACAAAGCAGTTTTTAATGAAAACTGAAGATTGTATTTTAATTTGTACATAATGCTGACAAGGATACGGTGTTCATCTAATTGTGGTATGTGTTTTCTAAAGCACAGCGATGACTCTGATATCTGTCCTAATTGGATTCTTCATATTAAGGACTTTTATCACCTCTGTATCTACCAAATTCCTATGCATGCACAGGAAATATTGAATTCCGACGAAAAAGTTGAGAGTTTTTTTTTTTTTTCCTCTATCAACAAGCTCTGTCAATACTTTATAAATAAATATGAAGGAATATATCAATTTAAATGTAACCTATCCTAGGGTGTGCATGGCGCTTCTTGCCAGTGCCCATGGCCATAGCCTTGCACGATTGGCCCATGTTTAAGTAGTAGTTTACAGAAGGAGTTCAGAAAATACTGCTGGCAGTATGCTTGTTTTCTATAAACAAAAAACGAAGTGTGAATTTGTAAAGAATTGTGTCTTCCAAAGGGAAAGTCAAACTGTAAATAATGCAAATTGGCAGGATGATGGAATAAAATGATTCCAAAGAACACTTTGAGTTATAATTGGAAATCATACGGAAAGAAGCAGGTTACTCGTCTTTTATGCACTGCTGAGGTCTGAGTATAAAACTCACCACTGACCCAGTTGCATGGAGAAAATGTGCATTCATATCATGTCCACTTAAGAATCGTTGTCACACATTAAAATACGTGGGATAGCCGCTGCAGAATAGCATGTTCTGATGTGTTGAATCTTTACAAGATGGACAGGATTCCATGCATGTGTTTTCATTTGAGTGTATGAGAACATCGGTGTGTGTGCATGTGTGTGAGGTGTATGCTCGTGTGTGTTTGGTGTATGTGAATGTGTGTGTTCACCCATGTGTGAGCATGTGTGTGGTGTGTGAAACCTGTGCACACGCTTGTATATTTGCATGTGTATGTGTGGTGTATGTGCATGAGTGTGAGTGGTGTATGTTTGAATATGTGTGTGGTATATGTGCATGTGTGTGAGCGTGCCTGCCTTCTATGTGTGCTCATGTAGAGGTCATAGGACAATGTCAAGTGACTTAATCTATGTCTCTTCATGTTGCTATTTGAAACTGGTGCTCTCAGAAAATCTGAAGATGGCCCAGTAGTCTGGGCTCAGCTGGTTAGACAGTGAGCTTCAGGGACCCTGCCATCTTCAGGTACCAACCACGGAGCTCTGAGCCTATGCAGCTATCCCTGGCCTTTCCTTTTTATGTGGGGTGCTTAAGATTCAAATTCAGGTCCTCTTGATCGGATAGCAAGCACTAGTACCTACTGAGCTGTCTCCCCAGCTCATGAAAGGGATTCTGAGACTAATTTGCCTTTCTGCTTGGTCTGGCTTATGTGCACCTTTATATGTTCTGATATGGGAATATGAGGTATTGGAATCAATAACCCTAATATGTTGTTAACCTACATGGCAGAGAATAAATAAAGATAACTGGCAAATAAGTCTGCAACCCCTTATGAAATAGGATGCAAATAGTGACGAATTGACACTGACTCTTAAGCCACTGCGAATAGGGCTGCAATACTTCTCAATGGTTTGGTGCATGTCACCATCCCTGAGACTCTGAGCTCCACCCCTGCGAGCCACACAGTCGGAGAAAACTGACTCTTATAAGTTGTCCTGTCATTCACACACACACACATGTCATGTCAAGTGAGTATCATGCATGCGTGTGTGTGTGTGTGCATACACACACACACTAAATAAACATGTTAAAACTGTATTTTCAAAAGACACTAGAAATGCAAATTCCCTTAACTAAATTAACCCATTATATTTATTTTAATTACATAGAAAGTGGTTGATGAGCTGGATGGCAATATACTTTTATAGTAATGCTTTGTGTGTACCAGTGTGACTGTAGATGAAACAATAATTTGCATGAACAAAATGTGGATATTTGTCATTTATATACAGGAAGGAGAAACTGTCTCTTTAAATGTTCTCAGTTACTGAACATTCTTCAAGGAATTTTACCTAACACCACGTGGCCAGAGAAGAGGAAGAGCCAGGAGATGCCAGTTTTCAGATAATAAGTGTAAAGAGGAGAGTGATCATCCCCAAGCAAGTCTCTCTCGACCACCTGCGCACTGTGTCTTCTGTGAGTGGTTCATTCTAATGACAACATTGATCAGAAGTTTCTCACCAGAGTAGATGAATCTCCTGTTCTATGTCAAAAGCATGGAATCAACTGTGCTGCCATGAGGAGAGCTGCACAAAGTGTAGCCACACATGAAACAAATCAGACGGAAACAGAAACAGACAGAGTACGAAAACCCTCAAAACAACTTTTCAGAGATTCTTGTTTTCATTCCATATTATGCAATCACAGGCTCATGCTTTAAAATGTACTTAGTTAGTACATTTTCCTGGTATAAAAGATAAAATGAATTTCTCTCCAGGATATAATGAAATGATATCAAAACTCATAACTATACAATTTTGATCTAACTTTTAGCATTAATTGTTAGAAGGACTGACATCAATGAATAAGTCAATGTTCTCCTATCCCTCTCTCTATAAATAGAAAGATTAGATAGATAGATAGATGATAGATGATAGATGATAGATAGATAGATGATAGATAGATAGATAGATAGATGATAGATGATAGATAGATAGATAGATAGATGATAGATAGATAGATAGATGATAGATAGATAGATGATAGATAGATAGATAGATGATAGATAGATAGATAGATAGATAGATGATAGATAGATGATAGATAGATAGATAGATGATAGATAGATAGATAGATAGATAGATGATAGATAGATGATAGATAGATAGATAGATAGATAGATGATAGATAGATGATAGATAGATAGATCATAGATAGATAGATACATAGATAGATAGATGATAGATAGATGATAGATTATATATGTACAGATGTAGACAGAGATGATATGGACACAGATAGATAAAGATGGACAGGGAAGATGCAATTATTATACAATGTGGGGCAGACCGTGGTCTGAGGAGTTCCTCAGGCTTTTGAAGGCTCTCAGCATGTCAAAACCCTAGTGACTGATAAAAGTCCACACATGCATTATGTGTACTGGCTCACATCCATGGCACCTCGGGTTGGACAGTCCTCTGCCTTCAGAGTTACTCAGGGTGGTGGCATTCAGCTGCTGAGGGCGATACCATGTTTAACGTCTCCCTGTATGATCTAACTCTCCCGTTGCCTAGTGCTGGTTTCTGCAATATTTCTCACATTGGTAACTTCTCACTTTTATCATTACTTCAAAATCAGAAAACTGAACCTCACAGAAACCAATACGTATTCAGTACGTTACACTGATAGTACATAACACAGAGATAATTTTGTAAGCAAGACTCAATAAATCCTGAAAATACTTATACATAATTCCCCTAAATTTAGTTTTCATTAATTACAGCAAGATTCGTTATTTTCTTTCAACATAGTTTATGAAAATATTATCTTATTATGGAGTTAATTTGCCTCCTTGTATTATTGACAAGGATAACATCTTCCTACACCCTCAAATGTTAATTCCATTTTCATATCAGAGCAAATACCTGCTTACAACCTCAGCCAACTTCCTGCGAGGCTGCTTGTCTTTTCAATAGACTGCCATGAACTCTTAATGCCTGCAACGTACTAATAATTAGTTGGTTGAACTATGCTACGTATATCCTCTTTTCCAACTTGAATTTTTGAAGCAGTTTGATAAACTAGGTGGTAATCTTAATTCAGTTCCTTCAATAATTCCTTTTATGGTTAGTGTTTCTTTTTGATATGCAAACTGTTTACTATCTGCAAATGAAAACAATATTCATTTCCTACTTTCTCTTCTAGAAGTCTTAAAGTTGGAGCTTTCACATTTTATGATTTAACTCACCAAAGTAGACGTGCATTTCTCTTAAGAGTTGACTCATTTTCTTGCTACCATTTGAAATATTTCTTTCTTCATTTCTCATTCTTTGTATTAAAATATATGTTTTCTCAAGTAGGGGCTGGCTTGTAATAGTTTAATCTTTTGTACGTGTTTGCCTTCTACTTTGAAATAATGGATTGTTTTTAATGGGGAAAAGATGATGAAAATACAATGTTAGCTTACATACAAACAACTTCCCTTTCAGCTTAGACACTTACCTTGAGGGTACTTTTTAGGATGATGACGTCGGCTCCCTGCTGCTTTTCTGGTTAGTGTGTTAAGGAGAGCAGGAGTACCCTGTGTGGCTGTAGAGAAGGAGGTTGACTGATCACATAGCCACACCACTCTAATTCTTGTCTTTGCAGCTTGCTGACTAGTAAGAGGCACATGGAGCATCACTTCTCTGGCCTTAAACAACGCTGTCATGCTTGTGCCCACGTCAGGCCTGCCAGCCTCAGCATCTATTTCCAGTTGGCACTGCACAGTTTGGCGTTTTCTGGGGTTATCTGTAGCTCCATGTACTTTGCTTTTTGCCTTTCTTTTCTCCCATGAATGTGTGATGACGTCTAAGCGCCTCTGAGTGTGGCATCTGAAAATAGACAGCCTGGGTAGGCCAGACACTTATCCACAAACCCTTTTCCCACCTGCTGATGCTCTGGCGCTTACAGCCTTGCTAGCCTGTGACCATTCTCAATCAGGTTCTCTCCCTAAGTTATCAGACCTCAATATGGAAGGCATATGGATTGACAGGTAATAAATAGATGATAAAATACATATAGATAGAAGATAAGTAGACATATAATAGATGGATGATAGAGAGAGATGGGGTGGATAGATATATAAATAGATAATATACGATAGACAACAGGTGATAGAAGACAGACGGTGCAAAGCACCTGATAGACGATAGATGGACAGATCACAGACAGATGCTAGCTGGATTATAGTCAGATAGATTGGACAACAGGAAACAGATGGATGATCCATGCATGTGCACATAGGTACCCAAACTCATGCATTCACCTCCACAAAGCCTTCCTGCTGTGGGCTGTTCCTAACATTATTTGCTACCCTTCTCAACTCTGGAGTATAGATGCGGAAATCAGAGCACCGAGTTCAGTGTATTGATTCTTGCTTCTCTCATCTAATTCAGATACGTAAAAAGTTGGATGTTTTCCCATAACCCAAATTGATGATATTCCCCAACATCTTATTCTGTGCATTTCACTTGGAGTTGACTAGTTTTGTCATTGAATAGCAAAATTATTCTTAATTTTCCATAAGAAATTAGGGATTGAATGTTTTACAGGATGCATCAGTCCTTCATTTTAAAATATGATTCCCAATCCATTATCTAACATTTAAGGAGTGTTTAATAAAATTCCAGAATATTCACAAGTTCATTATTCTTAAAGGACCACTGAAGACATTAGAAACAGTCTGATTATTGTGTCCCTCTTTGTCCTTTGAATATGGTTTTCAGACTTATCAAACCAAAACAACAGGATCTTCTCAATTAAAAGATAAAGATTTCTGTCTTCATTTTCCTTCCTGTTTGAAACCTTCAGTGAGGGTTTGAACTATTTTAATTATTCTATAATGTAGATTGTCTTATCAGGGAAAGGGATCATGGCTCTGATCTGCCTCTTCTATATCTACTGTAAAACACGTAGCTAAGTTCCTTGCTTTCAATTGCTTTGCTCACCCTTAATTAGAAGGGACTGTGACCAGACGGCTTTTACATTCATTTGTAACTTTAAAATCCCATGATTCCTTCATTCAGTAGAAGTTTCATGGTATGCAGAACATAAGGTTTTGAAGGGTGATATTAAAAACCCCAGGGTTTAGATCAAGGTGAAATGAGCACACAGCAAATCTATTTAACCTCTCCAGCTGACCTTTTCATCACTGCCCAACTGAATGGTCCCTTTCAATGGAACAGACTTTGAAGAACCTTGACTGTACTTTTTTTTTTTAATTTTTGAGATTAAAATGTAAGTTGTATTATTTCTTCTTTCCCTTTCCTCACGTCAGACCCACTCATACTCCATTCCTTGCTCTCTTTCAATTCATGACCTCTTTTTCCATTGATTGTTTTTACATGAATATAGGCATAGGTATATGTACACACACACATATATTTATACATGTATGTGTGCGTGATGTTAGTTTTATGCTTGTTTTCAGGGATAAACTTTTCTCCTACTCTTAGCGTTCCTTAGTTGCATGTAGTTCTTTGTGTAGGATTGAGAACACATGGACTTCCCATTACCCACTTTGACATGTCTTTTGTTGTCTTTGTTCAGGTAATGTTTAGGTAATCCTGTAGGTGAGACTTTGTGGGTACAGCTTTCGATGTTACTAGTAGACACAATTTCACAACAAACTCACACAACTATGCATTTTGGTTGGTTAAGGTTTTCTGTAATGGTTTCTGTGCAAAGAGAAGTTTCATTAATGAGGGATGAAGACTACACTTATGTGTTGGCAGGACAGACATTAAGATGTTAGATAGGGATTACTCTGGTTTAGTAAAGTGGTGTGTAATAGTATTCAGCTGTGGCAGCTCATCCAGGAAGACAGAGGCACTTTCATAGATTGGAACTCTGCCAGACCTCAGCAGAGGGAACCACCATCATGGCCAGTGCCATCCTGGACAGTGAAACCCTGTCCTGGCAAGTGCAAATACTCACAATGGAACCCCAACCATCTGAACTCAGGTGTTTTATTGATTCAGAACTCCTCAGGTGCAGATCACAAGCAATCAAACATCCCCCACAGAAATCCAACACCTGCAGACAATACAAAATGCCAAGACCTAGGCAGACCCTTACCAAATAGTGCATAAAACAATTATTTTACACATAACTAAAACTAAACTTCCGTGACAGTGGTATTTGTAGGTTCTCCTCCAAGATCTATGACTTAACTAGTCCTGGGTACTTGGCTCTGTTTTTTACTATCAGGAACGAATTCTCTCACATTCAGTAGGCCTTATGTTTAATAAGAGACATGTTGGTTATTGGCAAGGAATGTGTAGGAATACTGCACCCTTAGGGTTATTGTAACATTCTAGTCATATTGTGGTTCATACACATCACAGCTGGGTAACTCGTGGTGGCTTCCATCCTTTGGAAGCATGTGTGGCATCGTCTGGTACCATAAACGCTAAATCATCAAGGAGAAAGTATTCAGGTCAGTTCCAGCTCTGGGGGTCTCTGGAACCCTTGTCTGAAGAACAGGGTTTCTTCAACAATAGGGACTTACCTTCCAACTTTGGGGGGCAACCAACGACAATAGCAATAGGCTGTAATCCTTTGGACATCTCTAAGGCAGCCCTGACCAATAACACAAAAGAGGCTTCTCATCCCCAGTGTTAGGGTTTTTGTTAAGTAGTATTTGGCTGTTGGAAGGGGCACTGTCAGCCCAGAAGAGAGCATTTTACATATTCATGTATGTATGTATATGTGTATATATACATATGTATATTCATATACAGATATGCATATATATGTGTATATGTATGATATAATTATATTTTGTTGTATAATTGTGATGCAATAAATATTATTTTTATTGAAAATACTTTCTCACGTAATATATTCTGAGTGCAGTTTTCCCTCATATATACATATACTTTTAATAGTTTCTCATATTCCACATACTATGTAAAGTAACCAAAAGTTGCATAAACTGACAAACCTGATTCAATATCAAACCTGTATTAATCAAAAGGAAAAAGATCCTTCCAGAAATACCATTTATCTTCAACGGAAACACCTGAGCAGATTTTGAAAATATTTGAGTCTTACTGCACATGAAAAACCCTAAAAGGATTTGTTGGGTTAAAAATATCAGACAAGGTCTCCATGCTTCCTGAAGATACCTGCTTCTCTAAACCACACCCTGGTGAATCAAGAACCTTAAGTCTGGAAGAGAAAAGAGAAGAGGTAATTTTTTGCAATGTTCATTTACCATCAATTACATTTGCATGAATGTGCTGGCATTTTCAAGTATGATACGTCAGGCCTGTGCTTGCCAGTGAGCAAACTGCTCCCACAGTGCAAATTAGAGCTTGAGAGACATCTTCTCTGTGTCCATTGGGATGCCATTTAGTACATCGAAGTGGCAGTTTATTAAATAGTTCCCCTGTGGACTGGAGGGAAGAGCATTTCTCCTGAACGTCACAGACTGTTTCTTCTGACTAATGGTATTATATGATAAGAATTGGCTCATTCTCCTCACTTCTGCTAAATGGATCAGCTTTTTTATATATCCTCCTAGTAATTATTTTCTTTAAATTGTAATTAATTATGTAAACTCTGCAAATTAATTACTTTAGGTCATTTGCACTATTTATTGTGCTGTTAATTAGAATACTAAGTCACTATTGAGTAATTTATTACTTTTCAAAAAATAATCTTGAAATTCATGAAAATTTAAGATTAATATTAAATTGTGGTAACACTCTAATTCAAAAGGCACTAAAGCAATTCACACTTTCATTTCAAATATGACATATGAAGTCCTCATTAACTGATATTCTTGGAGGAGCATTGTTAGCTGAAACAAATTTATTAATTACACTAGAATAAGTAATAAAATTCCTGACAAGTTAGCCATTGCTTCATGTTTTAGATTTAATACTAGAATCATATTTAATTTTTAATATTATATCCACTCATATTATGTACCTAAATTTACAAATTTTATGTCATTCATGTAGGCCAATATTACATTAAATGCTATTTAATGTTAGAGAATCATTTACCGTGCAGTGTACCCAGAAAAGAAACAGTTTATAAATTACATGAATAACTTAATGTCTTTGTGTAAATTAAGTGGCTTTCTTGCTATAAGAGAGGAGAATAGATAGATGATAGATAGATAGATGATAGATAGATGATAGATAAATAGATAGTGCTGACTAGTGTTATGTTAACTTGAGACACAAACACAAAGTAGAGTTATTTGAAAGGAGGGAAGCTTAGGTTAAGAAGAGGACTCCATAAGATATGGAGTAAGGCATTTTCTTAGTGATTGATGGAGGAGGGCCCAGCCCGCTGTAGGTGATTCTATCCCTGGGCAGGTTTTTCTGGGTTCTATAAGAAAGCAGATTGAGCAAGCCATTGAGAGCAAGCCAGTAAGCATTACCCCATCACAGCCCTTGCATTAACTCTTTCCTCTAGGATCCTGATTTATTTGAGTTCCTGTCCTGATTTCCTTGAATGGTGAACAGTTCTGTGGAAATGTAAGCCAAATAAACACTTTCTTCCCCAACTTGCTTTTTTGGTTATAATGTTTCATTATAGCAATAAAAACCCTAACTAAAACAAGTTGGTACCAGGAGTAGGGTATTGCTGTGATAGACAAGGCCATGTTTTGGTGAGGATTGTGGAAAGAATTTTGGACTTTGGGCTAGAAAGTCACTGAGTGTCGAGAGCTCAGTGAGCTGTTCTGTCTGAGCTTGCAAGATAAGATGGTTGACAGCAGTGCAGACAATAGACACCTGGCTTGTGAAGTTTCAGAGGGAAGTTTAAAGACTCTATTGAAGCTGTTTGATATTTTGAATTGAGATTCTGTTCTGGTCAGCTGGGGCTGAAGACTAATCAGTAATTAGCAAGAGACTCACAACACAGAAATGAAAACTTTACATTACTGGATGAATTGATGCTGGTTGTCTGGAGCTAAGAAATTAGCAGTGATTGAGAAGAGCCTACCATCATTTAGATTAAATCTTTTGGAAGTGTTCGCTCAAGGTCAGCACATAAACTGTGCTCCAGAAGCAGCTGCCTGGCTTTTGGTCAGGGTGTTTAGTCACCACAATAGATACTCTAACTAAAGCGCTTAGATAGATTGATGATAGGTAGACCGCTGATTGATAATAAACAGATAATAGATGGTAAATAACTATACAGATAGAGATAGATAGAAGATAGATGATAGATAGATTATATATATAAATAGATAAGCCAGGAGAAAAAGAAAAACCCTAGAGTTATTTTCCTGTATCACATGTTATAACAACAGTTTTGGGTGCTCGATTTTTGTCATTTCATCTTAGATCTTTCAATGATCCACGTGTGCTTTAAAGACTTGGTCCTCTGTCCTTAACATTATTGGGACAGAAGAGACAATATTGAAATGTTGAGCCCAGTTGAAGGAAGTAATTCACCGAAACTTACACTTGAAGGGAATGTTGGGGCCGCAGTTCACTAGTCCTTCTGCTCAGTACTTTTCGGGCACCGTGATGTGAGCAAATGTTGCCATTGCTGATTACTAAGTCATCGCCAAGGATAATGATCAATCAACATGGAACCGGACACAGTGGTTCTCAACTCCCTAATGCTGTGATCCCTTAATCCAGTTTCTCATGTTGTGGTGACCCACAACCATAAGATAATTTTGGTTGCTACTTCATAACTGCAATTTTGGTACTGAGGGGTGTCTCATTTCCTGAACAAAATGTGTTTTCCAATGGTCATGACCCACGGGTTGAGAATCTCTGCTCCTTCTAGTACCTCTAACAACCCTGAGGTTCTGCCATGTGGATACACCAAGTACAATCAAGGCAAATTCCATAAAATGGCTTGAGGAGCAGCTGGAATATCTTGTGAGGTCTAGTGACCCTCCCCAACCCCTCCTCTGAGGAACTATCAACAGTCCACAGGCCTCTCCTGATGGTCTCTTGCAAGCAGGCACAGCTGATCTGATCATTGCTCCAGAACACCTGTCTTGTAATATCCAGTGCTCCCCCTGCCAAGCCACTGGGATCAGCATTTCTCCACCTGTGGGTCAAGACCATTGGAAAACACAAATTCCTGATGGTCCTAGGAACCCAGATACTAATCAATAGCAAAACTAAAGTTATGAAGTAGAAACAAAAATAAGTTAATGGTTGAACATCACCACAGCATGAGGAACTTTATTAAGGGGTGGGCTGGGGCATTGTAGCATTAGGAAGGTTGAGGACAGCTGCTCTAAAACAAGCCCAAATTAGCTGAGCGGTGGTGGTGCCCACCTTTAATACCAGCACTCAGGAGGCAGAGGCAGGAAGATCTCTCTGAGTTCGAGGCCAGCCTGGTCTACAGAGTGAGTTCCAGGACAGCCAGAGTGATAACAGAGAAACTCTGTCTCGAAAAATGTAAAAAAAAAATTAAAAATTAAAAATTAAAAAAAAGGAAAGAAAAGGAAAACATGAAGAAGCTCAAATAAGAAATTCATCCCTGCAAGTTGCTTACCTTGCATCGCACACTTAGTTACAGTCACAGAATGATGGCGGACATGGAAACCTGATAATGGAAAGCAGATTGCTGGAGTTATTGCACATATGATATGGCATAATCTTTTTATTGGAAAGACAGGAGTTTGGGCAATTTGGAGAAATAGACTAAAAGCAACTCCACACACTGAAAGGCAGACTTGTGGCAGTCATGCTGGTCACTGAGATACTGCCACTGGCAATCATGAAGGCAGGTTTCCGTAGGGAGGGAGACTACTGGGGATTTGACTAACTGAGTTCCTTTTCTCTCCATGACAGAAATTTCAACTGCATTACTATAATGGTTGAGAACTTGTGAAAGCTGGGTTAAAGGTGACATAATGATTAATCTAGAAGTATCTGGATATTTGTTTCCACAAAGGGACTTTGAATTGAGGCATTTGATAAATACCAGAATGAATAAGATTTCAGGACTCTCAGAATTAGACCACAAATGTTTTGTTATTGTAAGATTCACATGTCCCTGTGGGGTAAGTGGGGTGGGGAACACACAGCTGGGATCAGAGTATTCACTAAGGGTTACGAATTAAAGTTTCTGTAGAAGCCTTAGGATTCGCTGGGAGATGTTGGAATGTCTAAGAGACTGGGTGTGGTTGGGGGAAGTCAGGTATCCTAGGTGGAAACTTTGGGGAAAGAGAAGATCACAGGTTTGGACATGAAGATCAAACACAAGGGAAGAACTGCCCTGCTAAGCTGTGCTTCTCAAGTGCTTCACAGCTTATAGAGATATAATCAAAAGGAGAAGAAACAGGGATATCGAACTAGGAAGTAAAACTATCCGAATTTATAGATTAAGATTTGAAAGAATTGCTGTAAAGTCCTTGGGATCAATAAGCAATCGTGGCAAACGAGTGGGACGCACTACTCTTATGAAGCCCATCGCTGTCCTGTTCTAGCAATGGAGAAACGAAAGGCAGAAGCACATTGCCGCTCACTTCAGGGGTCTCTCTTCCTCAAGTAGGACGCTTTGGTATGAACCTAATAAAATGTGTGCTACGATGCTTGTCTATATACAGAAATAATTGTTGATCAGAAATGCAAATGTGACAAAATCATGCTTTAGCGATTCAAGTGCACCTAAACACGCCTTTAGAAGTGCCCCGCCCTTTGCTCGGCTGTGTGTTCTCTGTCTGAGAAACAAATGTTTCATGTGGCTAACCGATCAGCTGATATGTAGCAGGACTGCATGAAATAGCATGTGCACAAAAATATTTATGTGTATAACTATGAAAAGTGAAAAAATCACAAAGAAGAGCTAAATAATAACAAACAGACACCCCACTCGTAGGTAGACAACACTAACGCTGACATCATTTGCCCCATTTGATTTATAACTCCAACGCAGTCCAAACGCCTGAGCAAACCAGTGTGACAATGCGTACAGAAACTTACGAATCATAATAGCCAGTGCAACATGTGGACAGAAGAACAGAGCTGGGTTCTGATGCTACTTGGCTTCTACACACAAGGTGACAGCAATAAAGATGCATAGCATGTGGAAATATCAGTGGGTTAGAGTGGAGCACAAAGTTAAAAACAAAGATAGCTAGGCACATGACTATGATTTTTAACAGACAATGAGATATCCACATGGAAAAGCGAAGTGGGAAATACAAAGTGCAGGATTCTGTGATTTATTGCCTTTGTGGTGGTGTTACCCAGAGCTTGCACTCAGCTTCCCACTCTGATACCAGCTGCAGCTCATCAACCTGGTCCAGATTTAAATTTAACTGATTTCCAAAAATCTTGTAAAGTTACTCTCCTCTGCCTGGAGGCTTTTACTGTTTTTTTTTGAGTGAAATTGGTCCCTGAACCAACTTCATTTTGTATCTTTTTTATGTCATTTTGTAAGTAAATGGTATTCTTCCTGTTGATTTGGGTGGGATCCTACTTTGTTTGCAGTATAACAAGTGAATGACGATACAGAATTCAGCAATTCAGAATACAACTGAAGGTAAGCATGGCGCATTATGCAAAGTAATCATTCTAGGTACAATATCCAAAGTCAGACCTGTAAAGCAAAACAGAAAAATAAACACCTCATAAAAAAGAAAACTGCCCTACAGATAACATTTTCAAGTAAATATTAAAAACACACAAACACACTGGAGGTTGGCTAAAAATACGTGAAGAACTCACAAGAATAGAAGGACTCATGTCTGAAATATACAATGGTCCTTAAAACTCAGTATGACGATAATGAGCAACTTACATCATACATGGGCCAAAGGTCTCAGCAAACAATACGCAGAAACTGCAAGTAAGCATGAGCAAAGAACTGAACTGCGTATCAGATGTCTCAGGAAATTCCAAATGAAATCCCCTGGAACTGAGCACTGCGCTTCTCCTGAAAGACAAGTCTAGAGTAGGACACCACGGCAAAGCAGCAGCGAGTCTTCCCATGTATTTTCAGGAGGATGCGATCACAAAAAGGCATCTTGGGAGTTGTCAATTAATTAATATTAATTATAGAAAACCCACTATCTTAACAATAAGACCCAGAAACTCTGGACTTCCGTACCTGAGCTTCATACATATTGAAATGCAATAAGTAGCGAAATCATTCTTTAGCATGGGCGTGCATACAGAGAATGAGCCAGAAAGCCTTCTGAAGACAAGGAAGGGCTGCGGGTATATATCAAACAATAGGAGAAACCACAGTGAGATGCAGAATACTGGGTGAGTCCATCCATACGACATTCTGCAAATGACAAAGCTGACGAGACCGGAGAAGACAAGCTGCTTCTGGGTGGGGTGGCAACAGCAAGCATGGAAACAAGGCATCACAAGACAGACAGGCTAGTCTTCATGATATTTCAGTGGCTGACAATTACAGTGTCCACCCTCTGAATCCATGGCATGTGCACTGAGAATGAGGATGCTGGTGCTGTGGATGGTTACATGCCTTTAGGTCATCACGGGAACATCGGGTATCACAGCGGCCCCACCCTGCAGAGGATGGTGATGTTGACAGCGATGGTCCACGTGCTGTGTAAGGAGACACACATGTGCTTTTACTCTACTTTACTGTGACTACAATTGCTTAAAGTAAATTTATTAATTAAAAACTATCCAAGGAATAATTTTACATTAGGAAGATCATTTATGTGCTAACTTTACCCCCAATTTTAACCACAAACAATAAACATTGAAAAAATATTTTTACCTGCGAAATTATTTATAATGACTTGAATGTGTCCAACCTGCCGCGTGTCACATTTTAACCCTTGTGTGCGACTTTCCCAGAGTCAGGTGCAGTACAAAGTCCATTCCCAGTTAGCTAATGTGTTCAAAATGAGGCCACTTTTGCAATCTTTCCTAGGTAACCAGAGTATCTGTCCCATAACTAAAATCAAGGAGGAAATGACCAAATCAGAGTAATAAAAGGCCACGTCAGGGAGTATTGAATGCTACTTTAGAAAAAACTATATTCATTTGGTCCGAATCACTCCTCGAGACTATGATTTCTTGGCAGATATTATCTGTTATACAGTTTCTATTCCTTTTCAACTTATTATATGGACTTTATAGTCAGTATTTCAAAGAGTAGTCTTTTAATAGCGAGAGAGTAGGATTTCATATTGCCTTTAGGTTTCAAGATAATTCCAAGTATTAAGTATAAAAATAAAGTCATTAATTCAATGCACCTATCAACAGTTCTCTTTCAAGTAACAGCTATTATTAACAAAATTTTATACAGAAAGTCTTCCCAGGGGAAGGATATATATATATATATATATATATATATATATATATAGAGAGAGAGAGAGAGAGAGAGAGAGAGAGGAGAGAGAAGGAGGTGGGGGAGGGAGATAGGTATAGATATAACTACATATACTGACATTATATTTGGACGCGTATTCAGAATTTGAAGCCAGTTTTGTAGTCTCATCAAGTTACTAAAATAAGCACTGCAATATTCATTTTTCTAAAGTTTCAGTGTGAGGAATCTAAATTATTTCCTCATGTTTAAAAAGAATTACATTATTGAAGTTCTAAATATCAAACTAAGACCATCTTCATTTTTGTGCATTTAGCTTATGATGATATATTTTTCTGTTTACAGTACACTTGCTAACCTTTCTTTTAGTTTTCATGACACCTATGAAGACATTTTACAATCTGCGTGTAGAGAATTCACAGTCTTCATATAGAAAATATATACCTGTACTCAATTCCCACACATTGTTCAGTTTAGTATTTGTACAGTTGAGTATCTAGGCAACAGCTATGTCCCCTGGTACCAAATAAAATGGAGAAGATAATAGTTTTGCCTGATTGTTATATCCAAGGATTTTTGCCATTTACATATATCAGAGATAGTGAACATTACAACTCCATGTTAGTGCTATCTTGTGTTCGAATGTATTTAGCTCTGTATGCACAAGGAATTTGAAATTTAGTTCTAACCAAAGAAGACTGTTGATGTGCATGTACCTCTGAAACAGGTTTATTTCCCTGCCATTGTCAAACCATCCTTAAAAATCACTTCTTGCATTTGTTTGTGAATGTAAAATGGGTGTCCTTGTATAATGATGTCCTGGATACTGAGAACTTGTTGAAAGAAAATTCCTGCATTGTAACTGAAGGAGCAGGAAACACTGTGTCTCTTTTTTGAATGAGTTTTACATTTTTGTTCTTAAATTTGGTGCAGCTAAGGGGACTTGGGTTTAGGGTTAGGGTTAGGGTTAGGGTTCATGAAAATTAGAAATACCTGGCACACTGAAACTATCATTTTGATGGGTTACCTACATTCCATTTCTCACAGTAGGAGCACAAGCACAACTGATAAAAATGCATTAGATGCAGTTTAAGAAGGGCTGTGGCAGGGTATGCTGTGTTTTAGAATCATTGGTTTATATTTAAAAAATAGTTAAAGTGCATATTAAAAACACTTTATCAATCCCGAGAAATACATGGTGCGCTGAACCATGCTGACCTTTTTAAAATTCTCCATCTCAGCTGGCCAGTCATCCCAGTCCCTGCAACAAGTCACTGGACATTTTAATAGGAGGAGAAAGGAGTGGGTAGCTCTTTGGAAATCTAGCTTCGAATACTGAAAAGGTCAACATACAACAGTGGGGGAATGTAAAAAAGAGACAATTGCAATCTGATACCTTGATTTCATCAGGAAGGTTCTGCAAGGGCTGAAAATACCACAACATGAAGTCAGTTTTCAGGAGGAGAACAAGACCTGGTGGCACCAACTGAGCCCACCAGTCACGTGGGATTAGCCTTCTATCTTGGTTTTCAGGGGAAAGGGACATCTAATCAGAGCGATGTGTTCTGGATACTGCAGGGAAGAAAGCAACATGGTGGAGTGCATGCTTCCTGCCTAGCATTCTTTTGGCACCCATGATGTTTCGTGACTCATGAAAATATCTGGGGTTATTTCTGTGTGTTTTATATTGGACTAAGGCTGTGTGAGTTGGTGTGTCCAGGCCACCAATGATAAATATGCAGTGTTAAATGTATAACAGTTTAAAATGTGTCTCACCAGAATGCTTCTTAAAAACCATACAGCATAATTATGAAGTAATTTCTGAAATGGTACTTTCCACTTACACTTTTAAGGTTCACATGTTAGCAATTGATATACTGGGCAAGAGGACAGAATCTCAGGTGGCATTTCAGTTCAGTGGAGTGTTTATAGAAGAATGAACAAAAAAGAAAGGGAAAGATCTAGAAACTACGGGACAAGACACTTAGCACCCGCCAGAGCGACTTTAGTCACAGTCTGCTCTATTGCTTAGCATTCTAAAAGGTAGGAGGGCAGTGTTATCTTTTGGATCAGATCATCAATGACTCTTTAGAGTTCAGAGTAGTAGTTAGAAATCTGTGACAAACCCTAAACAATCCAAGCTTTACCAGCAGGTCATCTCTGCCTCAAACAGACTCCTCTGAAGTTGTAGCAGAAAAGCAGTTACAGCCTGTGAACAAATGCTCTGTAACTACAGCAAGAAAATGTCTTCCCGAAAATAAAAACGTCTGGATTTAGTGCAGCAGCCCTCGTGTCATAAGCCCCTGAAGCGTAATAGGAATCTTCTGTGGCCTGCCCTTCATAATTGTGACGTGGCCCTTTATAAACGCCCAGTTCTCCCACATGTCTTCCTTGCCCGGGCTCCACAGTGCCAACCCTTCGCCTGCACCATACCCTGCACTGTAGAGAACAGGACCCTTGAGAGTTCTTTTGACCTATCAGCTGAGACTGTGCTCTGGGCTTCCATCTTCACCCCATCAACCTGCTAACTGCTTCCATGTGTTTGCTGAACTCTTGCTTGAGTAAAACAGTTGTGTGAATCTTACCCAGAAAGCACTCATCCTCATCTCTTCTTGGCACTTGCTGAGGAACCGATGCCCTTCTTCTCTGCCTCAGTCTACCCGTGTGTACTATCACTTAATTGTAAATGTGTCGATAAAACTTATCTGAAAATATCACTAGCAGCTATGAGTAAGCAGAGCTAGATGGAGAATAAAATCTTGCTTGAAAATCGAAGTTATTTACTTGATTTTTGGACAAAATAAATTTTATTTCAATTAAATACAAGAACCTGTTTTTAGTCAAGATAGCCAAATCACATATACAATTGCTGTTATCATTCAAGTTGTACATAGTAATACTGTCGGTCACAATGTAAGCATTTGAACTCTAAGATTGAAATCATGAGTTCAAGAAGACAGCAAATGAATCAAGTTGGAAGCCATCCCCCCCAAAAAAAATGGGAAAATAAAGCAGAGCTGGAATTCAAGTTAAGAAGAGGGAGGAAAACAGCAAAATAATTACCAGTCTCTGATACTTCCAGGAAAGCAGAAGCTCTCAGTCAGACCCCTTCTTTGTGTCTCTCCGGATTCACTAGCAGACCTTTCCAACTTAATGGGGTGTGTCCCCTCGAAGACAGCATCAGCAATGCTACAAAGCTCCCTCATGACCTCATGACAGAACAGCATTTCGTGAGATCGCAGTATGTGAAGAGGCATCTCTATCAGTTCACGTAAGTGCATGTGTGCCTGAGTGTGTTTGTGTGTTTGTGTGTAATATGCGAGTGTGTGTGTGTGTGTGTGTGTGTGTGTGTGTGTGATATGCACAGGTGCTATGCTATGTTAATTCTATGCATGAGCTTAAGAGCTTCATCTGTCCTGTTTTATCACTCTCTGCCTTGTTCCTTTGAGACAGGGTCTATTACTCCGGTTGTAGTCTGTTAGCCAGCAAGACAGGGGCTACTGTCTCTGCCTCCCAACAGTATTGTGTTTATGGTTGCATGCATGATATACTTGGCTTTTGTCTTAAGCCTTAGAGATTTGAACTCAGATTCTGATACATGTGTAATAAGCTCTCCAATCCTGAGCCATCTCTCAGGCCCCTCTATCAGGTTCTTAAAGAAAGTAGCCTCTAGACAGGATTGCTACACAATTAAATAGTTTGCAATTCACATTTTGGCTTCTTACTTTTTTTATTCTGAATCAAAAAGCATAAAAGCTGATGCTTTACAACATAGTTGGAGTTGCTTAGGAGATTTTAACAGAGGTTTGAGCACGGGCTTAAGAGGAGCTCAGGGGGAGGATAGAATAACAGCCAGGATCCAGTGTGGGCTTCTCATTCAAAAGTCACCTTGGAAATGCTCTAAATGGTATATTTAGAATATGCTTTTTGCTGAGCCATAACAATCTGTGCATATGTAGCTCCTGAGAAAACAAGAAATCAAATAAGAAAACGCCAGCTGGCCAAATGTTGAAATCTGTGGAATGAGAAACAAATTAGTGATGTGCTTCGGTTCTGTGAACCATGGGAATGTCTCAGTTAGAGTTTCTATTGCTGTAATACAGTGCCATGAACGAAAGCCACTTGGAGAACAATAGGCTTATTTCAGCTTACAGTTCAGCCACATAGCCCATTTGTGAAAGGAGTTAGGGCATGAACTCAGGCAGGAACCAGGAGGCAGGAGCCGATGTGGCTGCCATGGAGGAGTGGTGATTACTGGCTTGCTTCTTATGGCTTTCTCAGCCTGCTTTCTTATACATCTCAGGACCTCTTGCCCAGGGAAGGTACTTCCCACAGTGAGCTGGGCCCTCTGACATCAACCTCTTGTTAAGAAAATGCTCTATAGGCTGGCCTACAGTCTGATCTGCTTGAGGCATATTCTCAAGTGTGATTCTCTCCTTCCTGAGGACTCTAGCTAATACGCAGTTGATGAAATCTAGCCTTCACAGGGAAGTAGAAGGAAGATAGAGAATGATTACTGGGGTGGAGTGAATGAAAATCACCTCCCAGGTAAATCTACTGGATGGTAGATGCAACCTGCAGGGATGGATACTGGTGACATCACAAGGGATGCTGGTGACATCACAAGGGGTGCTGGTGACATCACAAGGGAGGCTGGTGACATCACAAGGGAGGCTGGTGACATCACAAGGGAGGCTGGTGACATCACAAGGGACGCTGGTGACATCACAAGGGATGCTGGTGACATCACAAGGGAGGCTGGTGGCATCACAAGGGAGGCTGGTGGCATCACAAGGGAGGCTGGTGACATCACACCATGGATGGTTGAAATCAACATGCATGAGACACAAGTAAAGGTTACCAAGCAATTTATTCTGCTTTCTCATCATCAGATCCTATAAGGAAGGGTTATATCAAACACACGACTTTTCAGAGTCTTGTTCACTTCGAGTTTCTGTTTTCCAAACTTTATACACGAATAACAAAAAATGACTTTCGTATCTTATGTCTTGAGATTAGCTACATAATATAAAAGAAGAGTATCCTAGGTGAACGTCTCTGGCTGTTCCCTAAATAATCTATTTATTGTATTCTTCTCATGTGAGAAAGCACAGAATCTGGTGCCATAATATTCAGAGCTTTGCCCTGGCTTCCGTGTCTGGATGACTCTACTTAAGACACAGTTTCTCTGGGGCTTCAGCTTCTGCTTCTGTAATATGATCAAAGGTAATGTCGTCTTTATAGCAGATGAATGAAACACAAGGTAATGTAAAAGTCATGTGATGAAGCTGATTGAACATTCTATGTAACACTGTTCTCAGCCCTCGGATGAGATGGGGGTCCTGTGGCCTTCTCAGCCTGGGTACACATAGTTCTGCTGTCTTTATTTTTGTATCTCAGCCACCACTGAGAAAGCAGAGAGTGCCAACAGAGCTGAGCACAGCCCAGACGAACCTCTAGAACTGGGCTGTGGCTCTAACGCCCCAGACGTCAGAACTTTCTGTTTGTGGCAGAAGCTAAAGTGTTCTCTACAAGCAGACTAAGGCTTCTCAGATCGCGGGATCACAGAAATGTTTGGACTGTGATTGGACATGCTTCTTAATTTGAAGATGAGAAAACCCCAGATTTGGAACGAAGAGTTGAAATCCTGTGAAGATAATTCTGAATATGACCTGCCATTGTGTTTCTTCACCAGAAAAAAACAGCAAATCCTCAGCAGAGATGGGACTAGCTGTTTCTCATACAGAATGGCAGAGGAAAAAATTCACCAAAGTTCATACTTATTATTGAGTGCTTTGTAATGCAATGATAAACTTCTGCAAACCTATTTGTAGTAATTCTAAAGCAAAAGCCACGTGCAAACCAGCAAGAGCTGTGGTAACAGCATCGCTTGACTAATGTGCTGCTCATATATACAAAGTGACTCGCAAATGGTAAGCAGGAAAATCACTAGCACAGGAGTTTCTCAAAGCATCTTAGTTTTCAAAAGCCATACTTATATAAAATGGAACAGCGAGCAGCGGGAGGTGCAAGACAGTGAGGCCCCTCACGAAACAGTGAAGTTTCAGCCAAATGTCAAAATAGAAGGAAGGAATTTCTGAGGCAAAAAAAGGGAAAAATTGTATTGGGAAATGGGAATACAGTAGTTTTATAGAGATTTGGAAGTTTAAATTATTCAAAGCTGGTACAATCAAAAGGAAAGCAAGCGTCTACAGACCATCTGTTTGCTCCTGAGAGGAGTCTTTGGAGAATTATTCCAGCTGCCAGAGATGCAGGAAAGGGAACCAGTCTCAAGTTTATCCGAATCATTACTTGAAAACAGGATCTCACTAACAGAGTCTATACTTGGGCTGTCTGGCTCAGTCTCCATGGAGAGAGATTCCTTGGAGAATTCACTAGCTACAGAAAAATACAGGTAGAGAAGGCTGAGGTACAGCCTGTGAAGTAGAACCAGGCTGAGAGAAATAAGAAGGATTTAATGGCCAAAATATGCTGTAAGAAAAGTCTAGATGCCAACATGCATAAAAATGCAAATTGATCTATAATTATCACTACGCATAAAACTCAAATCCAAGTGGGCCAAAGACCTCAACATAAAGCCAGAAACACTAACAAGACAGAAGAGAAGGTGGGGAAGAGATTTGAATGTACTAGCACAAGAGTCAACTGAAGAGGAGAGTTTCTGAACAGAACCATCAATAGCTCAGGAACAAAGATTAAGAAACCGGTCTTAATAAAACTGAAAAGCTCCTGTAAGGCAAAGGACCCTGTCAATAAGACAAAATGGCAGCCTACAGAGTGGGACAAAATCTTCACCAACTCCACTTCTGATAGAGGGCTATTATCCAAAATATATAAAGAATCCAAGAAACACAACATCGGCAAAACAAATAATCAAATTAAAAAATGGGGAACACAGACCTGCAGTGGTGGCACGTCTTTAGTCCCAGCATTCGGGAGGCAGAGGCAGGTGGATCACTGTGAGTTTGAGGCCACCCTGGTTTACAGAGTGAGTTCCAGGGCAGCCAGAATTACAAGAGAAACCCTGTCTCAAAAAAAAAAGTAAGAAAGAAATGAGGTACAGATTTAAACAAAGAATTTTCAAAGGAGGATTCTCAAATGGCTGAGACACCTAAAGAAATGTTTGACATCCTTAGTTAGCCATCAGGGAAACAGAAATCAAAACCAGTTTGAGATTCCACCTTACACCCATCAGTATGGCTAAGATCAACAACACAAAGGACAGCTCACGTTGGCAAGGATGAGGAACAAGAGGAACACTCCTTCATGGCTGGTGTGAATGCAAACTTGTACAGCCGCTATGGAAATCAATATGGCGATTCCTTAGAAAATTACAAATTGACTACCCTAAGATCCAGCTATATACTCCTGGGCGTATACCCAAAAGACACTCCATCTACCAGAAGGAATGTTGTTCAGCTAGGAGTTGGAAACAACCTAGACGCCCCTCAACTGAAGAATTGATAAAGAAATTATGGTACATTTACACAATGGTGTATTACTCAGCTATTAAAAAATGTCTACATGAATTTTGCAGGCAAAGGGATAGAACTAGAAAAAAATCATCTGGAGTGAGGTAACTCAGTCTCAGAAAGACAAACATGATATATACTCATTTATATGTGGATACTAACTGCTAAGCAAAAGAGAAAGGAACTAGCATCCATAGACATAGAAGACATACTCAAAAAGAAGGACCTCAGTTGGAATACAGGGATCACCCAGGTAGGGTGGGAAATGAACAAAGGTGCGGGTGGGGTGGGGAAGGACAGGAATGGGAGTGGAGGGGACCAGGATGAGGAGAGGAGCAACAGAGAGAGAACAAGAGAGATGACAAGAATTGGGAGACAATTAGTGGGTGATTGGGAGACTTAGTTGTGGAAGATTATTTTTACTTATGTATAAAATAATTGTTTTGTTCACTGGGGGGTGAGGACTGCCTGGGTCTTTGCATTCTATATTGTCTGCAGATGTTGGATTTATGTGGGGGAGTGTTTGATTGCTAACAATCTGCATGTGTTATCAGTAGAACGCCTAAGGAGTTCTGGATAAATAAAAACATCTGAGCTCAGATTCTTGGGGTTGTACTGTCAAATATGGTGTTGGCCATGTCAGTGGTTCCCTCTGCTGAAGTCTGGCAGAGGTTGAACTTATGATATGCCTCCTTTGTTGTCTTATGGCTGTCTGGATTGGTGTCCTTGAAAAATTCCTACAGGCTGGAGTGGGGATGTCTCTGACCGTTTTACCTTGTCTTGAGACCCTTTTTCTCCTGCCTGACTGTCTGACCCACCCTTGATGTAGGGATTGATGCCTGGCCTTGTTCCATCCTGCTATTGCTGTAACCCTGGGGGGACAGCTCTTTCCTGGGGAGAAGTGCGGGAAGGTTGTGGGAAGGAGTTAGGGAAGAGGAAGATGAATCACACAAGTTGTATGAGAGAAGAGAAATTTTTAAAAATTAAAAAAAAAATGTCTCCCATGATTCAGTAATGGTTTAAAATATACGGAGAATAGTGTCCAGAGAGGAACAAGCTTCTGGCAGGGCTACATGCATCACATTTGTGAAGTCATACCTGGGCCATACATTTCCATTTCCACTGATCTACTAAAATGCAGAAACTGGCACACATTGGTCAACTTTGACAATGGAAAATTAGGTCCAAAATCATTCATTCTGTATTTCAGTTAGGAAAATATCATTAGTTCTTCCAGCTGGGACAGTAATGGATGCATCTTCATATTTAGCCCTTGCTTTTACAATGAACCACAGACAAGCGGTTGTTTCTTTCGTGTAAGCTAAAGAAGTGTTCATCCTACCTCATGATACTGAGGACTTCAAAATATAAGAACTGGACACACACGCTTCAAACTGAAATCGGACAGTATGAGAGGCGATCCACGGGGCCTTACATGTAATGGTGGACAATTGCCAGGCAGAAACGTGAACGTTGTGGGCATCGTATGCTGAGAGCGAGAATCAGTTCTGGGCTGTAGAACTGGACAGATAGTTCCCAGAGTTAAATTTTGAAGTGAGCCAATGAAAAAAACTAGTAATAGGGAAGATAGGTTATAGATTATCCAAGGCCTGGGAAAATGTTGACTTTGTTTCTGATCGATTAATAAGAACAAATAAAAATAAACAGATGCGTGGAGAGAGAAGTAGATAGATACCGCCTTCTCTGCCTTCTTCTGTCAGCCATTCCTGATGACATATGAATAGTGAAGAGAGCTTAATTATGCAAGTTTAAATGTTTTCATTTTGTGACTCATGCTAATAGTAAACACCCATGGTGTGACACAAGGAGGGAGGGAGGGAGGGAGAAAGAGAGAGAGAGAGAAAGAGAGAGAATATCTGAGTGAGGTACAATTTTCAAATCTGATAAATAAATTATTCATCAAAATATTTTCACTAAGATAGTAATCAAGTAAATTGAAATAGTAACCTTTAACTCATCTATAAAACCACAACTAGCTTGAGTGAGCGCCTCAGAGAAGACACATGCATGACACCTTATCCATGATATCAATGAGTCCATCAACTTGTTTCATGGTTTCTAGATGAGAAAGCCCTTATGTGTACAGTAAAATAACTTAGAAGTATGTGCTTGGTAGTAAAAATTATACTCGTTTATGAATGCTCATGAACTGAGACATAAGTACCCATTAGGAACTAGAAAACCCCTCATGAGTGCCATCTCATTTCATACTGTACCTTGTGTTATACATTTACCTATCTTTAGATGAGAAAATGAGGCTTCCAGGGGTTAAAATTCACTAAGGTCAGATAGGAACCATGAAATACAAAACCACAGAGCAGCTAAGTGAACATGCTCCTCACTGCTCTAACTGGCAGAGTACAAGGCGGGATAAAGATGGGAAACATCCTTGCATGGCTGACGAATGTGTAGTCTATAGGAGAGAGTCTCTCTACTCTCAGGAAATACTATGGGCTTTGCTTAAGTAAAACTATAATGATGTGTAGAACTGTGAATATCTACTGAGATGACTCAGCTGAGAGCAATTACAAGAGGCCTATGGACCCTTAGAGGCATGGCAGAGTCTAAGTGTGCAAATGCAAATAAGCACACCACAATTTCCAATCACAACTGACTTAGCGATGAATGATGAGAACACAGCCTTACCCATATTGCACAGAGTGCTAAAGCTTCTCCATGCTCAGAAGCTTGTCACATACTCAGCAGCCAATGAATTTGTATCAAGCCAGAATCTGATATGCTAATAAAAGAAATGAATTTACCTTGTTCTGAGAACCAGTGAGTCTCAGTCTCCGTGATGAGAGAAAGGCAAAACACACATGCAATCCTATGCTCCTGGGACAGTGAGAATGTCCATTATACACAGCAAAGCAGCTATGTGTAAGCGTGGTTAAAAATCACTGCAGTTTGCTGCAGGTTCACTCATCCACATAGAAGGAAGTAAGAGCTAGAGAAGGAGAATGAAAGACACAGTGAATCTCAAGTTCGTAATTCTCATCTTTACAAAATATGTTTGAGCTGTGTCCAAGATGGCCCTGGCCATGATGGTGATTCCCTCTGCTGAGGTCTGGCAGGCACTGAACCCATGAGAATGCCTCCTGTTGTCTTTGGAGAGCTGCTACAATAGGCATACAGTTACAAATGGCACCCAAGGTGGTAGGCGGAAAGTAAAGAAGGGCAGGGCATCACAACAGGCACATTCAACCTGGAGACAAGGAAGAATGAGAAAGAAACTCCAGACCTTGCAGAGTCCATTTTGTTTTGTTTTGTGTTGTGTTGTGTTGTTTTGTTTTGTATAAACACGTCCAGATGCTGGTAAGGTGAAGTGGTCCTGATAAGCCACATCTGCTATGGTGACTAGACCTTCACCCCATGAAGGAACCCTTCCTGCACACAAGCTTATTCATTGTTTTTCCAGTAAACTATATTAAAATCTGGAAAGTGTTTCCTCAGGGTCAGCACCCAAGAGAGAACCCAGTGGAGGCTAGTGGTGAAAGTGCAGCCCAGTACCATGGAATGACCTTCAAGGACAGCAGCAGCAGGGGAGGGGAACCAGTAGGAGCCTGGAGGACAAATTGTATGTGCTGGAGAGGGCAGAGGCTGTCCAAAGACATTGTAAAAAGCTTGATAGATGTTTGGTTTCATTTGATCCTAAGCATTAGCAACCTACATGGTTGTTTTCTTGTTTTCCTAGTGTAGTGTTAAATTGTGTTATAGAGATAAAGCAATTTTTTTGATTGGCTTGTACAGAAAGAGGGAATTGTTGTAGAGGTTTATTTTTAGTCGTGTTTAAAATATTGTTTTTTGCACTGTTGGGTGAGGGACTGTCTAGGTCTTGGCATTTTATATTGTCTGCAGGTGTTGGATTTATGTGAGAACTGTTTGATTGCTGATGATCTTCACATGCTATCAACAGAACACTTGAGGAGGTCTGAATCAATAAAAACACCTGAGCTCAGACTCTTGGAGTTCCCCTGTCCAATATCGTGCTTGCTATGAAGGTGGGTCCCTCTGCTGAGGTGTGGAAGGGTTTGCACCAATGAATATGTTTCCTTATCTTCTTTGGTGAGTCCACATGCAACCTAACAGCTACAGATTTATATTAGAGGAAGTAACTGGAGAAAATTTATCTTTGTGCATACAGTCTAAATCTGCCTCCTTCCTTTATGTCTCAGGTTTTCTTTAAAAATTGATTTTTACTTCAGATGCAGAAACCAGTCTTTCCATTGGTGAACGTCCAATTCTGGCCACCACCTGTGTGAGGAAATTGTGACACGGGGATTTCAAACCCAGTAAAAGAAATGTGATTGCAATAAGCTTGATGCAAGAGAAAATTATTTTGTTATAGGGAGAACATAGAAATAAACATGGAACATGGACCTCCTATAATATTACAATTCCCCTTTCTCCTCAGTTCTTTAAAAACACATGCTATTCCTACAAACCACAAGGAGAGTAACTCAGACACATGGGTCTGAATTATCATGAAGCTCTGAGAAAACTTCCAGAAACTTGTTTCTTCCAAGTTAAGTAAAATTCCTTTTATTTTTCTAAGGGCTTTCTAGTTTTACAGAAATACTAGCATGTAGCATTTGCCTTCATTATGATCATTAGATAAATGTCAATTTGTTGTTCTAAGAAAAACATTTTCAGCTGAGCTGAAGCCAAGATGCCCCACCTAGTTATGCGGAAGAGAATCAGAAATTAATCAACCTTCTACTGGGGCAGCTGTTTTTTGAAAAGTTCCTTTGATTTTCAAGAATTAATATCTTAAAGAGATCTTATTGAACATAATGGTGAGCCTAGAAGTTGAGAGAAAAGCAATCTAAGCAGGCCAGCTACTACAGAAGTAAAATGGAAAACAGCTTAAACAAGCAAAAACAAACAAAAACTTTCTTCTGGTTAGGACCTTTGAGGGAGTCTTTTCCTGTTCCCGAGTTGTGCCATGAAGTATATCCTGATAAGGGACATGCCCAAAACATTCAGAAAATGCCAAGGAAAATCAGTCTGATGTGTTGCCCTCTAAATCTCGGACCTGTAGAAAAGTCTTCCACAATTTCTATACTCCGGAGTCATTAGCACAATAACAGAATTCATTAGCTGTGTGTAATGACACAGTAACAGGTGTCAACCTAGCATTAAATAACTTCTTATGATCAGTGTGTTTAACCTAACAGGGCTTTTAGCATGAAAGCAAACGTTTCTGTCACTCTTAACTGACACACAGGTTGTCTCTTGCTGGGCCATCAAGAGAAGGTTAATGCATGGACATTAGAGTATATTTTAAAAATGTACTTCTCTCAACCAGTGGAGGACAGCATTTGCATGGGTGTCCTGGCACATGGTGTAACTGGAGGTTTCTGGGCTATGCCTGAGTATAAAACTTTTAGACCCTTGATATTTGTTCAAACAATACAAGCCTGGGAAGTCGAACAGATGCCCCAGTTTCAATGCCACTGTGTACCCCATCCCCTCAAGCTGCATTTTGAAATAGTTAGTTCATTATCTGTGTCAGGGTCAGACACTAGAGAAAGTTCATTGCAGCTATTCCTTCTTCTGTGAAATGACTTGCTGAAAATTCATTCAAAACTAGATCACCACTGGTTTCTCAAAAGCTCTATGTACTCATTATTTATAATTTGTCATTTGTAACTACTTATAAATTCCTGTATGGAGATTGAAAACACCATCATACCCAACTACGTGTATAGGGAGTTAGGTACTACAGAAAGAAATTTCTCAATAAAAAGTATGTGTGTAAAAATATATAAAAATGCTACATAAGTATTATGATTAAAATGATGCAAAACATATATATTTTATACTCTAAAATTAACAATTTTCTCCTCTTAACTTTTCTGAGTTGTAAACACTGATATGTAGAATAAGGAACAATAATATTTCTTAAATGAATAAAACCCACGAATTCTGGAATCTAATGAATACCTCTAAGTATATTCTGTCTCTGGTGCTGCCTGCATGCGTGGCCTGTCATCCACGTCTTACAATAGGCCAGTGAAGCTTTAGGCATACATTGTGTGAATGGACACACTGAGGCTTTAAGGGTAATTAACAAAGGCCTGTGAGTTAGAATCCAGATGGACACCTCACCGTCATCACCTGTACGCCAGTGGTGGTCCCCACCAGGATGTAGACTAGTCAACACATTGCAGCGTGTAAGCCAATCAAGACTCACATGGGCCCTGATTCCAATCGCTCTCCTTGGTGAACTGTAGAGGCAAAATCTGTAAAACATTGATTTTTTTAAAAGAAATATTTCTAGCTTCCCTCAGATGTCAAGTCCTAGATTATGATACCAACTAGAGAAAAAAAAATGTCTTCAAGTCTGATTTATCTGTTTCCATTCAAATTTATGATCTGTGCAGTGATCTATAATCAACCATTAAGCAATGTATTTAAAAAACACACACACACACACACTCTTCAGGCCCTAGTTAGTGCAGTTCCAATTCTCCATAAGGAAACACGCAGCAAACATTTCTGGGTCAGCAACACAGGCTGCAAACGCAGACCAACTGCTGAAACCCATAGAACTCCGAGGGAGCACCTATCCCTGTTAACAGCTGACTGTGCAAGAACTTCAGGCATGGCTGAAGAATTGGGTAAAGAATTTTGATGCATGCAAATGTTTTCACTTTGTAAGGTTACTCACCTGTGTGTGGTGTTTTGGTTTCTTTTTTATTTTGTTTTGTGTGAAATCAGCCCCAGCATCACCCGCATTTCGTATCTTTTTATGTCACCTCTGAGTAAATGAGATCTGTTGATTTAGGTGGGCTCTTGCTTCTTTTGCAGTATAACTTTTCACCCACTCATTCAGCGATTATGCACATAAACACTCAAAGTTCATGCTAAGATAGAATACAGAGTAGTGAATCGTAAGGGGAATTCTTCTATGGAAGGACTTCAGTGATAGACACGTTCTTGGTGGCTTCGTTATAAGGAAAAGCAGACAACTGGTGTGTGACTCCTCAGTGGTGCTGGTTTCTTATCGTAAATATTTCGTCTTCAGGAATATGCTTGTGTAAGCCGATGAATGCACCCCCTAAAGACTGGAAAAGTGAGTGCACTGAGGAGAAGGAGACAAGAATACCAGAGTGATGTTCCTGAATCAAGGAGAGATGGCATTCACTGAACAATGGCTAATTGGAAGTGTTGGTCTTGAGGAGTGCAGAGAATTTATTCAGTAAAACAAGCAGAGGAAGAAAGCAAAAAGAAGACAGAGTGGGTAACCAAAATCATGACAGTTGGTGCGGATCTAACTGATGTTGCTTGTTAAACTCCTACAAGAATTCCTGTGCTGTTAATGGAATTGGGAAATAGAAAACTTTTTCTTATCTTGAGGATAAAGGATGAAAGCTTAGATAGTAAGAAGAAAAAAAGGTAATATAAAAAATCCATGTAAGATGGAGAGTGCATGGGACAGAAAAATGAATTATAACTTCCTGGTAAGCAGAAGGCCCTACTGAGCTCCACAACACTGAATTTCAGATAATACAGCTCAACGAGACTATTTGTTTCCTCCAGAATATTCAGCTACTGTGGACAGTCAGTGAGCAGCCACAGGGTGAGTCTCAAGACATAGGTTGTCACCTCAGATGTGGAGGAGGTAAGAGAGGAGCCAGATATTTAAAAGCACGTGGGCAAAGAGACCCATGCTTACAACTGTGTCTCCATAAAACGAACTTAGGTGTTACCAAATATTCAGTAAACAAGCACACAGACCCAGTTATCTCACAGTAGTTCTGGCCTCATGGAACGCCAGAGTGAAGCAGTTCTGTCCCTGTGACAACTACACTCTGATGGAGGAAATGGGGTACGAATACAATGCGCAGTGGAATACAAACTGCACTGAAAATGAGGACAGCCATTGCAGCAAAAGTTGAAAATTATAAGTGAACTCTCCTGTGCAGCCGTATTCACACCGGATGTAGTTCAACTCTGGAAACAGGAGATTGGAGCCTCTTGAGGAGAGAAGGTGGGCACAGAATGTATTCAGAGGAAGAATATTCCAAAACTGTGACTCCTAAGAACAAAGTCCGAGGTCTGATGTGAGCCTGATTTATTCAAGAAAAAGCAAAGGAGGAGGTGTATGTTCTGTGGTGAGAAAGAGGAAGGGAAGTCTGACAAGAGATGAGATTGGGAGTAAAAATTCTCAAGCTTGACGCAAGGGGACTTCTGCCTTCACATGGAGGAGAGATCCTGTATTTTCAAGGGAAAAATATGATGAGCTATCTCCAAAGTTGAAAATATTTCAGACACTTTAGTATGCCCAGTGGCAACAGAATAAAGCAGATTAAATTTCTAAGTCCTTTCACCAGCGAAGGCTGGGACATTCAAACCCTAAGTCTAAGTGTTTGTATGAGAAAGAGGTTTTACCCAAGTGTGCTGTGTGTTGGCTGATATGAACTGCATATGATGTGAATCGCCATCACCTCAGTTCCAGGATATGTGTGTAGGCCATGTCTGGAGTAATAGAGTCTCATGTCACAGGGAAAAGAAGAAAGGCAGACACCTCAAGCTTTCTCTTTCTGCTCAACTCTTGAGTGCTACCTGATGTTCTTGCGTTATCTCAACCAAGGCTGTTGCCACACGGAGGGATGTGCAAGCAGGACAGACCACATGACCAGAGACGCCTAGATCAAAGTCAAAGGGCAGCATAGCATCTGTGATCATGGAAACTCTGTGGGGCCCACACAGACTCCGAGTTGGTCCCACTCCAAGTTCTGGAGGAACAGGCAAGCATGGCTAATACTCTCAAAAGAGAGGGTGTGGAATAAATAGGTGCTGATGGAAAACACGTAGGTGATCCTAACTCAAACCATTGATAGCAATTGAGGCAGAAATGTCACAGTGTGACCAGTTCAGGACATGGGTCAGAGGATGAAGAATTATCAAGAAAAGAGAAGATGTGCAGGTGCTGGTATACACTGTGATCTCACTATGTCGGAGACTAAATCTAGATGAGTACTTGAGTCCAGGACTGTGAGGCTAGCCTAGGCAGCATAATGACTTTCTACTTCAAACAAAAAGTAATAATAAATTCAAACAGCCAAGGATACCTAGGCTTATTTACTTTTGATGTTAGGGAGTCTGTTTGGAGGAAAGGCATTTGGGAGCCATTAATTTGCTGATGCTATTAAGAAACAGTGTACAGACAGAGGAGACAAACAAGCAATGAGCCCTAGAGTCTACAATATGCAGAGATCGTGGAAATGAAAGCCTCCTGCAGCACAGAGTGACAAGCACAGCTGAGGACTTAAGGCTAAGACCTGTTGAGTTTTGTTAATGGAAGCTGACACTGTTTAAAGAAAGCAAGCTGCAGAGAACTAGGTCTCTAATGCTGATGCTGGCCCTACCAGGAGGGGACTGAAAGTACTGATGGAAAGCAGACCACACACACGTGACTTCAGGATAAAGCAGCTTATGTGGATGGTGAGGGTCGGAAAGGGTAAGATTTCGGGGGAAATTGATATGACAAGGAGTTTGCATTGCAATTCCTCCAAGAACTTGTTTCACACAAAGAAAATTACTCATTACTTTGAGCCATGTGAACAAACTTCATCACCATGGCAAGGTTTTTCCATTTCTACAACCCTACATTCCAAGATAAAAGGAAATATTCCATCCCCGCATGAGCTATGAGAAAGAAACAATCCATGTAATATTACTAAGAATAGATTTGGCTCTTTAGTCCACACTGATCCCAGATATCACCCAACAGAATTACTTTCCAATTTTAAACAACAAAACATTTTGTTTAAACAATCTTCTGTGAAGCAACTCTTAATGTTTTGAATCTCTTCATGTATACATTACTAAAACTGGTACAAAATTGTCTACGGGTTTCTCCTATCCCTCTTCTTTTCTCATTTGTTTTGTTTTGGTCTCTTAAAAAGAAAAATTGAGTAAACATTTGAAGATAAACCCACAATTAAGATTACCCTTTCATTTTTTCTAACTTGAATAAGATACGTGCTTATAAAAATAAAAGTAGTAAGCTCGCACTGTGTGGATCGGTGGAAAAAGACTCCGTTAGGACCTGTAATCCTCGTGTCCAACCTGCAGTGTCAGAAAACAGGAAGTAAAGCAGGTGGTAAAGAAAAACGGAGAGTTATATACTAGAACCTGTCCTTAGTTAACTTCAGAACTACTTGAAAGGACAGAGGCAAGAATCAGATTCAGTAAGGGCTACAGGAAATTCCTCTGGGACAGTCATTCTCCACCACTACCTGTGAACATTTGATGGCACTGGTGGCTGGTTTGATGGTACTGCTAGAAGAGGCATCTACTGGCATTTAGTAGACAGTTATCAGAGATGGTGCAAAGCATTTCAACCTCCCACAACCAGTATTTCCCAGTTCAATCAGTGATGGCAAAGTTGAAAAACCTGACAGGTCAGACAACCAAGTGCCAGAGGTCCTGGATTATACCAGACTTCTTAAGTGAGCCACAGTTGGGAAAATTCAAGTATAAATTCAATAAAACTAAAGTTATAAACAAAGTAGAAAGGTGAATAGCAGTGCAGTAAAAAGTTGAACTTAGCTGAGCTGAAGAGCTATTGTTATCAAGCAGATAAACTAGAGTGAAGGGCACACGCGAATGTGTGAAAAGAGCCTTAGCAATTAACCATAAACTTCAATGTGAAATCTGGGCACAAGGAGGATGTGTGTACCTGGGATAAGGAGGATGTGTACCTGGGATAAGGAGGATGAGTACCTGGGATAAGGAGGATGGGTGTACCTGGGATAAGGAGGATGGGTGTACCTGGGATAAGGAGGATGTGTACCTGGGATAAGGAGGATGAGTACCTGGGATAAGGAGGATGGGTGTACCTGGGATAAGGAGGATGTGTACCTAGGATAAGGAGGATGTGTACCTGGGATAAGGAGGATGAGTACCTGGGATAAGGAGAATGGGTGTACCTGGGATGAGGAGGATGTGTGTACCTGGGATAAGGAGGATGTGTACCTGGGATAAGGAGGATGGGTACCTGGTATAAGGAGGATGGGTATACCTGGGATAAGGAGGATGGGTATATTTGGGCATGTGGGAGCAACTTTGCTGAGTGAGTAAGAAAGGCAGTTGTGTTGCAGCCAACCCTGTGAGGCTCTGATTGTGTTGTAGGTGTGTAGAGTGAGATGATGCAGAGAATGTGATCCTCCGAAAGATGGTGAGTAAGATGAAGACCGTTGCCTTGCCCTGATCACACCTCAGATAGGAAAAAGGTAAGATGCTTTCTTATTTTATTTTTCTTCTCTCTTACAACTTATACAATACATCCTGACTCCCTTCCTCCTTTTCCTCCACCACCAGCTCCCCTAGATCTTACCCCCATCGCCACCCACAAACATCCCTTGTTCTCTCCAGAAAAGAGCAGTTCATTCCAGGTTTACAACACAATCAGAGCATAGAATAGCAGGATGGAATGAGGCCAGGCACCAATCTCTACATCAGGGGTAGGCAACACAGCCCTGCAGAAGCAAAAGGGTCCCAAGGGCAGGTAAAAGGGCCAGAGACTCCTCTACTTCAGCCTGTAGGAGTTTTTCAAGAACATCAATCCAAGCAGCCATAAGAATTATTTAGAGGATCCTGCAGGCTCTCTATCTGTCTCTTCAGTCTCTGTGGGACCCTAGGAGTGCTGGTCAGTTGACACTGTGGGGCTTGCTCTCCTGGTGTCCTCAGCCCCTCTTGTCTCTGCCATCCCTCCTTTCCCTCCTCCATAGGATTCCTTGAAATCTTCACAGTGTTTGGGCCTGGGCCTCTCAATATGCTATATTCAACTGCTGGAGTAGTCCTCTCTGGTGAGAACTAGCCTAGGTACTGCTCTATGGGCAGAGCAGGACATAATTATCCAGGTTATCCGGGTTATCCAGTCTCTAGTTCCTTGGTTTCTGGCCTGCCCTGCAGTTTCAGGCAGGAGTCCCCTCCTTTGGCATGGAGTTCTCACATTCCGCTGTCAGCAAGGAACTTGCAGGGAGGATGGGCCATAGGTTGGAGGTTTTGTGGCTGGGATGGTGCCCCAGTCTCACCATGGGAAGACTTGCCTGGCCACAGGAGATGCCCTGTTCAGGCTCCCTTTCCCTGATTACTAGGAATCCTTGCTAGGGTTTCCCACATAGATTCCTGTGAGTTTCCACTATACTAGGTCTCCTGATCACCCCTAATTGTCTCCCAATCTTGTTGTCATCTCTCCATATATTTTCTCCCTCGGTTCCTCTCCTCCTCCTGGTCCCCACCACTCCCATTCTTGTCCTCCTCCAACCCACCTACACCCTCTGTTCAATTTCCACTCTGCCAGGAGATCCCTGTGTTCCAACTGGGTCCCTTCTTGTTGTGTAGTTTTTCTCTGTCTGTGTATACTAGTACTTTTGTCCTTTGCTTAGCAGTTAATATATAAGTGGTACATACTATGTTTGTCTTTCCAGGACTGGGTTACCTCACTCAGGATGATGTCTCTCTACTTTCATCCATTTGCCCTTACATTTCACGTAGTCATTTATTTTAATAGCTGAGTAATACTTTATTGTGTACATGTACCACATTTTCGTTATCCATTATTCAGTTGAGGGGCATCTAGGTTGTTTCCAATTTCTGGCTAATATGAGTAACGCTGCCATGAACATAGTTAAGCAGGTGTCTTCTGATAGGATGGAGCGTCTTTTGGGTATATGCCCAGCAGTGATATAGCTGGGTCATTTTCCCATTTCCTGAGGAATCACCATATTGATTTCCATAGTGGCTGAACAAGTTTGCCTTCCCACCAGCAATGAAGGAGTGTTCCTCTTGCTCCACATCCTTGCCAGCATGAACTGTCCTTTGTGTTATTAATCTTAGTCATTCTGACAGTAAGATGGAATTTCGAAGTGGTTCTGATTTGTATTTCCTTAATGGCTAAAGATGATGAACGTTTCTTTAGATGTTTCTTGGCCATTTAAAATTCCTCCTTTGAGAATTCTTTGTTTAGGTCTATACCTCTTCTTTTAATTGGGTTATTTGTTTTGATGATGTCTTGTTTCTTGCATTCTTTATACATTTTACATATTAGCCCTGTATTGGAAATGGAGTTGAATTTTTTCCCATTTTGTAGGCTGCCATTTTGTCTTATTGACAGTGTCCTTTGCCTTACAGAAGCTTTTCAGTTTGATGAAGTCCCATTTTTAATCGTTGATCTTAGTGCCTGAGCTATTAATGTTCTTTCAGAAAGCTGTCTCCCATGCCAGTGCATTCAAGGTTTTTCTCTACTTTCTCTTCCATCATGTTAAGTGTATCTGGTTTTATGTTGAGGTCCTTGATCCACTTGGACTTAAGGTATTTAATGTGAGCAGCTCAAGGACTTGATGACTGAGATGCTGCAGGATCAGAGATGTGTAATATCAGAAGTAGTTACCATGAATAAGAAGATTCTGAAGGTAAGTAACAAATGAGCCTCAGGTTGAGAAACCTCTTAGTTTCTCAAGGTGGGGGACATGTTAAAAAGAGATAGGGTATGTAGATAAGAGGAATGTAAAGGGTAAAGGGAATCAAAGATATCCAGCTCCATCTCACCCTGGCAAAAAGCATAGCAAAAAGAGGAAAGGCACCACTTGTGAAGGTATAAGCAACACCTCACCCTGACTTCAGATTTCCACAGGAGCAAAATAGTGATGACGATTACAGTACCAAAGCCACCATGTCAAGTTAAAGTGTGAGCCTGTAAATGGGCTCTTCTTGTACTGATAATCAATGACAAATAAGTTATAAATTAATATGTTAAAAATACTCACCCACTAGAATATTGAATCAAATGGTTTACCTATGTCATTAATCAATGCAAAGCCATGAATTGGCTTTTTAAATTTTAATTTATTTTTTTCTTCTCTTGTAAAACACACCCTTAATCCAGTTTCCCCTCCCTCCCCTGCTCCTAACTAGCCTTTCACCTCCCCTTTCCATCAGATCCACACTCCCTTCTCCCCAACAAAAAAGAACAGGCCTCTCTAGGTTACCAATGAAACAGGGCACAGCAAGATAAAACAAACCTGGGTGCAAACCCCTACATCAAGGCTGGACAAGGCAGCCCGACAGGAGGAAGGGGGGACCAAGAGCAGGCAAAATGGTTAGAGAGCAACCCTACTTAAACTTTTAGGAGTTCTCCAAGAACACCAAGCCAGACAACCTTAAGATATATGTAGGGGCCCCGGCACAGACCTATGCAGGCTCTGTGTCTTCCACTTCAGTCTCTATGAGCTCCTAAGGGTCCTGAGCAGCTGATGTTGTGTACCTGTTCTCCTGGTATTCTAGATCCCTCTGCTTCCTGCAAACCCTCCTACCCTTCCTTGGGGTTCCCCAAACTCTGTCCAATGTTTAAACATGGATCTCTGCCTCTGCTTCCAACAGCTGCCAAAGGAATCCTTTCTGATGACAATTGGACTAGGCACTAATCCATCAACAGAGAAGAATATCATTAAGGATTGTTTCTGGGCTATCCAGTCTCTGGTTCCTTGCCAGCCCTGCAGTGTCAGGCATGGGTTCCCTCCCTTGGTGTGGAGTTCTGCCCTTTCATTGCCCCATCAGATCCTGCAGGTGGGATAGCTTATAGGATGAACGTTCTGCGTCTGGTTGGTGTCGCAGTCCCATGCCTGGAAGCTTTGCCTGGTTACAGGACATGTCCCATTCAGGCTCCCTATCCCCACTACTAGGAGTCTTCTCTAGAGTGACCCTCATAGATTGCAGGGAGTTACCACTGCACTAGGTCTCCATATCACCCCCTAAATGTCCCCCAGTTCTGCCCATCTCTCCCTATATTCTTTCCCTCCATCCTTCTGCTCCCAACCTGATTCCTCCTGTTCACATTCCCACCCTTCCCCATCCTACCTGCAAAGTCTGTTGTATTTCCCCTTCCCAGGGAGATCCATGTGTCCCGACTGGGGCTCTCATGATTGTGTAGTCTCTCTTGGTCTATGAATTGTAGTATAATTGTCCTTTACTTAACAGCTAATATTCACTTATAAGTCAGTAATTCCCCATTCTCCTTTCTGGGTCTGGATTACCTCACTTAGGATGATTATATTTTAGTTCTATCCATTTGCCTGAAAATTCGTGTTGTTATTTTTCTGTTTGTTTATTTGTTTGTTTGTTTGTTTGTTTATTTATTTATTTATTTAATGTACATTGGTGTTTTGCCTGTGTGCGTGTCTCTGCGAAAGTGTTGGATCCCTTGGAACTGGAGTTAGACAGTTGTGAGCTGCCATGTAGGTACTAGTTACTGAAACTGGTTCCTCTGAAAGAGCTGGAAGAGCAGCCAGTGCTTTTAACCACTGAGCCATCTCTCTAGCCCTTCAATGTCTTTTGTTAAAATGGCTGAGTAATACTGCATTGTGTTTCCACAACCCACTCCTCTGTAGTTCCTCCTCACAGTCTCATCAACCCAGTCCCCAGCTCTGGCAGAGAGCCTCCAGCTCCAGCACAGCCCGCACCAGCCAAACCAGCCAACCAGAAGAACAGTCACCAAGTCCCAGCCCCTAACCCAGGTGGAGAACCTCTGCTGGACAAGAGGCCACCAAGAACACAAGACAAGAATGGAAGTAGAAACCAAGGAACAAAACACTAATCCAACAAAGACAAACTCAGGAACTTGGCTCCTAGACCCATAATTACGTCAAACTCAGATCCCTCAACAGTGGTATAAGAATACCATCAACAACAACCAGAGCCCAACCGTGAATTGTCTTTAAATATACACTTCAGATAAATGGCAAGAATGAGAATCAGCCAGAAATATTAGTGAAAAGGCAAACATTTTATCGTCTGGTGGGCAAGTTCAGATTTCGTTCAACCTAATTCCAAAAAGTTTCTTGTCTTTCTCCTCCCTTCCCCTATTTCTATGCCCTTCCATTTATTCCAAGAGATATTCCTATGTGGCCCAGGATGCCTTCAAACTTTTTGATCCAAGCAATATACTTACATTAGGAACCCAGTGCAGGCCTGTGTGTGACACAAGGGGCCTAATTTCAAAGTCTAAACACCATCTTCTCTGTACTTCCTCCATTATGTGGTTCAGTTGAAGAAAGTGGAGTTTTATAGAGCTTTTTAGTTATGATGTAATTGGCTGCCCCTTGGTGTTTTATAGGCAGAAAGCACACAAATGTTTCTACCTAGATAATTCTTATTATGAATGAGTTACTGTGCAAAGTAAAACACAGAAATCTGGAAAAAAATAAATAAAGGTATTTCTTACACTGTAAGAAAGTATGAGCTTCTGGAAAACAGTATCATTAACTGATCATTAACTATCATTGTCAAGGTGTGTCAAGGAATGTGCCTGTGTCATACATAGATTAGTCACCTATATCAGACAGATTTAATTAGAAAGAAGAGTCAACCATCTCCAGTAGCCTTTCTGCATCATTCTAAAGACATTTAAATGCTAAAATTGTAATGAAACCAGATGTGTGCCCATACCAGGGACACACTCGTGAGCCTTTGTTTTTGTTTGCTTATTTCCCAGTAAAGTGTCAGAGATATCATTAGATATTCCTGTGATGAGAGGCCATCACACACTTTTAAGACTTGAGAGTCTAAATCTTCAACATAATGAATGTCTCAGATTATTTATGATTTAACTAATTATTCACTGATTGACCTTTTAGGATTAAGATATTAAACATCATATTCAAACATAGTAGATTAATACTGTTTGGTGGCTAACATTTCAAAAACTATTTATGTCCTTGTGTCTATCTGGGACTATAGGAGGTAGTCAGCTAGATGGGATTTGGGGAACATGATATCACCAGCTGGATTCCTGAAGTTAATTGTAATTACATAATTAGAATCATATCATTAGAATGCTAAGCACATTCCACCAAAAATGCCTAGACTTCAAATCTCTATTCATTATTTCTAGCTTCCCCCGCAACACACATGTTTCTTAAAGTATCATGGATGTTATCATCCTAAGTATTTCCTCCAGAACATATTAACTGTCCTCTGGGAAAAGTGTATACATCTTCTCTTAATACAGTTTATAGGCAAAGGAGCTTTAATCACTTGAGATAAAAGAACATCAAGTAAAGTAAATATGAATTGCATGTATAACTCTATAAAAAGGCTATAGAGGCAGAGAATGTGTACTTAAATGCATGCTAAATTAGATGCCCTTAGTCCTTCTAACATTTAGAATTGCTCCATTCTTATCATGAGCTTTCTGAGAAATCTATACTCCTTTTCTTACATTGTGCTACTGAATTATGCTTAACATACCTAGAATGGTGATAGTCATCCTTATAAATTAATCACCCTGTGTATATGGTATTTGAACAATGGTGGGCCTTTCCCCATGGCATTTATTCCATCACTTTAGAATTTGTACCTGTCTGAGACACAGAAAATAATCACAGGACTTCTTTTCACACAAAAGAAATTAATGTTTGCTCTCCCTTTGTCATGCAAAGATTAGATTACAGGTTTACTAATATATTTGCTTGCTGTGGAAAGAGAAAATTATTTTGATCCAATTTTCCTGACATGTAAGAGATGGATAAAAACAGATTCTTACTTTTCCCGTGTTGTATTTGAGGGCTGTAATATTAGAAACCCTCTGTAATGTCTTAAACAATCATGCTAAATACGCCAGGGACTTTTTAATGCTGTACACTGATGAAAGAAGGGTATTGAATTTATTCAGCCGTGAACAAGTCTTTGATTATCATACACCTCATCTGCTCTGTAGGTGTTGACCGTAAGAAAAGTCAAAAATAGAAAATGAAGTGTGATTATTTCTTGATGAATCGAAATTACTTTAATAGAAATTGAATGGAGAAAATTTCTATTAATAGTTAGAATCAAGCTTCCAGTTCTCTCCCTGAGTAGCATTCAATAAACGTGCTTGAATTGTGATGACATTCTCAAAGGGGTTGAAAAGAATCCCACGGAAGAGGGACGGCTCCCTCTGCGCGTTTGAGCCACTCGCAGGAGTGGAGCTTGTGTAGCGTGAAGGTTCGTGAACAACCGCCAATTATCCCTCTTTTGTGTGTCCACGGTTGCATACCTGGGATTTGTCAATAAGTTAAGTGGAAGGAGGTAGAAAGTGATACATTATAAGATTTTAAAATTATTTTGGAGCTGAAGCTTAACAAAGGATTGCTGAAGGCTTAGTTAGAGGAGGAAACATATAATTCAGCTGGATAAGACATGATTACACTACGCTCGTGCGTTGTCAGTGAGGGGAGAGATCTGGGGGATTTTAGAAAGCACTGGTAATTAGAGTGTCACCTCATCTTGGCAGCCCAAGAATATTCATTTTTTCAGTTTCTCAGACAGACAGAGAAGTCTGCAGTGCCGGAACTGAATGTCAGGGAACCAGTCCGTCCTGCTCCTGCGCCATGCACACAGGTGTCTTTTTTATTTGTAGATGAATGCCACATCTCACATTTTCTGCCGTCACAGTTATTTCACACTCACTTCTGTGACTTGTTGTAATGATGAGGCATGGAAATTTCACAGGACTCCTGAGAAGTGTGAAATCAGGTTTGAGATGTTGAACACTGTTAATTTATTTGAGTGGTTGGTAAAGGTAGGGTGACATACTCAAGGGAAAAACAAGAAGAGGTGGTAGAAAAAGATCGTGACTCACCTATCTCTTCCCCAAGTGTGAATAGCTTTCCCATAATGACTCAAACAGAGAACGAAACGGAACCATAACACCAAGGGCGCGTGCCTGCAGGATGTTTGCAGTCTGATTACAGATCATTGCTCTCACACAAATGCTACTGACGAGTAAGAACCATGTGATAGTGTGAGTTTCAGCTCTTCACTCTTTAAGCCTGGTTAAGTCAGTTCTACATTCCTGAGCTCATTAGTCTGCAGCAGTGAATCACTACTGACTATTTTACATATCCACATATTAATTATATTAATTTGAACTCCACTGTATTATATCATGTGTATATTTAATTTGTCAAGTATTTCTCTTAACATTACAACAAATAGACTTCATTAAGTTAATTGTTTAATAATGACTTAGCAGGTTTACAAAGCACCAATATATAATCTTCCATAGTGCAGGAAGGACATTATGCTCTCATTGAGTCTCCCTTGCTAACAGAAATCTCATAAAATATCATAAAAGTTCATTAAACTTCTGCTGAATATTAACTATCTTCTACTTTCTTCTGATTGTATTTGTTCTTATGAATATCTTTCTTTTTTTCACTTCAAATACATAAACAGTTGGCTAATAACTTCCTAGTCTACAGGAAAACTTGAGGGAAAAGGTGACAGCATCTGCTTCTTGATCGAGTGTGTTGTTCTGTACATTTGTCAAACAGGCATTACATTTCAGAAATGGCTGACTACAACATGACTGCATTTGCAAGTACCTGGAATACTCTAAAGTCCATGTGGATGTCGGTGATGCCACATTTGACCAAGTGATAGATGAGTCCTTTGCTGAATTCAAAATCCAAGAGTGTAATGAAGAGCTGGGTAAGTTAAGGCTGTGGTGCCATGTTGGTGAACTGGGTAACTGGTATGTGTCCTCTGTGCCTGTGCCCGCGGTTCCTTGGAGTGCTCCCTGGTCTCCCTGTTACCATCCTTCACACAGTGGGCACCTCTTCTCAGCACGTGTTTCCTGTGAGACAGATATATCCTTCTTCCCTTCCACTGCCATGAAGGGAAGTTGTGTGTGACTTTGATGAGAAAAATCACTTAATACAGTCGATAAGGGTACAATTGGAAGTACAGAGTCTGAAATGTCTGGGACTTGCAGCCCACTAGAAGAAAACAAGGTATTAGTGAGGCAGGCTCAGGAAGGTGTGTTAGCATAGTTGCTATCCAATATTCTAGTTCGTGTTTCCGGGAATTGTCCCAGTTCAGGATCAGCGGCATTAGAAACATTTGACTGCTTAAGTTAGATTCAGGAAAATTAGAAAATCAGTGATGATCAGAAAGAATTCAAACATCACTGAGCCCAACACTGACATTACAGAGAGGCATCTCTGGGTCCCCCACGGCCAGTGTACAGGTCACTCCACGCTGAAGAGTTGCACGTGCCTGGAAAGCAGCGCTGGGTGTAAGTGCACGCTATCTGTTAAGAATTCAAGACACTTCCGTCTATTCTCTAGCATTCAAGAAAGCCATCAATTTACATGATTTATATTTAATTTGTATCATAGTAAATATGAACTGAAAATGTGTCTAAATGCAAGGTACAAATACTACAGGAAAATGGGCATTTACTTTTTACCATATTCATATCTCTTGCTTACCAAGTCCACCTTGCTAGTTTAGCTTATTGACTTAGCCTCTTCTCTGACATCTATAAACTGACGACTGTCTAAAGTTGCAAACATCAGAACACAACTGGAAGGATTTACGTCACCAGAAGTTCTATAATTTACTTTTAATATTCAAGAATGTATTCTGTAAAATTTTTAAAAAGAATCACTATTAACTAAGAACAGAATAAACATAGTATTTTTTCTTAGATATTTAGTATCTTATGATATAAAAACATAAGAAAATTACTGGTAAAAGTGTTCGTTTCTGATAAAGAACAAAACACTTGGTTTAGATAATAAGTTGCTAATCTAATGTACAAAAATATTATAATTTCCAAGAATGAATTACTACCAAATTTAAGAAATTGGATAAAACATATCATATGTCTTAGATATGTAGTATATGTAGCCAAATATATAGATATACAGATATGCATTATTTATTAAAAGTCAAGTTGTGTTATTTAAGATAAATATAATGAACTAAGCTGTGTGATAGCAGGAACAACAATGTCCATGCTGCTAGAAAATATATTAGTAGGGAAATATATATATATAACTGTGGCCAGGTAAGCAGCTTACACAGGTGGAGGCATCTGCTTGAGAGGTGATTAAATGCCCAGCTTGAGAGGTGATTTAGTTGTTAAGAGAGAGGGTGCTTGCTTTCTGTCCTTCCCTTTATGATAATGAATTAAAGATCCCTGTATCAAACAGTGCCCAGGAACCAGCATCAACATTAGTCAGGAACCTGTTAGCATATTCTCCGGCCCTATTTGAGACTTTAGGATGATGAACTCTGAGGGAACATAGCAATCTATGTCTTAATATGCTTCAGACCCTCACTGACAGAGATTAATGATGGAAACACCACTGAAACTCAGAGGTCACCAGTGGAATGCAATTTGCCAACTGGCAGTTGTCAAAGTCCATCACTCAAATATATTTTTACCAGATGCATGAAGCTGAACTTTCAAAAATTCAGATATGCTTGGAAATTTTTCTAATCTATTCAACTGATACTGGGCCCTGTTAATACAATGTACTGTTCTGTTGTTCAGAATCTAGCTTTGCTTGGACTGGAAGCTGACCAAGGATGGGTTACGCCAGTGTGTCAGTCACTTACACAATAGGCTAACATGCTGCATAATATGTTTGATTTCCAAGGTGATTATGATAAACATTTTGAATCTTGAAAAATCACATAAAAGGATGTATGTGTTTATCCATTTGTTCATTCATTGAATATCTTAGACAAATAAAATTATATATTCTTCCCACATTCAATATGATTGAAGTTGTGCATATTGTGAAATGGCTAATTCAGTTTATTGTCTAACCTTTAAAGATTTATGTGAAAAAGCCCTTAAGTCTTCTGTTAACAATCGTGAAGAGTACAGACATTGGCTGTAGACAGTCCGCATCTCATAGATCTCTTTAACGTGTTCTTAGGACTTCATTCAGTTCTCCAGCCATTGACCATCAGCTTCCCCTCAACAGACTCCAGACCTGCCAGCAGCATGTACTCTAACACTAGTTCTCAATTTATTCTTCGATCTCACATATAAGTAAGATCACGTGATTTTCATCTTCCCTGAGTTTCTTTCAATTTACATACTAGAAAACTCATGTGATTACTAAACATAGGTTTTTAAGTGGATTTCCTTTCATTTAAAACTATTCTGGAAAACACAGGAGAAAATCTCCATGATAAAAGTGGGCAAATGTTTTTCAGGTAAGTTTTACTGGTGTCAGGTTGCAGAATGTCTTCAAAACTTCCCTGGTGTTCTGCAGTTTTTAAGTCATATTATGCAATTTTTGCACACAATGAGCAGACAACTCTGCTTAAGGTCTAAGCAAAATCATAAGTACATGTTTCGCACACAACTGAAGGAAATTTATCCTGGCAGGAAACTTGGGATCACAGAGCTCAATCCTGATAAGAAATTTATAAAAGTTTTTCAAAATCAGCAATTTGTATTATCTGGTATCCAATATGCTAGCATTTATTTATATTCCTGAAAAGTCTCTTGTCATATGTCTAAGTACCTTAAGAAAATTTAACCAGAGAGAATTAAAATTATAGCTCTCAGTTTAGTATGTTTATGGCACTCCTGAGTGTGTGAGCAAACAGGTGTCTGATTCCTGTGCCTGCTCTGGGCTCCTCTCCTTCTGCTGGTTTGCCTTGGACAACTTTGATGTGATGCTTGTGTTTTATCTTACTGAACTGTATGTTGTTATGTTTTGATTTTATCTCTTAGAAGCCTGTCTCTTTTCTAATGGGAGGAGAGATGGGGGGGAATGGGAGAAGTCGGGGGAGGGGGGGCTGTAATTGAGATCTACTGTGTGAGAAAGGAGTCTATTTTCAATAAAAAGTAAAATTAAGAAAAAAGAATTAGAAAGAGCTGAAAGAATATTGTCAGTATTTGAATGGTTAATACTTTGTAAATTATGGTGCTTTCAAAAGCCAATGTGGATGATAACAAAGTATGCCCTTAAAATGGATATATTTGCTGTAAAATAGTGTCCCGTAGCTGTAGGCTCCACATGTAATTATTAAAGCCACCTAACATGAAATATGTGGTATATGGTGTGAATCTAGAAACCCACAGTGACTGCTGGTTTAGGGTAGTAACTGGCAGGTAGATATAAATCCTGGCAGTTAATTATCTCTTCAAATCTTAACTGAATACCTTAAGTGGTGAGTTTTTGTTCCTGTAGAGTTGGGAAAGAATCTGATCCTATGTTTTAGGACAAAAGCAACATGTGTGGAATAAAGACTGAGATGTCAATGTTTATCCTATATCTGTTATTCATCAGGCATCTGTAGACCTAAGTGATGAGCCCACGTCTTCCAGAAAATGATGGTTGTAAGTACTGTTATACACTTAGAAATGACTCATGCAGCCAGCAAGCTCTTCCTGGGACCGTTCCATGTCTCTCCTCTGCTGCTTCAATACAGGGAGTCACTCCTTACTGTCAAACATAGTGAGAGGCAATTCCTATACAGCAACCCCACCCTGGGTCATAAGACTTTGAAAAGAACAAGTGTGCTTTGAACAACACTTGCATAAGAAATGGGTGTAAAGTGGATTCCCCTTAACTTTAAACTCACCCATAACACACGGCATATATTCTTATCAATTAAATCCAATGCATGCTGTTGTACTAGGTGGGCTTTTCAAAGGCAAGCAAAGGAATTAAATTTGTACAAGAATTTCCAGGAATTCTCCATAGGATGTTTTTCTCTTCTACACAAAGAAAATCAAGCTCTGAGGAAATAGCTTTTGTTCTTTCACATAAACATCCGCTTATGTACATAAACACATATATAGATATACACATAGTGGCCTGAATATAATAAACAGCAGGTTAAAGCTTCACTCCTAATATGTTCATTAAAATGCACGTAGGGCTGGAAGATTGCTCAATCTATTAAAGGTTTGCCACACAAGCAGGAGTTCGATTCCCTAGAACTCATGCAACATTAATGCTGGGTGAGGTAGTACATGTTTGTTAATCCCAAATCTGGGGAGGCAGAGACAGCCAGATCTCTAAATCTTATTAGCCTGCCAGACTGTCAAATTAGTGAGCTCCAGGTTCAGAGAGAGACCATGTCTAAAAAAATAACTTAGAGAGAGATTGAGGAAGATATCCAACATCGAGCTCTGCCTTCACGTGCGCATGTAGACATTAGACACGGGTAGGAGCACTTGCGTACACATGTGTAACACCAGATCTCAAAAGAGCTTGAACAGCAGGTGACTTAAGTGAAAATCAAAATAAGCATTTTCAGCATATAGCAAACAGAAATATCAGACCAGTCCACTCCTGGGAGAAAGGGTGTGTATGTAATGGAAACGTTGGAGGGCTTTCTGCCATAGTTCCTGCCAGGGAAGGTTACAGCTGTGAGCACACATTAAGGAAGAAAGCATTCAGTATTTATGATTTGCAATTTTAACTTGTGTTTAAAGTGGTGCTGGAGGATTTAATGTTCTAGGAAATCTATTTGGTCAGTTCTGTACAATTTTATGACCTTTCATTAGGACTTGAAGGTTTAACTGTACAGACTGTGCAGAGAATGTGAGATGCGCTAGTCTGCGCAGCCTGTCTCAGAACACCCCCAAAGCCACAGTGGAAAGAGGCCATTAAAGGGACTGTATTTTAAACAGGCTGACATCAGAGGTGATGAATACAATATTCATCAAAGGACTTCAGAGGACAAATCCTAAATGAAGAATTCAGAGAAATGTCTATGCTTCAAATATTTAAACTCTGTGGAAACAACGAGAATACACTTAAAATGTATCGTGTGTATCTAACATCAAAATACTCTCTAGTGAAGAATACTTTATTTTCAGATTGGTTGAAAATCAACTAAATTCTCACACGAAGCCATATCTTATTCTACAACCCTGTGTGGGTCAGAAAGGCTAGAAGAATGGTTAGTAGAGTTCAGATAGCACTTAGATTCCTGTAACTCTGAACCAGCAAATAACTGAGGAAACTTCACATGGACTTTCCTATAATGCTCACAGTCATCAGCTTTGGTGAAGTATTAAACCAGGCTACCTGTGGAAGCCTGGCAGTTCACGGATGTAATTTAATCAACAACTTACCATCTTCATGTAGAATCTAAAGACAGCAGCATTTGTTCCTTTCCTTATCCTTTCTAAGCAAGTCTGCACCAAAACAAATTTGTAATTTGCTGCAATTTCCTGTTGCCTCCATACTCCAGCTAAGCAAGGTGTGAAAATCAAATTACAGAAGAAAAACCTCATCTCTGCTCATCATACAGTCAGTATCAACAAAGGGTGCTTATTTTATGTAACCTCACAATCAGTGCATCATCTTGAGACACCAAAGAAGACACCGATGTAAAACAAAACAAAACAGAAACGGCCCACAGCTGGACAGTGTGCGGACAGCAAGAGACCGTGGAGAACTTGGTCCTAAAGAATGTCTTCCTTAGCCTTCCCCTCCATGTGCAGGGAGCTATGCAGATGAGGGGCAGGCAGACTGTAGGAATCAGAGGTGATGGATGGCTCAATGAAACAGTGTCTGTAGACTGCAGAACCGATACTCATGTGAACTCACAGAGACTGGCGCCACCCACAACACCTGCACAGATGCATGCCAGATAGGGCCCCGGCACCTCCATGCCAGATAGGGCCCCGGCACCTCCATGCCAGATAGGGCCCCGGCACCTCCATGCCAGATATGGCCCCGGCACCGAGGAAGAAACCAGACACAAAGTCCCCTCATTAACTAAGCAGCTATTTGCAGTTGGTACTTGCTGGGAAAAGGGAAATCAGCTTTCTCCAGTTGGCTCCATGGGTACATCTGCTGTTCTCCAGGGCAGCCTCTGGGCCCAAACAAACTGAATTCCCTGCTTTCCCTGTGCATGCTTTGTTTGTTTGTTTCTCTTGTTTTCTTGTCCTATTGGGTTTTTTTTTAAATTTGTTTTGATTTTTGTTTTTTCGGTACTTTGGGTATTCTTTTTGAGAAAGAGCAAGAGAAGGAATATGAAGTTGGCTGGGGAGGGCCCAAGAGAATGTGGGGATGGAGAATGATTATGGTCAAAATGCACTGTATGAAAATTTTAATTTCTTTTCATTTTAAATGTTTTGCAAAATGATCTTTATCAGGAAAGGGAGTCCCACCACCAGAAACTCTGGGATTGCTGTAACATCTCATTTTTGCTTAGTTTTTAAGATGTATTACCTGTGTGTGTGTGTGTGTGTGTGTGTGTGTCTGTCTGTCTGTCTGTCTGAGCTGTGTATGTGTGTGTGTGCAGTGCCCCCAGAGGCCAAAGGGTGTCAGACACCCTGGAACTGGAGTTACAGGGCGGTGAGCCTCCTGTTGACAACACTGGAAGGTGAAGCCATGACCCCTGCGAAGACAGTTGTGCTCTCAACTTTCCAGCCACTAGCCCATTCTTGACTCTAGGTGTTTCCCTTCAGTGTGCCCTTTGCGACTACGTAGCTGAGTGCTCCAGTGTTTGTCTTCCTCAGAGGTTGCCATGGTTCTGGCTTCTAAAACATTCTTTTTGCCTTGAATTGTGGTTATTTCACAGCTGTGACTTCCATCTCCACTGTTTGGAGGTGGACATACACTTATTTAGAAACTGTTGCCAGCGCTATCTTCAGATCATGTCTCCGGTATCTATGCTTAGAACATGTTGGCTAAAAGAAGACATGGAAGCTTAATAAAAACTAAGTATCTCAATGGCTTCATTGATACTAACATTGGGGCAGGGAAGCTTCTTCAATGAGTATAAAGAATAAACAAACTTGAACAATCTTTTCCTTCGCTGGAACCACTTAAAACAGACCTTTGTTCCTACACAAAGGAATTCAGGACTGCAGAACCAAGAAAGTGCACCCACTTACTCAAATCAGCTACAGTTTTTTGTTTTGCTTTGCTTTGCTTTTGCTTTAAACTGTTCCTAGTGTTAAGTTTTATAAGTAGTTCTTCTCTAAGGGAAAGATCAAATAAATGTTTATTGAATAAAATCTTCCTGACTCCACAGCAATATAAATAATGAATTAATAAAGTTCTCCTCTGTAAGAATGCCGCACCGTATTTATCTGTGGTTCTTCTTAAATCCAGATTTGGCTTTGGCGATACGAGCTGATGCCTCACAATTTGATTTCACAGTGAAGAATACACCTACGATTTACCGAATCATCTGATTTGTATTGTCACTGTTGTAGTTTAGAATATGTTTTGTTTGGTTGTTGGTACTGAGATACTGAGAATTGAACCCAGGACCTACCCCATGCAAAGCAAGTTCTTCATCAGTAGGCCATATCCGCAGCCCTGTGACAAGTTCTCGGTGAATTACCTGGGATGGCTACAAACTCACTCTTTAGACTGACCTTGAACCTTGATCTTCTTGCTTCAACCTTGTAGGTAGCTGGGATTACAGGCCAGCAGGACCAGGCCTAGACATGGTGTTTAATATTTAATGGGAAACTTATCAATACGTGTTCCATAGAGCTTAATTTCCTGTTCTGGGAGAAACCAGCATACTGGAAAGAACTCCTTATTTACTCCAAGTCTTAACGGAATTGCAGCATATTGCTTGGCCAAATGTTTATGAAGGCACTTTATCTTATTTAGGAATCATCTCTAGACAGACATTAGCATTTTAAAATGATGAAAACATACCTCTCTTAGCAGAGGACAGGACAACCCCTTTTGAAATGCTTATTTGAAACTCTTATTCCCAGAGTAAAGATGTATGTGTCCATCAAAGCCTACCGAGCCCATAGAGAGCAAATTATTCAAATTCTTTGAGAAATAAACTCCATACAGAATGAGCTTCAGATGTACTCTCTAATAAATCTTAAAATTCTGTGCTTTGCTTCTCATCTATTCACCATTTATTTCTACCCATATATTTTGTGTTCCTGGAGAAAAAATTCAAGTCGTATACTGTCCTGAACAACACTGACAATAACAAAGCATCAATCCTAGAGTGAAGGTCTTCCCTGTGTCTCAGCAATCGCTGTCCCAGTTGCAGTGAGAGTTTGCAAGAGGTCAGAGACTCCAAGGCGTGTGCTGTAGCTTCTTGTGGAACGGATAAGGAAAGACGTGGGTTCTTGTTCTGCAAATGTTGGGAAAGACAAGGTGAGTGGAGCATACTAACACCTGTGTGCCAACAGATTCGTATCCCGTAGTGGAACTTCCGCCATTCGCACTTGTCCATGAGCTAATTGTAATCAACATTTTTGTTGCCATTCGATGAAGATTTGCTGTCATATGCCAGAATACATTCAGAACATCCAGATAATGACCAGAACTCCTGGTGTTTATCCTCTAGTAATGGGGACAGAAAGTAAATAACATACTATGCATTATCAATTCATGTAACGATCAATGTGCAATGTTAATTAAAGTGAGAGAGTCAAAGGAAGCAGAAGACAGAGACAGATTTTCAAGGCCAGTCTGCAACAACGAGGCCAGAAATCAAGAACTCACTAGCCAGGGAGGTGTCTCCGTCAGGCACTTGCAGAGCTAGCCTGGAGACCCAAGGTCCATCCTCGGTAAAGGAGAAAGTAGAGAACAGACGCCACAGAGCTGTCCTCTGAGTGCACATGTACACCATGCTGCGCATGCCTCTTCCTATAGATCATACCGGCACAGCAATGAATAGAATAAAATGAATGTGAATGCAAAACTTGTACTTATACCTGGCATAATGAACATAAAGTACTCTGAGTCAGAATCTTTATGAAAGAAGGTATATTATGTGTGTGTTGATGTATATTTATGCAGTGTGAACAAGGACAGAAAGAGTGCTGTTTGAACAGGGAAGTGGTATAGCAAGGTGACTAGTATTGAAAGGGGAATGGTACTAGAATAGTGGGGTTTTTATGATGCCAGCAATGTTACGATGGTGGGTTATGCGTGATCATGGTGGTGTTGTAAATCTGGGTGGGTGTCCTGGTTGCTTTTGTACAACTTGACGAAAGCTGAGTCATCTGGAAAGAGGAAATGTATTTGAGAAAATGCCTTCATTGGATTCTTATAGGAAAATCTGTAGTGCATTCATTCTCTTGATTAATGATTGATGTGGGGTGGTTTTACACAGTGGGGACAGTTGCACCCCTGGGAAGGTGATCCTGGGAGTGATGAAAAAGCATCTGAAGAACCATGATAAGCAAGCCAGTAAGCAACACTCCTCCATAGCCTCTGCATCCCTTTCTGCCTCCAGGTTCTTGCCTTGATTCCCAGCCTGATTTTCCTCAGTGGTAGAGTGTGACCTAAGAGATAGTTGTAACATGAAATAAACCATTAATCCCCTAGTTGCTTCCAGTCATGGTGTTTATCTGCTTGCTTGTTGGTTTTATAGCAACAGAAACTCCAGCAGTGGTGTTATGATGCTGTTATGTTATGGCTGTAGGTGCTGTTATAAGGATAGTAGGGTTTTATGCTGGTCAGTGGTATTTTAATGATGGGGAAACCTGGGAGAGAAGCAGACCATAGCCAGACTTTAGGAACAAGAGAAAGCAACTGAAGTTGGACTCACTAGAAATGTGCCCTCATAGGAGATTGGAGAGCTTGTGAGAGCCACTGAGATGACATCTGAAGGCAACTTCCTTTGTGAGCAGAACAACCCATAGAGGTGCCTCACTGTCTCTCAGCAACCCTGGGTACCAAGCTCCAGGGACATGGGCAAGTGGGGAAATCATTGTTAGACAATAGAAATGCATTTCCCTAACAGGACAGTAAGGCTGGGTCTAGTTATAACTCAGAGAAGTTAAAAACTTTGTGCTTTCAAGGTCAACACAAGTTTTAATCAAAGGCAATGAGAAATAAATGAAGGGAGGTTCTCGAAATGCAGACGACTGAAAAAAGAAGAAAGTGGAGATTCGTAGTCATACGTGGTCGGAGACAAAGACCAAACCTTCATTTTAAAACAAGCGTTCAAATAACTTGGTATTTTGATTGAATAAGAGCAAGTAGGTTCAAAACAAAAGCATGGGTACAGAGTAACTCTTGCTTTTTCAATATGCTAGACAATAATAAGATATGCATTAATTCAATTAAATGTCATTCATCTTATATGACATTATGCAAAGTGGGATAAATATACTCTTGATAAATGCAATAATTTTATTGGAAATTTTAATAAAGCACTTAATACTTTCTTGTAATCTGATAAATTTCAAAAAGACTATAAATGCAACAATAAATTCATGACTCACTAAAATCAAATATACCTCACAGCTTCTTCTTATCAAATGTCTCGATACTCAGGGCTAATAGCTTTCTTTTTTATATTAATCATTTTCCCATTCTTTCTCACCATCTGCTGTTCAAACTTCATAGAAAATGACTCACTGGTATATCTGAAATGTGGTCAGGGTGAGAAGTCTGTAACACATTTTATTTAAATTATATACATGGTTAGGCAGTAATGCATACCTGTGGGGTCTTTTTTCCTTTCCTTTCCTTTCCTTTCCTTTCCTTTCCTTTCCTTTCCTTTCCTTTCCTTTCCTTTCCTTTCCTTTCCTTTCCTTTCCTTTCCTTTCCTTTCCTTTCCTTTCCTTTCCTTTCTTTCCTTTCTTTTCCTTTCTTTTCCTTTCCTTCATCCTTAATTTCCTTTCTTCCTTCGTTCTTTCGTTCGTTCCTTCCTTCCTTCCTTTCAGTGAGTTTGTATAAGAGTCTTCTTTAAAAATTGGTAGGATTCAGTGAGGTGGTTATTCTTGGCATGATTTTCTTAATTAAAATCTTCTGGTTACATATTCAAAGCTCATTATGTTAAAATCAGTAAGGCTGATAGTTGACTTGACTTGCATGACCTCAACTGAGCTCTGTCTTTTTTTCTCTATTTTCTTAGGTATTCATGTTGCCTTAACTCATCATTCAACTCATTGATGACTCTTGATTGTTTGTTCCCTGCCAGTCACTGAGGATATGCAATTATGTTTAAATATATGGTAGTTTTCTGGTTGGGATATCATAACCTTTCCATGAGGAAGATTTGTTTCTGATGCCCTAGGTGTCTGGACGAGGGCAGCCACAGTCCAGTGTCCTCATCTGAAATACACACAGCAGTAGCTGTGTTGAGGATAATTTTCAATTTACCGCTAATTCTACTATCCTCTTCTTTGCTCCATGACTTCATCAAAACGTAATATTTATGAATACTAATGTTTTATAGAATGTTAGATTTTTTTTGAATGGAAGATTCTGTCTGAGTTTTGTTTGAAGTAAAGATTTAATATAGAAGAGTAGCTTCTTAAAATTCACATACCAGGTATTTCAACAAGTTTCTGGTCTCGTTGAACAACAGGGTGCTGTCAGTATTTTAACAGTGAGTGGCTTGTGTTTCAAAAGACCGTTTTTCCTCATTGAGCCAAGGTAGGGCTTACTTTAGTAGAGATCTTTTTGTTGTTGTTTAAGATTTGATTATGTGTGTGTGGTTGTGTATTGGTGAGTTAGGCATAGCTTCATGCTGATGCCCCTGGAAGACAGAAGAGAAGCAGACCATCTGGGGTTAGAGCTGCCTGTGTTTCCAAGCTCTGTCTAAGTAACAAGTACTCTTATCAGCTGAGTCATCTTTCTAGATCTGATGTTCTTATTTTCTACACACACACACACACACACACACACACACACACACGCATACATTTACACACATACACACACACATACACACACACACACATTTACACACACACATACACACACACACGCATACATTTACACACACATACACACACACGCATACATTTACACACACACACATACACACACACACACACACACACACAAATAAACATACACACACAAAAAAAAACCACTGCTTCAAGTAGAGTTTGGAAATTAAGCTAAAACTGTAGCATTTTCAGTACTAGGCTTGCTGCTACTGTTGAGTTGCATGGCAATTATTATGTTATATCTCCTTCTAAAATATTCATTATTTAAATAAGACTTTATGCCAAGATATGGAATAAAAATACCCTATTACTAAAAAAGGACAATTTGAGCTTTTATATAATAGGGTGTCTTCATCTCAACTTCCTTGATGTTCTTAGATTGAAATGCAACTAATTTTAACTAAATGGAGAACTCCTGACAAGATGGATCATCACAGAACTAAATAGTGTGAAGACAACCATGGTAATTTTCAATAATAACAGTTTTAGAGTCATTCACACTTTACTAAAAGTCATTCTGGTTCTGATCCTTTGCCCAGAATTATCAAAACAAAATGTCCTTGGTTTATTGTATTTTTACTGGAAAATATTTCCATACCTCCTCTCAAATATTAATTTCAAGAAATGGGTTAATAAATTACTATTCCAGATGAAATATCTTTGCCATGTTCATGAGGAAATAGCATAGCAACTGTGGTGGCTCGGATGCGAATGGCCCCAAGAGGTTCCACATGTTTGCATACTTGGTCCCGGGTTGCTGGAATTGCTTGGGAAGGATTGAGAGGTGTGGCCTTGTCAGAAGAGATGTGTCCCTGCCTGGGGAGGGAGGGGGTGATTTGAGGTTTCAAAAAAATCATGTGACTTCTAGCGTTCTCTCTCTGACTCACAGTTGAAGATCAACATGTGAGCTCAAAAGTTGTTCCTGTCTTCATGCAGTCTGCCATGGACTCTAAGCCTCTGAAAGAGTGAGCCAAAGTTACATTATTTATTTATAATAACGTATTTTTATTACACTCATTGTATTTTACCACAGCAATGGGCAATAAACTAAGACAATAATTAACAAGTTAGAAGCAAAATTTTAAGAAATTGTACCTTTATCTCTCATTATAAAATGATTCAGAGTCCTCTTGTAACATACGTTGCATATCTTCTAAAATAGCATGTTTATGAATAAAATAAATATTTCCTTAAGAAACATATCAAGTGAAAAAAAGAAAAACATATAATCCTAGTATCTTCATTCTTAAATACCAAAAGTTGCATGCCCTAATCAGCTTGAATTACAGTGGCAAGATTATGGGGATTTTTTTGCTAAAATTGATCTTCCAAGTGACAAAGATGTTTGAAAATATGAAATCCAATGTATTGTGTAAATGCAAAACAGATAAAAGAGGGGAAGAGTAGCAGTCTGACCTGTTACTAGACATGTGAGTCATGCTACCAAGTAACAAGAAGCAACATCAGCTCCTACCCACATGACAGAGAACTAAATAAAATCTCGGACAAACCATTTGGGTTCAGATTGGAGGCATACTCCTCTTTTACTAAATGAATTTAGCAATCTGCATGGTTTGGTAACTGCAATGAAGCATCAGCACTGCACGTGCGTGGATAAAACCCAGGCTGGTTGTGAGCTGCCCTGTGCGGGCTGCAACATGAACCAGGCTCTCTGCAAGAACACTAAATGTTCTTAACTTCAGCGAGATCTCTCCAGCCTACTACTTCTTTTTAAATGTTAATGCTAACAAAAGAGATAGGGAATCATGTTTTTAAAGTATTTGGGAAATATTCGAATAGATAGAGCTATTTATCTTCAACAGAGTTATTTATGCATCACAGCTTTTGAGTGTAATATCAGAGCTTAGTTCACCGATGTGGCCAAGACAATCGGTGTGAGTGAGTGAGTGTGTGAGTGAGTGTGTGTGTGTGTGAGTGAGTGTGTGTGTGTGTGTGTGTGTGTGTGAGAGAGAGAGAGAGAGAGAGAGAGAGAGGGAATATTGAATCAGTGGACAAAGACTCAAACATGGGTATAAAAATAAATCCATCTTTACAACCAGAACTGTGTGCAGCATGAGTTTGGATCCACACTCACGTATCTAAGAAGGAGTGTGACGTTTGAAACACTTAACAGTGATGATGTGGTTGAGAATGAGGTTGCTATAAAGATGAAGTGAATAATTTTGTAGTAAGATGGGACAGGGATTGATAGCTTTTAAACACCAAGCTTCATTAAAAATTGAATTTTGCTCAACTGGAATTACAAGTTGCAGCCTCTCCTTTGTAAATGGTAGAAACTACCATGTGTGGCCACATTATTTGCATGAGAAGTCAATGTACGTGTTTATGCCGGACATATGGCTTGCATACCTAAGTTGTTCTCTTGTGTTCTGGGGAAAAGAACACATGAGAGGGATTAAGGTTTCCACCCAATACTGACTCAGCATTTTCTTTTCTAAGAAGTAATGAATTAATTTTGAAGCATTAACTCTGTAGAATGTTTTGGACTTGGCAGATGTGTTGTTGCTGGCTCACAGGGAAGGTTTTACGGGTTTTTATGTTTTTGCTTTTGTTTTGTTTTTTATCTTTTTTTCCTTTCTTCTTTGGTTTGTTTTATTTTCATGTTGAGTTTGAAATTATTTTCCTTGATTTACTTTATACTCTATGTCTTTGATTGCACATAAATTCAGAGATACTGTAGATATATTCTAAGAGGCTATAGAGGGAACCTAGCTCACACACAAATATTTATGGATTATATATGTGGTTGTTTTAATGAGAATAACCACCATAGACTCAGATATTTGAATACTTGGTTCCCATTTGGTGTTTGGTGAGACTCAGGAGGTGTGACCTTGTAAGAAGTTTGCCATAGGAGGCTGGCTTTGAGAGTTTACAGACTCACACCATTCCTGGTTTACTCTCTGCTTCCTGTCTTCTTTTAGAGATGTGAGCTCTTGGCTGCCACAAGCTATACCACCAACTGCTATACATGCTATCCCTCTGGAACTGAAGTCTAAATGAACTCTCCCTTCATTAGTTTCTCTTATCATGGTATTTTATCACAGTAGTAGGAAAGTAAGGAATACAATGCCAAATCAACTAAAGGCCGTTCTGTCTCTATGTGCACGCTGTCCTGCGGAAGTAAAGAGAGAACAAGAGAACTAAATCTTTCTGCTCAGTTGCAACACACTCTTTCCATTTTCATACACTCTTTGATATTTTTACTTCTCAACTTTTTTTTTTGTTTTTTGTCTTTTTTTTTTTTCAATGAATGTGCTTGACATTCTAGAAACGTGTTGGACATTTTGGTAGGTACCAAGTGTATAGTAGACAATGGTGAAGGTAGAGTCAGGTACAGAAATCCACATGAAACACATGACTAAGAAATATCAAGTCTAACACTATAAAGTAGAATGGTAAACAGTATCAAGTCAAGACTCAGGATGTAGAAAAAATTCCTCAGGAGATGACATTTGAGTTGCTGTTTAAAGAACAAGAAGGCATGTTTTGGCTAGAAGAGAGGGGAGGATTAGATTTTTCTGAACATATACCATACACAAGGCAGAATTTGGCTCAGTTGAAAGCAGATACAATGGTTCAATATTCAGAGACAGTCACACAATCTGAAGTAATTTAAAGTCACATTATACACTCAATGTTGCATGTGCTAAAGGCCATGGTGCATGATTTGAAATTTTCTTTAAAATCTATCAAAGATATAAAACAGTGTGTCAGTTGTATAGCAGAATAGGTATGTCAGAATGTTCCTATTACAAAACTGTGGTTGCAAAACGTAGGACATGGTACTTGACACATAGTGTATAGCTGGGTATGTTTGAAAGTTGTATAAGGTGTTTAGAATGAGCATGTAATGCTAAGAGATTTTGTTGAAGGAATTGAAGCAAGACAATATTGCTTATTATTCTATGAATAAAAACATCACTACAGATTTAGTTTTATTTTTAAGTATAGTTTTAAATGACATAGTATTATAGTACTTTCCCTGCCCTTTTGTCCCTCCAACTTATCCCTGCCCCCGAAAATTGACAGTTTTTTTCTTTGATTATTGTTACATATAATATTTTATAAGGATATGCCATATTATATATATCATCTGATATGATGTAATATGTTTACATAAACAAATTTTAATCATTGATAAATGTATGCACATATATGTATAGATACTTTCCATATGTTCAAGTCTACAAATACAGTACCCTGGGTCCATCTGTGTTGTTTGTGTGTGTATGGCTTCAGGACTGACCACTCTGCAGTGGACAACCAATAAGAAGAGCTCATTCCTGGAGGAGATTAATTCTACTCACAGCTGTAATTAGTTGCCTATGTTTGTCTGTAGTGGTGGTGGTAACCACACAAAAATTTCAAAAAATACACTTCTTCCTGTCAATGCAACTGAATTACTGGACACAGAGATTTTATATTGGGATTTATTGTACAGATTTGCAACAGGTATTCCATTTTCTCTAGAACTTATGAATTAGCCATTGCAGGTACTCATTAGTCCCAGAGAAGTCCAGAAATTATTCAGTGATTATGTTCAATAGTTGAAGGCTAAAAATCATTAAATGGAAGGTTTTGTTCCATCTCCTTCATGCTTCGTGGATGTGTTCAGGAGGGAGAATGTTGTCACAACCCACTGCGAGACACATGTCATCAGGAAACTACTGCAAACTTAAGGAATTACAACGAGAATGTTCTTATTGCCTCTTTTAGACCGTTTACTGGAGATTTATCTTCACTATTGCGTTTGATTTACAATCACTAGCATTAGGCTAATGTGATTATTTATGGTGTCAAGACCATCTTCGGGTACACCTCAACTCGAATACATAACGACAGGAACAGAGGGCCACGGGAATCCTGTCCTATTCACCTGCGAGGCACAGACAATTTACGCTGCTCTGAACTGAATGTTCCCTCTCACATTCATTTTTATATACAGCAATAATTTGTGCTTTGAAATTTTCCCCCAAGTGCTGGGAATAGAACTTAGGGCTTCATCCGTGCTAAGCAAGCACTTTACCACTGCGTTATATTTCCAGCCAAGGAAAATCTTATCAATTTAATTTTTTAAAACCTAATCAATATCCTTTTTATGTCTAAAAATTAATGAGGGGCTGCAGAGATAGCTCAGCAGGTAAAGACATTTACTAGTCTCTTGGAGGACCGCAGTGATGCTCCCGGCACCTGCATGACTCACAACCACCCATGATTTCAGTTCCACAGGGTCTGATGCACTATCCCAGTTTCCACACCAAGTACAAATGATGTACATATATGCATGGAGACACACACATAGGATAAAAATACACAAGCAATTTGCAAGGCTGTAAGCAAAATGCATAGCAAGACGCTTATTAATCCAGCAAGCATCTGATGGTCAAAACTTGTCTAGTAGTATACTAATTTCTGAGGAACCTAAGACGAAAACTGTGTTGTCTTTACCTGCGGAGAGTTGATTTGAGTGTATGAAGAGAGATAAAGACAGAGTATAATGTACACCAGGGTGTGCAGGCTGACACTCACAAAGAAAACCGGGCCTGGAATGTGTAGACCACTCTTTCTCACATTCAAGGTTGTTTCAAAGTGTTCCTTCTCCAGAAGTATTGTGGTGGTGGCCCTTTGTACTCTGTGGGGTTCTGGTTGATTTATCATGGTGTTCCAGTAGTGTGGAGGGGGCTACTGGAAAGTCTCATTCCACAACAGAAATTCTTACATTATATCAGTCACTCAACCTGACTTCTTGACCATTTCCAAGGGGGAAACTGGCCTGAATGTCCATTAGTGCTGAATTCCAAAAGCTAACTCAGTCATCCAGGATGAGAAAATGACAGTATAGTTTTGGGTTTAATGCAAACTGCTCCTAATTTCAGATCTTACACTAATGCCCTCATAGCTCGGCTTTGCATCTGAGCAGTTTGTTCTGGACTCAGTTTGCTGTCCCTTCAGGTTCCGCTGTTTCTTCACAGATCCTGGCTGGATTCGACTGCTGGTACGGAAAGCAGTGAGATGTATAGGGGCTGATTCCTTCATGATGCTGCCATTGGGAGGCTGGAGAAAGCGGCGCCTGTCTGATCACACGCAGCCTGATGAGTGAGCAGAAACGTGCTCCTGGAATCCTGTGGAGTCCAAGAGGAGCTGTGTAATAGCAGAGGCTCAAACATAGCATGCACCACATCAGTGCACACAGATACAGCGATTGCAATCTACTGGCCAGCACAAGTCCCAGGGCCAATGCACATTAAAACCTAAGGAAAACATGCCTTGGATCTCAGTAGAGAACAGATGTCTTAGTTTATTTGCCATTTCCCGTGTTAAGAACTTCGGTTGTATGAGACTGTGGCAGGAAAAAGGAGAGAAAATCCCTTCATTTGAAGAAATATCTTCAAATCACCTGATAATGTGTTTCATTATATTAAAAAATATTTATATATTTTATATATATATTTGAGTTTATAATTAACAAGTCATAGTTTAAATGATTCAGGAAAATTGTGGGGTCTATAAAACTCAAGATGGGAAGTAATTAATAATATTAAACTTTCTTTACTCAAATGCAAAATGTGTTTTCTTAGGTACTTGTTTCATGGTGAAAGGGCAGCTGCAGTGCTAAAATTTTGCATGGTTCATTTAGGACACAGTGGTTACACTGCTGTTTTTTACTCTAATTTTGAATTGAAGTTATGTAAATCAAGATTTTGATAAATTGTTTGGCAATATAGCAATACTCAGAGTTGAATTATAATTCGTTAACCTGGTAGGAGGCCCACACATGTATGTGTGTGTGTGTGGTGTGTGTGTGTGTGTGTGTATAGGTCTATGTGTATGCATGTGTGTATATGTGTGTATGTGTGTGTGGTGTTTATGCATGTGTATGGTGTATGCATGTGTGTGTGTGTGTGTGTGTGTGTGTGTGTATTCGTGTGTATGTGTGTGTCTAGGTGTATGTATGTGTATATGTGTATATATATGTGTACATGTGTACATGTGTGTGTATGTGTCTGGGTGTATGTGTATGTACATGTCTGTGTGTGTGTGTGTGTGTGTGTGTATGTGTGTGTGGTGTGTGTGTTTATATGTGTGTGTATGTGTCCGGGTGTATATGTGTGTACATGTGAGTGTGTGTATGTGTGCGTGTGCATGTGTGTGCTAAAACATTCCTGAAAGAACACCAGGGCAGAGACAACTGGAGACTAGGAACACAGAAGATACTCTTGGAGAGAGAAAAATTACTTCCACCAAGTTAAATTTCATACACTAAATACAACAAATGTTCTAGAACGTCCTTTTCAAAGAAACTAATTCTGGTTGATGGTATTAATAATTTTGCAGGAAATTGATTACTCAAGACATATATCTGTCAGCCTGATTGTCACAACAGATATCCAGGGTGAGTAGTTTAAATCATAGACATGCTTTTCTGCTGTTCTGAAGGTGAGGAGTCCACAATCTGGGTGTGGGCAAGGTCAGGTTGGTTGAGCAGTCTCTTCATGACAGTACAGAGCAGGGTTTCTCAATCTGAGGGTCACGCCCCTTTGGTGATCAAACAACCCTTTCACAAGGGTCACCTAAGACCGTCCTGCAATAAGATATTTTCATTATGATTCAGCACAGTAGCAAAACTGTGGTTATAAAGTAACAATAAATATAATTTTATGGTTAGGGGTCACCACAACATGAGGAACTGTATTAAAGGGTCAGAGATTTAGGAAAGTTGAGAACTGCTGATACAGAGCCTTCCTAACTTCTCACATACATAAAAACAGATAAAACATAATAAACATGATAAGAACAGAACTCTGCAATGTATTTCTTACATGATGTGAAGCTAAGAGCTCATTTAAACTTGACCTCTTCCTTAGAGACACATCCTCCAGGCAGGTGCTTTCCCTTTGTGTATCTTCTGTGAACAAAATACATCCCTTATCAAGGCAGAGAAATTCGGCCTTGCTTGTCCTTTTTCTTCACACTCAGTAGGAAATGTACCAATTGTTTATGAATGCTATCAAATTACCAGATAAGAAGTTCCCTCACTTATACTTTGTCCTTACATAAGTAGCTCACCCCTCAGTTGGCTATTTTCAGTGAATACTTGGGAAATTATGGGCTTCTATAATACAAACAGTTTCACATAGTTTGTCCTGGGACTCACTCTGTAGACAAAGCTGGCCTCAAACTCACAGAGATCTGCCCACCTCTGCCTCCCAAGTGCTGAGAATAAAGGCATGTGCCACCACCATCTGGCAAATTTTATACAGTTTGCACTTACTCTGAGAAGTCCAGAAGTTTATCAGAAGTAAAAATATATTTAACTGTGAATCAGGATTCAAAGTATATGTTTTATATTTGAAATCATTAAAACATTCATTTTAACTGAGACCATCTATCAGTTGAATTAGGAAAGTGATTACTTTTCATGGTTTCCAAATAAAAGAAATGCATGATACTCACACTGCAAGTTTGAATCTGTTCTTATGCATTAGTCATTTATGATGATTGATATAGTATAATAGAACACACATCAACTTATAATCCACTAAAATATAATTTTGTATTGTAGCTCAGACCACAAGACTTGAAGACATCTTAATGAAAACAGCTTCACATAGTCCCTGCAGTACATAAATGACACACTGGCATTGATCACTGTTTACTGCCCAAGGGAGAATCCCCAAGTCAGAAAAATGCAATATTCTTACAAAAGATTTATCACATAATAAACCAGTTGTCCTCAGTTTTGACTCAGAGAATAAGCCTCTGAAAATGACAAGTCAATGAATAATACTTTAATTGTTCGGAAAAATTTTAGGAATTAAACTTAATATTGAATAATGTTTCTATGAAAATGTTATGATATATGTCTCCACAAATACTTTATATGAAAGAAATGATTAAAATAAAAGTACTAAAATAAAGTTTCATAATGGCAAATTTTATGGAAAACATTAGAGGGAAAATACAATTCAAACATCACGTTCAGGAAAGGCATAAGCACAATTTTATATGCTAACTAATCAACAAATTACTGTACATAAATCAAAAACATCGTATTTCCAAAAAAAGAGTATTCTACTAAAAGCCCATACCAATAAATAAAAACATTACTCTTAAGGGTAGTAAACAGATGAAACAATTCCATGTCAATTATCAGGAAAATGTGTGTAAACACACAGGTAAGTCTTACCTGTGACTGTTCACAACCCCCATCAAAGAAAAGGCTAAAACTGTAATGGGTGTTGAAATACAATCACAGTTTTTCAACTATGCCTTGGCCTGAATGAGAACATTTTCAGTACTTTTGAAATATGAAGATTTTATCACTGGCAATGACAATGTAGAAGCCCCCAGGTCTTCATGGGCTCAGGACTGCAGTCACTAACATATGAGTAACATATGTAGTGAACTCAAATGTGTGTAGAGCACTTACCATGTCCAGTAGAACATGGTAAGAAATTTAAGAAAGAGCTACGCCTCCTTCCCTCCCTCCCCATTCCCTATCATTCTCTCTCTGGCATACATGAATTATAGCAAAAACCTTTGACTTCCTAACATATGTAGCTATACACTCATTTTCTGTAACCTAAAGAAAAACAAAATATACCTAGAAATGATGAGTCCATAAATAATACCTTAATTATTCAGAAGAACTTTAGGAATTAAAACTAATATTGAATAATATTTCTAATAAGACCCTATAAAATATATCTCCATAAATATTTTATGTGAATCCAAGGGCAATGAGGTGCTAAATTAAGTACTCCCCCTTGCCTAGAGTGGAAAGTGGTAGATGTGGTAATAGCTAATAGTTTTCCTTTAAATAAGTAAATTCGGTGGTCACTTAAATTTATAGAATAGTCTTGACTGAATCAGAAGAGCTGTACAATCCCACTTTAAGATTATTTTAGACAAGTTATTATTCACAAAAAGAGAGGCTGGGAACATACCAACCATAAATACCACAGACGCATATACGTGCTTGTATTTCGGCAACATCTAACCTATGGAGAGAGCACATAAACAATTATTATTTCCAGCTGAATGTAAGAAGTACAAGCTGTGTCAGCCTTGATTCTTGTTTATATCTTCATACTTTTCTGAATTACCTGGCCATCAGATATCGTGCATTATGTCACAACAGCAAACTACATTTCAGAATTGAGCTTGTATCAAAGCTCTGACTAGATGCATACTCAAAGCTCAACATTTCTGTTGCTGGAGACACGAAGGGTGGGCGCTCTTACAGAAGTGCTTTGCTCGCACTTACTCTGAGCAGCTTACAGTTTGGGGGGATTCAATGCGCTTTTCTGGCCTCTGCAGAATCCCACAAGCGTGTGCACATATATACAAGCACACACAGATACAGAAGTAAAAAATAAAATATATGTTAAAAAAAACCCCTCTCATTCCAGCCCTGTCTTACAGGGCAGGGCTCCCTGCCTTTAGGAAAGTGTCTCCATCTGCTCCCGAGACTCCCTGGGGCATTTCAGTGCACACTGAAGACGACTGTGAATCTCCATATTTCATTTTTAGTCTTGGGCAGAATTTTAAAAATACTGCCATTTAAAATATACTTTCAGGAATATGTGTCAGGCATCATTGACAGATAGTTAGTAGGTGGTTTTTGTAAACTGGCTTGCCATCCTGACAGCTAAAGAGAATTACCATCATATATATTGTGAGATATTTGGCAATTTCTTTAATGCTACTGTATGAAATATAGCAACAACTTGTCCCCCAAAATGATCATTTTTCTTCTCAGGACTGACATTTTTGAAAGCATTTAAATAACATTAAAGATTAATTTTAGTGAATACCCACTTTAGTACATTTTCCAGGTAATACTGCAGCTGGTGTGAAATAAACATCTCTGAAAACACTGAACATGGGCTGACAACAAGAACTGTGTCTACATACTCTCCTCTGACTGGCAGCTGCTGGTGCACTTGGATATGAACAGTAAGGTCCATGTTTAATTACAATTAAATCTTATTAGATATAATTTTAGGATGAAAAAAATAAATACTAATAGCCTGGTACAGCCTTTCCATAGAGAAGTTCTGTTATGCAAATAACCTCGAGTTTGGGTGGTGCCTGACACGTTTGTGTGATTCAATCATGCGATGTACTCATTTATTTAAAAGACATAGATCTACAGTATGTGAAGCAACTTGAGTTCTCAAATAGACATATACTGCATGACCTTCCCATTTTAATTGAAATATATGTGAATTGGTGTTGGGATACTGCAGCTGTAATACACTGTAACTGGGACATACCTACTTCAGAGTGAAAAGGACTGATGGATGTCTTCTGGGATGGAGAAAAGTCTGTAATAAGTAGCCTAGCATTAGCGTAAGGAACATACTATAGCAAGGATTTTGATTAGTAAAAGGAATTGTTTTCAGTAAATCAAATAAACAACAATATAGAGAAGGATAATTTATCCTAGAGGTAACAACAGGGAGTTTTGATAAAATACATACCATGTATAAATGTTTGGTTGGCAGTAACACTGGTTGTGTATTCCAAAGCAAGAGCATCGAGGAGCATATATCCAGGACAAGTGCCATCTTTCCCTGTAGCTCTACATCCTGTAGTGATTGGCTTGTTGCTTCGTTACAGGATTAAGAACAAGGTAAGTCATTTCTCAGTAACTTTTCCTCAATAATGAATGGTTCATCTAATTCTCAGTCTTCCTAATCACTCCTCAGAGCTCTGCACCATTGGCAAATACTTTCTGACCCAACTGGTGTTGGACAACACATCTCTCCCTGGCCATTCTTCATTCCAGGTTTTTTATTCTATCTTTTTAAATTGAAAACATGTAAATGGTTTATACTGCTGTGATTTCCTGAGAGCATACTGTGCCCAGTGTAATATTTGAACCTGACTGAACAGATCTGTTCACTAAACACTTATCATTTTGTTGTGAAAACATCCCAAAGATTGTTCTCTGGCCCTTGTAAAGTGCACAGTACATCACTGTCATCCTGGTTGCCCTGCTGTGGTCTGGGACTTACCTCCCTCGTGCCACTATGACTGATCACCCGTTGCCCAGTCTCCTCCCATTCCCAGGCTCTCCCACACTCTGTTATGCTAATCTATTCCATTCTGGACTTTCATGAGATATAGGGTCTTCTCTTTCACAGTTCACATGGTGAGATTCTTCAGTAGCTGTCAGTGTCTGGATTATTTTGCTTTATATCCTCTAGGATCACACATGTTCCTGCAAGTGACAAGATTTTATTCATTTTCAGGGCCAAATTGTGTTGGATAAAGTAGACATGTTATATTTTGCTTGATAATTTGCTTGATAATTTCATATATGCGTATAATGTATTTTTATCAAACCCAATTTCTTTCTTCCATTTTCTCCCCACCTACTTCTACTTTTTCTTTCCAATGTAGTGCTCCCTTTTAAAAAACTCACTGAGTTTGTCTAGTGTTGCCAGTATCCATATCCATGGGTGTAAGGCAATCTCCTAGAATATGTGTACCTTCTCATGGGCCACATCCTGGCAGCAGGGAGAAAGAAATAAGAGCCAGAAGGAGTGGATGTAGACTGCATTTTTAAAAATCTGTCTTCAGCTTTTAGGTTCTCATTCCTGTTGATTGATAGCGAGTCCTACCGTGTACAGTACCACAGTGAGCATGGGTATGCAGATGCCTCTGGAAAGCACTGAGTCTTTACCTTGGGAAGTGTTTCAAAGTGGGGTTCCTGTATCATATTTTAGACGTATTTTAGCTTTGTGAGGACTCTCAGTACTGATTTCCACGAAAGCTATACCAATTCACATCCCACAAGGTTTGTGAACTTGTAACTTCTCCATGATACCCAGATTTTTATTTTTGGTATCAGCCCTTCTAGCTGGACGGATGATGACTCTGCATTTTGATTTACATGAGCCGACAATCAGTGAAAGAGTAGTAATGTTCTAGAGCTGTGAGCTGCACCTCACACCTCAGGGCTGGTGCTTCATAACTTATAGTTGGAAATTCAACTTGCACCTATGCCATGTAAAGGGATGAAATGAGCCAAGATGGCTGGTTTATGACATCACTGCCTAAGGTCTCAAGGTCTCTTCATTACCCTTGTATTACAACTCACAGACCGTGCCCAGGGAAGGTCATGCAAAACTCAGATCTTTGACCTACAGAAGGTAGCATAAAAATCAAAACCCTTGTGCCAACCCAGGAAAATGCAGTGTTTTCTACAAGCTGTTCCCAGAACATGGCACACTCTAATTTCTTCCATACCGTACTGATCACCCTGAACAATGGTCTATCATGGGGAGGCACTGATCTAGCCGCCTTTCCCAGGAGACAGGAGCATTGCCTTCCACATCCTCTCTCCACCTCATCTGCTCAGTAACAAACACCTTAATGAGTCCGGCGTGGCCCATTAATCTGGTATGTTTCATTTCATCCTGACTGGGTCTTCCTTGGTTTGCATCTTACTGTCTCTTCAGAATCTCCCATTGACTGTGGGTGTTGCCACTCCTGTTTCCAACCAGTGCTCCCTATTATCCACCTCAGTGAAATCTGCAGATACATTTCTAGCTATTCAAACCCTGACCTAACTTTATCCCTCCCTTTAAAAAAGAGAAGCATACTGAAAGACACATGAAGGTCCTCTAAGAATTGGGTTTTGCTTGAGTTCTTGCTTTATTTCCTGCCTGGGTAGCTTCAGTTCTCTTCAGTGTAACTTCAGTACAAAATTTCTTGAGTCCCCTGAGCACAGGAGCCTTAATCAAAGCTGAGACGTTGTAAATGCAGTCTGTCTTGTCAAATGTCCTTTGCTCTGGATCCTCTCCGCTGTTCACTTATTTCAAGGTTTTTCTAAATTTCAGAAACAATATAATGAGCCTGTCCTGTTCCCTACGAACATGTCATCTCACATAGCACATGTAGGAATCCACAGATCACGTGACACAGTCTCATTCTGCCAAGATGAGCTTGTAGCTATCAGTTATGAGACATTTTGCTTTTCAGACCCCAGTCCACTTGCTCCTGTATGGCCAACCAGCACATCTATCCTAAGAATAATTACACAAACATGATCCTACTGAAATGATAATGGCCCAGGAATGTGTTTGCCTTAATGTAGTTTTACTGACTGTATATTCTCATCTGTTTTTTAATCATTTATAAAATTAAATAATTCTGAGAAAGGTTCAAATGAAATCATTACTCCATTTTTTTTTATATTTCTGAACACTTTTCTTTAACCTAATATGGATCTACTTATTTGTAAAAACTTATCAGAAAGAAAAGGTCTCAAAGTGCAAGCAATCAACCTTTCATGCCTACAGTTGATTTCTTATTTAAAGTGTAAATAAATTTTACAAATAAGCCACAGTGACAGTGTGATTACATTCCTGGGACAATGTTGGAAGTTTTGTAGTTTCTTCTTAGACTGTAAACCTCCTTTATATCAATTTCAGCAGCTCCTCACCACTCTTTCATAACAATCAAATGAATTTTTAAATGGCTTGTTTTTTATTTTTAAATGTTTAAAAGCAATGTTGTTATTATACATGTGGGTAAATTGCTCTTGATGTTTCCATTATTGTCCAACACACCATTTCATCTTTTTCCTGTTATGTTCATCAGGAATGCATATCATCATGTAATACATTATATTTTAAAAAACAAGCCTGTGAAAAGAAACATATTATATACAGCTCACTGTCTCTTTAGCTAATTATTCAAAGAATATTTTCTTCATTGAGCATCAGACTTAATTACTTAATTAGGGACAGTCCAGAATGGCTTTCAAGAAGACAGCCCACTCTCTGAAGTGCATAATATGCTATAAAAATGTCCTAATTACATAATGACTGATAAAACGGATTAGTGCCAATGAACATACATAATGAAGATGGTTAAGAAAATGAACAACAATCACACAGCAGCACCACAATCCATACTGGATCTGGGTAGACAAGAAATGTTATCTACTTGTAAATTTTCCTAGAAAAGGGCAGAAACTAGAATGTGAAGGTATACACAGTCTTTTTAAGAATACATATATTAGATCTTGCCGTATCTAAACGATAAGGCAAGGCCAACAGGGATGTTAAACATATCCCTTGAACAGAATTAACACTACCACATATTCCCTGAGGTCTTTCAGAAAGTGCAGCATGGTAACACTATCCAGAGGTTATGACTCTCTGATTGACTGAAATTCTCACTCTTGGTGAGGGCTGAGCTGAGCATGTCAGGGACTCAGGTGATGCTCGTGAAATCCCGTGAACTGCCAGACTTCAGCCTCCTCTTCAGAACATTGAGACTGAAGTCTGAGGAACTTCTATGAGTTTTCTACCTCCCCTGTTCATTTCCCTATCAGGAAAAGGAGGAGCAAGGCTGGGATGAAGTTGATGCAGCTGGACAAGGACTTCACAAACATCTAGAATTGGGTGTGCTGGCACAGGCCTTTAATCCCAGCACATGGTAGCCGGGAGCACCTGGGTCTTAAGTTTAAGGCCAGCGTGGTTGACACAGAAACTCTGTATCAAAAAAGCAAACAGTAAAAGAGGATAAAATAACAAATAAAAGGAAATAGGAAATTTTAACAAGGAATGTGTGTGCATAACGCTTATTATAGACCGATTACTCAAGTTGCTGATGAAGCATCTCAGATGACAGGACAAGTAGAGCAGAGATTGGGTATCAGAGAGGCATGTAATGTTACCTCCTCAAACTTAGGAGAGAAAAGTAAGTAAAATGTAAAATATCAACAGTTTAGATTTGGTAAAATTATAAAGCGCATTTTGGCAAAATTATCTTCTTGTACCCTTCTCTCCATGCCTTACATTTTATTGTTGTAACTTAAGGAATGAAAGTTCCTCGGATCTGCAACTCTGGTTCAGTGGCTGCATTTAAAGATGCTTTCTAAAAATGGAGCACAGAATACCTGGAGGGAGTCATGGGGGTTACACCATGGAAGTACGGGTGATTAGGTAATTCTCTTGATATCCTTCAAATCACGCATTGATGGATAGCAGCACTCTCTGAGTTCTTCCTATTTTTAGAAACACCTCTGCCCAACAGTCTGGGGAAAGACTTAGAAGAGGAACATTTTCATCCTTGGCTCTATGGAGCAAGGTCTACGCAGGAAACAATGACGAGAAAATGGACTCTAACTTGGAATTATTTAAGACCTCAGGAAAATGACCCAATAATAAGAAACCAAAAGAGCCATTTGGAGGAGAACGTGGGAATGTCTGGGCTCAGAATTAGACTTCACTCACATGGGAACAAGGAGCTAATGTGAAAATGGACCTCACACGGTGCTACGAAGCTGCAGGTCCATAAAGACCCACTCTACCGCTAACCTCACAGTCCCCTCCGACCTTAGAGATGCCATCTGCCCATCCATGTCTGCATCTGGCATTCTTTGTGCCTTCAGCTCTGCTGAAAACTAATTCTCACACACAAATAAATGAATGTAATACTTTTAAAATTATGTGCTAAATGAATATTAAATATTTGTCTATGAGCTATAAAGACTTGAATAAAAAATAACAATCAGTAAATAAAATTATCATATCATTTTTCATAGATTGTTCTTTACTCTAGAGACCATGATCTCTCCCAAGGATAAAGTTCATATTTCTCAAAACTGGCTTGTGTGTTAAAAGCACAGACTCTACCTTGTCTTGTGAGAGAGGAAAACAAAATCCCAGAGAAGCATTATTTTTGTAAGTGAATGCCTTTCATGAGGTCAGAGCTATTGTATTTAGCAGATATGTGGCTTATAACCCAGTTTCTTCATGTCTCAGAACTTTGTTTACACTTTTCTAAAGCAGGGAAAATTATCTATTTATAAGTAATATTATTTCTGTAAAAACCAATTGTCTCAAAGTTCCTTGTGAAATAAATGACATACATTTCATTACAAAGACTGTGTGGTGGGATGAACTGACAAGATTGTGTTCACCGAGGAGACTTCTCTGACGTGCATTGGAGTCATTCCATTAGGAAGATGAGCTCATTGGTTAATTGGATGGGTACATATTAAATCAAAGAACTGAGAACGTTGGACTTCGTACAGACCCAGTTATACCTATTTGTATCAAGCTTCATAAGATCAGACAAGATAAAACGTTAAGCACAGAACTTTCCAGAGTAGAAAATTACTTTTTATGCCTTTTGGGAGGATGTCTAAATGAAAAAGTGTACTTCCTTTTAAAAACGAATGCCCCGCCCCCTTAGATGACAATGTCTCTAAATTGAGTGAATTCAGTGTCAGAGAGTTTGGGGAATTAAATACATGACTGTCAGGCATCAAACCGAGGATGTGGATAGTCCCCTTTCAAGGGGTTGTCTTGTGGAAATTTCCTCAGAAGCAAAACTACTGCAATTCTTCTTCAAGCTGTACAGAAGGAATGATGAACATATGTGTGTGTGCCAGTTAGTATTTAAAAGGAAATTGTTCAGAAGCAAACCTTTGACAAACAAGGCAGGATGTTTTTGCATGCACCTACATATATGTGTATGAGTGTGTCTGTGTGTTACATACATGTGTGTTAAACAAATGTGTGTATACACACCCTTATGTGCATACATACATGTAGATGTCAATACAATCAGTCCAATCAATCTTGATTTTAGAGGAATTCTCATGTAATCTGAGGCTCATGTTTTATATCAGGAGAGCCCCAGGGGTTCCTCTGTCTGTATCTTCTCAGAGCATGGGATCACTCCTATCATGCCTCACTCATTGATATGGCATCATGGATCATAATGTCCTAGTTCATGCAAGAGAATCACTTTGCAGTAAGCATTAGCTTCATGTTAATTTTCTCCATCAGGGAGTGCTTGCCAGTCTCCAAATGCACCTGGATGCAAACCCTACTCCATGGAGTGTCCTGTGCTTCTCCAGAGTCCTGCACTGTTTATTCTGAGCTCTCATTCCCAAGGCTAACATCCTGTCCATCATCTATCTATGTACCTAACTCACACACATTACTACCACTCCCTGGCACTTAGCTCTTGGAGAGGAGAAAATACTAATTTTTTTCTTGAAAGTCTAATTATAATCAATAGTTTTCCAAAATACAATTTTAATAACAAGTTAGTTTTTGGAGATTTGAGATAATTTTAAATCCTCTCATCATGGATGAAAGAATATTTTCTTCATAATTTATATAAACACAACATTCATTTTGAACATCTAAGCAGACACTTTGCAGGTGACCCATTTATTAGTATTTCCATTTGGATATTTTTGAAAGTTTTAGCAATATGTAGTGTTTATTGTTTTAGGAAATGTCTTGTTTAATTTTTGAGAAAATATATTTGGCTAACACCAAAACTATACAAAAGAATAAGCAAGGAATCTGAAGTTGTTAATTATTAATTGAAAGATTAAAAGTTTTTATGTTTTATTTCATATATATGTTATATTAGTAGGTACGCCATGCCACATGTCAAACAGAAGGCCAATACGAAACATGTATCTTTATGCCAGAGTGATCTAAAGCTTGAATTGTTACTGTGTACTGAATTTGAAATAAAGTGCTTAGCTTTGTGCTGCTGTAGACTAACCAAATAGCACATGATCACAAGTTCACTCATACATTGGTGTGGTGGTTAATGAAGATGATACTTAAAGAACACTGAGTACAGTTCTGATGCACACAGAAGGTGAAAAGCATGCCGACCAGTCAAGCACAGACTGGAGATACTGCTCCGTGTTCCTTCCGCAGCAGCCGGCACACACTGACTTGGGGGAAGCTAGATTCATGACTACTCAGAAAACAATCCCAGGTTGAATCATGTTGAATATTGTTGAAATTAGAAATCTCTCCATAGTTGTTAGCATGCAGCTAACTGATAGAGAAGCACTCCGAGAAAAGAAAGGACTCTACCAGTGGGGATATATATATATATATATATATATATATATATATATATATATATATATATAGTTTTGCCACCATGTCCCCCTCCCTGTTACTCCACATATTTCCTCCTATGCAGATACACCAGCTTTCTGCTGCTCATTAGAAAACAGCCTTTTAAGTGATGAAAATAAATCAAAATAAAACAAAAACAACACATTAAATAGGACAAAATAAACAAACCAAAGGAAAAGAGCACAAGCAAAAGTAAAAGAAACAGATATACACATAGAGACCTACTTGTTTGCACACAGGAATCACACTAAAACACAAAATCAGACCAGGCTATGGTGTAGCACGCCTTTAATCCTAGCATTTGGGAGACAGAGGCAGGTAGATCTCTATGAGTTTGAGGCCACCCTGGTCTACTGAGTGAGTTCCAGGACAGCCAGAGTTAAAACAGAGAAGCCCTGTCTTGGAAAAAAAAAAGAAATGAAAACACACACACACACACACACACACCAGAAGCCATAATATCTATAATATATATGCAAAAGACCTGTAGGGTAAAATACAAGGAAGAGTAATTTAAAAGTAAAAATATAATATTAAAATGAAAAAGCACTGATACTAATTCATGAGACAAGGACTGTGCTCCGCATGCTTTCAGAAGAGAAGCGTAAATACCGCCTATACACACTTTGGTCTGCAATAGTGCCTTGCTTGCAAGATACATTAGGACAATGGTGCACACAGCTTGTGGGAGTAGTCAACCAATATCTGATTGGATTTAAGGCCCATTCCTTGAGATGGAACCCGTACCTGAAACTACATGGGTGACCGAAATCCTAAAACTAGATAGCTCAGGGACCTAGTAAGTACTACTGCTCTACTAAAGGAACATAGTTACAAACTAACTCCCGGTGACATTCTGCTATACTCATAGGTGAGTGTCTTATTCAGCCATCATCAGAGAAGCCTCCTCCTGCAACAGATCAGAGCAAATACAGAGACCAACAACCAGTCAATATGGAGAGAGTCTGAGACCTTGGAACACTCAGCCCTAAATAGGATGTCTCCCCCAAAACCCTCCCCTCAGGGCTCAGGAAACCCTGCAGAAGAGGAGCCAGAGAGCACATAGGACACCAAGAAAGCCAGGCCTTTTAAATGCAACAGGACAGACACACACATGAACTCAGAGACTGAGGCCGTGTGCACAGGGCCTGCTTGGGTGTGCACCAGATGGAGTCTGAGAGCTAGAAGTGGACGCATTCCCCATCCTTAACCTGGTAGCTATCTCCACCTGATAACCACTTACAAATGAAAATTTAGTTTTCTTTACTGGAGTTTCACTGGGGAAACTACTCTTCCACTGATGGCCAATGTAAACAAACTCAATAACATCTTTGGAAGTTTCCTATCTTATACATGTGATTTTGTCAGCCTGTAAGTTTACATTTCAAAAGGATCTTTTCCTTTGGTTCCAATTAAATCAGAATGGTTTCAGATATGCATTGGATGGCATCTGAGCTGAGAAAATGAAGTCCTAGGTCACCAAGGTTTGGGACTCAGTTAAGATGTTTTTATCATTAAACAAAATTGTGTAGTCTTGTTTGTGAGGTAGCCAGAACATTAAAGGTACACATCAGGGAAGGAATGGAGCCATACTTGAAGGCCACATGGTATCAAGCCTTAATCATTGTTCTTTGCTATTTAACAATCTTATTTGGAAGTGTTCTGTATAGATGAACTATTGTCTCAGAGTTGGTAACCTTCATAGAACATTTCACTAACTGTGGGGGAATTCCTGGCTCTCGGCTGGAGAGAGACTTCAATTTGACTCCAGAGTGAGGGTCTCTCTTTCCTTCCCTTTACCCCTTGAAGTTTTTGTCTTTCTATCTTGCCTCATATTTGAATATTAGGATCTCAGAATGGTAGTTTATAAAAGAGCACCTGCTTTCAAACCTAAAGATACGAAGGGATTTGGAATACCACTGTTTTTTACAGGCCAGTTCTTCCTTGCTGTATACACTAAAGGATGGTGAAGGATGTTTGAAACACTCATGATTTTTCCAACCACCCCAAGAAAGGCACAGAGAACACCTAACTTCTAATTTTTAAAGCTTTATTTAATTTTTAATTGTGTTTGAATGTGTGTATCTGGCAGAGTGGACACATGCAAATGCAGGCAGAGCCTAAGGAGTTAAGAAGAGGCATAGGGTCCTGTGTTGCTGGAGTTGCAGGTGGGTGTTTACTGCCAGGCATGGGTGCTGGGAACTACACTGGGATCTACTATAAAAGTCATATATGATTTTAGTCGCTGACTTAACCCTTCAGTCTTCTTAGTTTCTTCTTCTTCTTCTTCTTCTTCTTCTTCTTCTTCTTCTTCTTCTTCTTCTTCTTCTTCTTCTTCTTCTTCTTCTTCTTCTTCTTCTTCTTCTTCTTCTTCTTCTCTTCTTCTTCTCCTCCTCCTCCTCCTCCTCCTCCTCCTCCTCCTCCTCCTCCTCCTCCTCCTCCTCCTCCTTCTTCTTCTTCGTCATCATCAGTAGCAATAGCAGTAGTTATTGTAGTAGTAATAGCACACAATACTGAATCCACCCCACATTCTATTTGGTTTGCTGTTTTATTCAAGCTTTTTTAAATATCACAATTTCTGTAATGCATAAAGACATAATTTTTCCTTTTGGTAAGTCTAAGAACGTCATTACACGTTGACTAAAAATCAACACTTGCTATTTTCAAATCATTTTGACACTGGGGTAGAAAAATAAGAGCAAGCTCCATATGGAGAACAGTGGCAATGGATTCACAGGATGGCAGCTACCCCTGACCACCATCACTGGTAAGAGTGCACTTTCAGACAGAAGAGTCCCCAGGGACACTGGCAAAGCAGCAATAAGCAAGCATTACAGGACATGTTCCTCTACATGAAGAGTGGGGAGGGGTTGAGCTCAAGAAGAGAGTATGCAGAGACACAGAATTAGAATGGCTGGCATCACCTCCGCAGCTGAGGAAGATCACAGGTTAGTCACATGGGTTAGGACTGCCTGCCCTAGTCTTTAGATTTTTGTGAGTGAGAATCAGAAAATGTGCCCTGAGACTGCCTGCCATTAAGTTTACCAAGCATCACCATGGGAGACGGACTGCTCTAGTCTGTGACTCCACCCTCCTGCACATACCTATCGAAGGAGGAAACCAACTTATGATAATTATCTTACTCCACCATTCAGAGCAGATTGCCAAAGTAGATCTGGTAACTCATTTTATTATACTAGCGCTTGAGGTGCTGAGGCAGGAGGATTACCATAAGTTAGAGACCAGTCGGACCTATGAAGAGCACTGCCAACCAGTCTCTGTCTTGGTTTTAGCTATGAGAATTAGTGAGAAATTCACTAGTAAATCAAAGGTAAAACCAACAAAGAAAATACAGGATTGTATATTTTTGTATATATTGTATAGGTGACTTATTTCCTCCAGAACCTTATCAGATTTGAGATTATATACACAGGAATTATTTTTTGTTTGTTTGTTTGATTTTTGAAATTCTGATTTAATTGCAATGTTTCTCCTTCCCCTTTCCCTCCCCAAACTCTCCCATATACCCCTCCCTACTCTTCTTTAAATCATAGACTCTTTATTCATTAATTGTTGCTATTACAGGTATATGTATGTATTTGTGAACACACACACACACACACACACACACACACACACACACACACACATATTCCTAACTGTGACCTATTAAATCTACATAATGTGGCTTGCATGTATATGTTCATGGCTACTCATTGGGCATAGTATAACCATTGCTGTGCTCTTCCCTGGGGAAGACTACCTATGATTAATATTCTTCATTGTCAATTTGAATACATTTGGACTTAATTAAAACCTATGAAGCTGAGTATATCTGTGAAGGATTTTTTCTTAATTAAATCTTTTGAAGCAGAAAGATACTCCTTTAATATGGGCCACACTGCCATGTGGCCATGGAAGATGGAAGTTCTTGCTATTTTCCTGCTTGCTCTCATTCTTGCTGGCAAGTCCATTCCTTCTTTGGATTATAGCTTACTTCTTTGGGATTCTGACAAACACTGAGGACCAGCCTTGTGAACTGAACAAATAGTGTATTCTTGGACTTCCATTGCTAGATAGCCATTGTTAGACTAGCTGGACCACAGCCTGTGAGCCACTCTAATGAATCCCCTTCATAGATAACACAGCACTGAAATGGTCCTTTAAAAACTAAGAGAATACAAAACATCACAAAATTAGAGCAAGGGTCAAACTGGAGACAGCTGAAAAACGGGACAGAGAAGCAACCCTAATGAAAGTGTTGCCGTAACCACCAGGAACATCTCCAAACTGCACAGGAAGAAAACGAGTTTTATTTCTCCCCATTCTTCCCTGAGTCATGTCAACCATGGGACCCTCAGTCATGTATACCCAATTAGTTAAAGTAATAATGGATTAAATGAATAACACACTCATGTTGAACACAAATAACATGAAATGTGCTTTTTTATGGAGGTACTACTGTTAGATATAAGGTATAGTCTCGATTTTGCAGCATAAAGACGGTTTTCATCCTCCAAGAAAATTAAACTCAATGCATACTCGAATCTATCATCCAAAAAGTTAACTGTCTTGGGTTTCTTTCTGTTGCTGTGATAACTGACCAAAAGCCACCTGAGGAGAAGGGGCTCCTTGTAGTTTACAGCTGCAGTCTATCATCAAAGGAAGTGGGGGCAGGAACTCAATGCAGGAACTGAAGCAGAGGCCGTGGAGGAGTTCTGCGTACTGCTCTACATGGCCTGCTCAGCCAATACTTATACAGTCCGTGACCACCTTCCCAGGGGTGGCACTGCCCACAGTGGACTGAGCCTTCCCACATCAATCATTAATCAAGAAAATGCCCCAAAGGCTTGCCCACGGACAATTCGATGCAGGTATTTTATCAGCTGGAGTTCCCTCTTCACAGATGACCTGGTTTGGGTCAACTTGACACTATCTAACCAGCACAGTAACGGAAGACGGAGTGTGATGAAAGTAAGACTGTCATGTCTGTGATTGTACTTACACAGAAACAGGGTCACGCCTCTTCATCCTGACTGTTATTTATTGATTCATTTGTGTACATATATGCGTGTATTTGTGTGGGAAATTGCATGTGTAGGTCAGAGGACAACTGGTCAGAGTCAGTTTTCTCCTCCTAACACGTGGGCCCCTGAGGCTGGGCTGGGTTTGTGAGGCTTGGAGGCAAGCCCCATTTACATGCTGAACCATCTTGTTGTCCATATTCTATTTCTTTAAAACTGCCAAGTGAGAGAAAGTAAACATCAAAATCTAAACTCACTTTTAAAATAGAGTTTAATATTTAAAAAACAAATCCTGACAAAATGAAATTGTGTACCTTAACTAGTAACAACCAATATATTCTTGTTTGCTATTTACTGTACTTAACATTAAAATAATGAGTTAGTTAAATAACAATTTATATATATATAGTATTAAGTATATTATACATTTATTATATATAATAATATATGTTAAATTATATTAATTATATATATAAAAGATACAAGATATATATTAAATCACAATTTATATATATATATGTATATATATGTATACATACATGTATGTATAAATTGTGATACCCATCAGTAATTATTTAGGAGGGGTTTAAATATTTAACAATCATGGTGAGTTGCAGTTCCTATCATTGCATGTAATTGCAGCCTCTGCAGACAAATATTAAGAGGAGAGCAAGGCGCTCTACACCAACTGAGCAAATCTCGTGTGAACTCACAGATACGGTAGCAGCACACACAGACCCTGCACGGGTCTGCTCGAGGTCCTCTGCATATATACTATGGCTTTCACTTTAGTGTTCCTACAGGACCCCGGAGCATAACTAGTGATCTCTTATTCTTGTTCCTTCTCTTGGGATCTTTTCCTTTCGTTGGTTTACCATGCCCAGCTTCAATATGATGGTTTTTGCTGAATCATAGTGTATTTTGTTTGTTATGTTTGGTTGTTACCTTTTAGAAGCCTGTTCTTTTCCAGGGGAAGACAGAAAGGGAGTGGACCTGTATGGGAAGGGAGATAGGGAGGAACTTGGAGAAGGAGGGGAACTGTAATCAAGATATATTGTATGAGAAAAGAATCTATTTTCAATAAAACAGGGAGGAAGAATTTCAGTTCTTGATTCTCATATGGGATCCAAAGAAATATGTAAAAGTCTCAAATTTATTATCTCTACTGTGATCTTAGGTACAATTGCCCAAGGGCCTCCTCTGAGCCAATTGCCTACTGTAATTATTAATGGATGGCTCCCTCATGCTCCCATGTATCATGGACATGTCTCTCATGTCCATGAGCATGCTCATCTCATGGTCATGGATACCACTCACTCTGGTATCTGCAATTAAATACCTGGTAACCATAACCTACATAGGGACCTCATACTTCATGGGGCCTAGGAGAAGTCAATTTAGACTCAAAACCAGTAAAGTTTCCCATTGCTGTCCAGTTCCAGATGACATCATTTAACAGGTAAATTAATCTAAAAGACTTAAGCTCTGGCCTCCAGGTTCCAGTACAGTTTGAAGTGGCCTGTACTGAGCTGGTGTAGGGTTCAGTGAAGGTGTGGAATGGGCTGTAGAGCCATCATTGTGTGGCACATCCTGTGAGTTTTGCTTCCTAATTCTTCTCAGTAGCAGACTTCAAGGAGAACTTTGGGGACTTGCCTTGTTTGTATTTATTGACCATTTTTAAATGAGCTATTGCTGAGAAGACATTACTCTTGTTAGATTTTTATTGTTTGGAGACTTACAGAACACTTTTAAACCATGTTTAGAAGAATAAAGCAAACTGCAGTTCTGTGGCCATAAATTCAACCAGACAGGCAGCACACAGAGAAGAAAGAGAATCAGTTACAATATGCAATATATTTTTAAGCTTCAGGTAATGTCTACATAGAATCTCTGGATGAAAGAGCCATTATTTTTCCTTCCCTTCCTCCTCCTTCCTTCCCTCCTCTCCTCGTTATTTCTTGTATTTTGGGAAGTATAAGTGGACAAGGTTATTTAAGTATTTTGATTACCATAAGTAATTTTTCTATAATATTTCATATCTAGGTCAATCCAGTTTTAAGATAGATCCAAATTTATCCCCTAAATACATCAGGTTCAAGAAATGGGAAGCTGTTAAATTCATGGCTTTCAAGTCAACAAGACAGATGTCATCTCCATTGTCTCGGAAACTAAAGAGACCTTTAGTTTTTAATCCTCCTGAAACAGAAGAGGACAGGGTCCTTTGGTCTTCAGCTCTTCAGCATTTTCTTGATTGAATTATTAGGTATGAGTTTAATTCTGGAGGTACAAAATAATATACAAGAACTGCTGTTACATTTATTGAAAATGATTTGACAAAATAAGTTAATTTTGCCTACAGTAAGCCTACAGTCTAGTGGAAGTCAATGGCAATGCTCCCATTAAGAAAAGGTTTAGATGATTTTTTTTTTTTTTAAGAACCAAGAACAGTTTTAAAGTTCTCATCCATGTGGCAAGTCATTGAAAGTGTCACATGACTGAGCAATGGGTGGAGGACTGAATAAGGCTCAGATGCAGTAGAAAACAGCTCTGTGGTAGACTACACGTCCTTTCTTTGTCACCACTACCGAGAGGACTTGGTTTCCATGGAAAAGGTAATTCTGCAGGACATCATCGTGCTCCAAAGAAGGCCCTGCTGCAGGGTCCTAAAGGAAAACCACACCCTGTCTTGCACCGTACGCTTAGAGGCTTGACATTTCATTTCCCTCCTATCAGTTCTGAGATATGGATGTTTATTTTAAAAAAGAAAATACAAGCTAGATCAAGGTTTGCAAGTTTGCATACAACACACACACACACACACACATACGCACACACATGCATGTTTTTGTCTGATGCATGTGTATGTGAAAAGGGATATTAATATTTTGATGAAAAGAGAACAAGTCTGAAACAACCTTGAACGTTCTACCCTGTATCCCAACATGAAAATGTATGTCTTAAACTTTTATTTCTCTCATCTATTTTCATTCTTATCTCCTCATCTCAAAAGGCATTCAGTAATCAGCTTGGGATACTCACATTATTCTTAGAGTGAATAGTGATTGTTGGAATACAAATTTCAAGAATGCATCCCTCCCCCGAAGATAATGGCTTGGCATTGGTGGAAGTATAAAGACAACGACTCATGGAGACTTTCAGATGTACTTTTTCTGGGCACACGCTAAGGTAATAAGATCCCCAGTGTTTGCCTTACCTTCCAGACATAATCTGCATGTAAGAACAATATATTTTGCTTTAGAGGAGATTTGCTCAAAGTCTTTGTCAAGGATCTGAAAATCTCAGAGTCTTTGGGTGTGACATATCCACCGTGTGCAGCCTCTGCCTGAGCCTGTCTATGTGTTGGCTCCTTTATGGAACTGAAGAGCAGGGCGTTTATGCTGGCTACTGCCATGGGTCACAGATTGTGTGAAGTCGCTTTGGTTAACCATATCTGTGCTGACCCAACGTACACCATGGAACACAAGCCTCACAGCGGCAGGGGTCGCCAGTGCTCAGGAAGTGCTTGATCATGTGTGGCACTCTAGGAGCACATCAAAACCAGAGATGATGGTGAAAAAGCTCAGACACTCTCTTGGATGCTTACAGCTTTTCTGCTTCTTTCTCTGTCTTTCTAACTTTCTTCCTTTTTTTATTTCTTTTGAGATTCTGGTCACAATAGTATAAGTTTGGTGGAAGAAATATTATTTTCTAGACGTGTTAGAACAGTAAACAAATAAATAAACGAAGATTAATGGGTAAGCACTTATAAAGTGGAAGGATGTTACAGTAAATGAAGAAACATATGATTAGAGAAACAGGGGTATCTATCATGAAAAGTTCTACTGCATTCTGGGAAAAGGAAAATGAGGTTTTGAAATTCTGTATAAAAAAAAATAGGGGAGACTGGCAGGGAAGAAAACAGAAGGACAGATGAAATAGACCCAAAAGTTCATCAAAATGATGTGAGCAAAGGTTTGCGTCATTTGTGGTCTATGATTCAGAATGTTCACAATGCAGAGCAGGTCAGGAAGAGAACATCTTACTGCATAAGACAACTTATAATGCGACTGTCTGAATACGTGGCCATGAGGTTCACATTAATCACAAAGACTTTGGGACTAGAAGGGTCTTGTGAGGAGAGCATACACCTAAGTTTAGGAATCACTTAGAAAGCTGATGTTCTTGGGAAACTGTACAGGATGAACTGTCTCCAGGGAACTAGGTCATCACTATCATGGGAAACGTGGCAAAGTACTCTCTTCTTGATAATAGAAGAAAGAAGCCAATGTACTACAGTGTCTGTAGACTTTGTTCCTTGGCACCTGACTCCACTTCCTTCCAGTCTTCCTGAGAATGATTCTTGCCATCCAGCACCATGGGCAGAATTGAGCAGTAGTAGCCAGGACCTCACTTGGGGGGCCAATGAAGACACAAAGGGAGGCCAAACTGAATAGGAAGTGCCAAAGCTGGCCTTACCATCCATGCACAAGGGGTTCTTCCACAAGGGAGCACATTGTAGGCAAGAGAGGGTGTTGCCTAAACAGTAGAAAATAAATAGATGTAAAAACAAGTAAGTCAGTACATTGTCAGCATTTTTGATTATGTATAATATACCAGCTCCTGACCATTTTATTAGTTCAGATATCTCATGTTAGCATGATCTCAGGAAAAGAACTTTTCAGTTCTGCAGGGGATAGGGTGGCATGTTTTCACAGAAGCTTGTAGAACTTAGAGTGTCCTCTGTGATCATGATAAAAATATGTGTCTGCACCATTCTGCGCTCAGTGAGTCTACTTCTTGAATGATACATATGGCCCACATCATTACCAGACCTAACAGGGCTTTTTATAAATACAAAAAAATAAGAATAAACATATAAAGTGTGAAAACAAACTGTGTTAAAGGCAGTCCGTAACTGCCATTAACTCAAAAGTAATTTCAAAGTCAGCCTGACTAAATATCATGTGAACATTACAACTGGCTTGGCCAGCTGTGGCATATGGTCAGGACTTTGGAGCCGGAAATGAGTAGAGACCGGATAGGCTGTAATGATCACTTAGGCCTGCAGGGTCTGTGTCCTACTGACCTCCTGCTGAAGTTCCCCCTCTTTTCCTTCCCGTGTATCCACTCCTGAACACTTTTGCAAGTATTCCAATTTTATTAAATAATTCTAATATTTTTAAAGTAAAAAACTGGGACAATATTTTTTAAAAAATCTTAATGTGTGAATTATTTTGAAAAAAATTATTGTAAGAAATTAGCAAGTATATATAAGCATATTAAATGAAGTTTGTTCTAAACATGTAGCTAATTCTGCTAGCTAAGTGAGGGCAGTATTATGTCCTTCAAACGTAGGATAATTACTTCCAGATTTAACGTAAACAAGTAGGCAAACACAGCATATATCTGGATGAAAACAACACCAGAGCAAGAAAGTTCTGCTAATCCTTAGGAAATGCATAGACTAAGACCTTCAGATGGCCATTTTTGTCTTAGAGCACATGACGTTAGGGACGGCTGTGGGAAGAATCAACCGCTCAGTTGTCTGTACCACATGGATATCCGTTCCACTGATCTGCCATTGAGTGGACTTCTGGATCGTTTCCGTGTGCTGGCTGGAGTGAGCGCTACAGTAAAGATGGACCCACAGGTGTCTTCTGGACATGTTGATCTTTCTTTGTAATAATCACCAGTGCAAAGAAGGGCAGAGGGGCTATGGTTGGGGGTTTGGGTTAAATGTAGAATTGGAAAAGAAAGCTCCAGTATGCTAGTGGAATTATTAATGTAACATTAGCTATAATTTAAAATTATTAGACAAATTATCTTAAGTACCTATCAATATAATGTAATGATGAATATTGTATATCATTTACAGCTAGTTACCCTGATTTAGCCATTTGATATTATATACAATTATAGAAAAAGCACAACACACTCAATAAATAAATACTCAATATGTACTAATATGTGTTAATTTAAAGAATTTTTAACATAAAAATAAAACAAAAAATGTGCACCACAAGATTATTAGCCTTACCCAATACTGAATAAAAATAATTCATGTAGGCATAAAATGACCATCCCAGAGAGGCTCTTGTAACTGTAGGATCCCAAGCCAGTGACCCAAGCCATTGGAAGGGCCACCTACCTAGATACAGAAAGGAGAGATCAATACTGCACTCTTGGCTAGTCCCAAATAGCAGCAGAGAAGTTCAAGAAATACTCTACCACCTGACCTCTAAAAAGCTACAAAGACATAGATGCCCTTTACAGAATCCCATCTGCCTATAAAATTTAATTTATAAAACACAGTGGTACTTTAGTCTTTATGAACAATGTATATTCAAATTCAGTAAGACAATGTTGTTGAATTTTTAAGATAAATCACTTGGCTCATGAAATGTTCTTCCTAGAAGGAAAGGCAATATGCCTTGCAGGTTGTAAAGACACACTGTATTTATGCACAGAAGTAGGGCACTGAAGAAAGTACACATTTCTCAAGTGTCAGTCCTGTGGTTCATCCCGGGCTGCTTCTGTAATCTGGAACACACTTTCTGTGATGGTCACTCCTGAGAGTTTCAATATGGACCCAGATCACACCCAGTGATGGAGGCCATCACTGAGAACTGTACTCATTCTCACTTTCATTCCAACTCTTTGCTTTCAAAGCCAGCTTTACAGTCTTTAAAAAACTACACCCAGGAATCCTGGTTTTGCTTTGTTTCTTTATTTGTTTTCCTTTCTTTTCAAAGGTCTTAAATGTTAAGCCTTCCCTCCATGTCCTGACAGGATACATGGCTGTTCATAGCCTTAGTGGTGGCACTCACGCCATCAGTGTTCTCCTATATGGCACAAACGATAGGCAAGCATCTTTGCTTGGGACTTTGGACACCCTTCTAGGTGTCTATGCAGCTTCAGGCATGCCATGGGGGTGCAACAGGGATGGCTCTATGGTTAGCAAAGTGTCACCGAGTCTTCAGATGTGTGGCAAGGCCCCCAGATGGGCAAATCCCTGTGAAGCTCCCTGTGAATTCCTAGAAGGATGTGTGATTTGCCTGCTACTATCTATCTATCATCTATCTATCTATCATCTATCTATCATCTATGTATTTATGTATCTATCCATCTATCATCTATCTATCTATCTATCATCTATCTATCTCTCATCTATCATCTGTCTATCTATCATCTGTTTATGTATCTATCCATCTATCATCTATCTATCTATCATCTATCTCTCATCTATCATCTATCATCTATCTATCCATCTATCATCTATCTATCTATCTATCATCTATCTATCTATCATCTATCTATCATCTATCTATCTCATTTTTCTGTGGCACTTATGTCTTCTCTTGTGTGTGCACAAATAGTAGTAATTCTAAATATTCTGAGGAAACAAGGTCATATAAGGGAGAGAATCTAACTCAGATTTCTTGTGTAAAAGTTATCATTCTCAGACCTCTGAGACTCCAACTTCTTCCATGGTGGATAAAATTTTCCAAAGCAGTCACAGGAAGCCCATGGCTAATAGGAGTTACAAAGAAACAGACAAAAGCAAAAAATCACAGTGTGATGTGAAAGACTTAGGTACTAAGATTTGTCTTTCAAAAACAATCATATGACTTTGATAGGAACTTACCCATTGAAAATAGATTTGACTACTTTGTAACCACAATTGCCTCCAACCAAATACTATTGGCTTGAACACCTGCTTGCTGGACGTGACTTCCTGCTGTGTGTATAACAGAAACTTTCTGAACTTTCTGGAACTAACTACGAAACATAGGTGGTGCTTAAAAGAACATGATGATGCTATAATAATTTCCTTAAAACGAATATCCTTGGGGTAATAAATTTTTAAGCACCTGAGGCACTGGGGTGTATTTCTTTTCATATAAATAAATGTCTGACTGTTCTGAAAGTAGAAGAGAAGAGAAAGAAAAAAAGAATAAGAGAACAAAAGAGAAAGAAGAGAAAGAAACAGCAGCTACAGAACTAATCGCATTAACTCCCGTGAGCCTCATTCCTTCCCGACCAACTCTGCACACCCTTCTTCAGGTACCAGAACCCACTGGACTGGACTCTGGCATTCTTCAACTGTTAGTCATCAACGAGTGACTGTCCTGCTTGCCTGATACCCTTGGCGTTGTGATGGCAGTGAACGTAACATAAGTAGACTTCTACTTTCTCTCATTGTTTTGAGAGATGTAGGGAGGTGGGAGGAACTTGGAGGAGTTGGGGAAGAGGAAAGAATATGGGCAAATACCATGTTCAAAAAACTTTTTAAAAGAATGGCCTTCCTACAGTATATCACTTACATTTTCAGATTCCTTTTTAATAGACCCAGGATGGAATATTTCAACGTAAAATGTGAACCTCCCTCCAGAAAAAAGTGTTAAATGACAGTCATTTCTTTGTACTAGTTCTGCAATATTTTTCTCAAATATCAAAGGTGATTAAGAAAATGTACTTAATATTTTACTCATGTGACTTTATAATTTGTTGATTAAAAATATATCATAAAAATAAGTCATACATATGGGCATATGTGTACATCTTTGCTTGAAAAACAGATACAGACACACAGACACACATATAGATACACACTTACCAAGTCAGATGAGGATAAACAATATGGGGCTGAACTAACTTATTTATAATGTCTACTTCTATGCCAGCAGTCTTAAAAATCCATGAACCTGTGAAACGGGAGAGTGATAAAGTTAATTAGGAGCAGTTTCCCAGTGAGCTTTGGGTTGGGCATGAAGAAAGGAAGCAGAAAATCCAGTCAGCTGGAAAGGAAAGAGACCACATACTGGAACACATCAAAATAAAGATTTGCACATCACTCCCAACCTCTGCTTCTTGAAGGCAAGCTCTGCTAAGGCACGGTCATTTCCTGCCTAATGAAATATAAATATTAAATAAGTTGTCTTTGCTGTTCTAGAAAGGGCTTTCATCACAGTTGGGAAAGTTGCTCACCAACATTTCATGCTTGTCTTGGACTTCCCTCACCCTGGCTGTACACATTGAGGGTGAGTGGTGACATCACATGCCTGGCATTATGCTTTGAGGGTGAGTGGTGACATCATATGCCTGGCATTATGCTTTGAGGGTGAGTGGTGACATCACATGCCTGACTGTTTTGAGGGTGAGTGGTGACATCACATGCCTGACTGTTTTGAGGGTGAGTGGTGACATCACATGCCTGGCAGTACACACTGAAGGTGAGTGGTAACATCACGTGCTTCCCCTGCCCAGCTCTGCACACTGCCCACAGCAGAGCACCATCACATCACCACTGTCTTCCACGTTCTAGCAAAGCACACACGAAGTAGCCAGAGCTGACGCTTCACATTGAACGGCTTCTTCCCAGATGTGTTTCAAACTATTAAAGTCTGTGTAGAACTGGCCAGATTTTTGATGATCAGGGAAGTTGGATGAGGCCCTTAGCAGGGCCCTCCAGATATGCACTTGGTATACATTAGAACCAGTGTGCAACATTGGTTTGTCACTCTCTAAGTGTCTAAGCAGCTTATCTGACCCTGATGATGGTAGGATACTGGCAGAATAATAGAACAACAGTCTAAATGCTAGCTGTCAGTGTTAAAGAGAGCAAAAGACAAAGTAAATTAATTTCACTGTTTAGCAGATTGCTCTACATCTACTCAAGTCTTATAACTTTTAAATATTTTTTAAATAATTGACCTAGATGTCAATTAACTAGAATCTACTACTAAGAGAAAACATTCTGTTGAAAAATTTAAATTTGTAATAAATATAATGGTCCTTTGCGTAACCTACACACTCCACAGTGTAACCGGACTTTCTAGCCTTTCTAAATATGCTGTTGAGATATTGCTGCTAAAAAACACAAAGCTTAAACGTATCTGAGTCAAAATGTTCAAAGGCGTGATACAGCACTGCTTCCTGTCTTCTCTGTGCCCCTTGGAAGGTAATGATGAATATTTATACTTTTAAAGAGTCTTAACATTCATACATGTAGTTACATTTGATGATTTAAGACCAAGAAATCCAGTACTTACTCGCTGCTTCAACCTCAAGCTGTACCTGGCTTGAGAGCAAGTCCTCAGGGTTCTGATTTTAACACCCATTTACTTTCAATTTTCCTCAGTTTTGCAGTTGGCCTTAAGTTTTGTGACTTAAGTGTTGGGAAGCATTTTTTCTGCTTATTTGTAAAAGGCAAAAGGGATCTTGTTTATTGAAATGTTGATTTTTGTGTCTCATAGTTACAAGCATGGAAATCATGGGAGAATTTAATCAGAAAGTAATTTCCTTGGTATAGTTTGGCAATTACTATGCCCACTTTATTCCTTCCAGGAAACAAACAAAAGCCTCTGTTGAGTTAGTAGGTGTACCAGCCGACCACTGATGTATAAAAATACCACCAAAGATCTTAAGATTTGCAACAACACAAATGAATTAACTACAGCCTTCATGGATAAAATGATTGAATGGTCATAGCTTGCGCGATCTCACAAGTCTGTGGTGCAGGAATCAGCCTGGTCATGAGTTTCGCAAACGATCATGAGAGCAAGAAGACATCTGTATGCTTGGGTGAGATTAGCGCTGTTGGGATGGTGCCCTAAGTACTACATTCATTTCCTCTCCAACAGAAGGTAAGGTAGTTGTCACTGTATAAGGAACTGTAATTCCATGGAATTTAGCATATGACATAATAATAATGATAATAATAAAAGTAATAATAATAAATAATGATTGCTAGCTATATATATATGTATATATATATATATATATATACACACACACACACACACACACATATATATAATGTCTGTGTCACCCTTAACATATACATTGCCCAAAAGACGCTGTATCCCAAGAAAGACATGCCAGGAAAGAGATGCTTGTTCATTCTTGTTTATTGCAGGACTATTCAGAATATCAAAGACTGGAATTGGCTTAGATGTCCATCAACGGATAAATGGATACTTGAAATGTGTTATTTATGCACAATGGAATTTACTTAGCTATAAAATATGAAATTATGAAATCTTCAGAGAATGAGTGGATCTGGTAAACATTACAATAAATGAGGTAAACAGGCTCAGAAAGATGAATTTCATGTGTTCTCTCATATACCGACTCCAGTTTTAAATGATGGGATGACTGTGGCTTTGGCCTATGGAACAAGATTGGGGACCCCAAGAGAGGAGATGGGACACTTGGTATATGACAGAAAGGGTATGCTATAATGTTGGAAGATTAGGATGCAGGCGAGGTGGGATGAAGAGAAGGAACCTGAAGAGTCAAAAGAACATTCTGGAAAACATCATAATGAAACCTAATATAGTGTATGCTAATTAGGAAAACATAATGAATGAACAAGAAATTGAAGTATTCCCAGCATACTAAGATTCCCAGCGTGGTTATGTTCAACTTGTTTATCTAGCTAGAGAAAACACTGAAGCCTTAGAGACAGGCAACCTATGGTCCTCAGCATGTCAAGGTAAGGCCTGTAAAGCAACTATAGCTGCTGCATCAGATGAATTCTATATCACAGGAGCAACCAACCAGTCTCACATCGCCTGCTGTGAAGCCATGGTGCTGAAGTCAGCTTCCCACATACCTACTGTTCCTGACCTGTGGACCCCACAATGCATACTTACTGCTCCATCTCAGATTAACCAGTTTCCCTTTCTTAGGTCCTGACTTTGTTTCCAGGATCTGATCACCATTCTGCCCCCAACAATAAAACCTGGGGGCCTCTGCCTTGTGCTGACTGGACCTGGAAATGCAGCATGCATTTTAGACAAGCTCAAAGACTTTTGCATGTCAGAAATTTGGAAGAGAATCCAATAAAACTTTAAAGAACTTCAACATATCGAGTTTCTAATTTTCCAGCACTAAAGCTAGATATTTTTGTTTTTGTTTTATTCTGTTTGTTTGTTTGTTTGTTATGACCAAAGATATGCTTTAAATGTGGTTCCACTTTTATACAAAACAGTCATGATCTCTAATGAAGCTGTGGATTTGGGGCCAATGTGCTCTTCATGAATATTTTTCTCTGATCCAACAAGTAATGTGGCTTACAAAGCTATTAAATTTGAGTGCATTTCAGGTGAAGAGTGTTGAGAAATGGACTACCCCAAGGGCTTTGTCAGATGTCCTGATGAGAAACAGAAGTAACCTGGTTCTGTGTTCTTGCCCAGGGGTAGACATGGCAAGGCCATTCTGGGGCTGAGTCCAGGGTCTCATAGGAGTTAAGTTTTAAGTTCCTGAGCACTTGACTTTGTCCCAAAAAGAGATTGGATATATCAGCCTCGAGGTGGCTGTGTGCTGTAATGGTCTTCAGATACTCTCTGTCCCCTTTGTGCAGCATTGCTTGATTAGCCCCCTGCTAACTTTGTCCCAGTGTATGATAGTTTATGGTGGCTATTTCCCATTTCTTCCCTAAAAATAATGTATAAGACGCTGCACTTCTTAATAAGCTTGCTTGGCTTAAAACATAGCTTAAGCAAACCTAATCCCAAACTTTTCTCTCTTATCTTCTGATTCCCTGCCCTTCTCTCTTTGGACCCTGTCACCAAAGAATGTCCATTAATCAAGGTCAGAATGAAAATCTCTAAAAAAGGTCTGGGTTCTTATATAGGTGTCTCTGTAATTTCAGCCACACAACCTAGAATATTCAGTAGTACATGATGCCTCAATGGTAGGCAATGATTCTCTTTGGAAACTTTCATAAGACTCTTCAAGTCTGAGGTTCAAACACTTAAGATTATGGACCAATATAGCCTGATAAAACCAAGTATCTTTTGTAAAACAGTTCTCCATAGGATATCTGGTGTTCATAAACTCTGAGGCTCCAACATCAGTGATCATCAAAACACATGCAAACCTTAATATTTTAGCATATATATGTGTATGCATATATATGTACACACATATATGTGTGTGTGTCTATATGTGTATACATATATATTCCAATAATATGAGAAAAATAAAAATGTTTTTGTATTTGATTAAATATTCTGTGTGGATGTGGCTAAGAACATTGTAGATGAATTCAGTATTTAATCCATTTATTGATTAAAACACTTTGCCATCCCAATTAGCGATTAGGATCATCTAATTAATTGATGAGCTGAATAGAAGATAATTCTGCAGAGAAATATTGCATTTGCTTTGCGAGGTTGGTTGTCTGGGGACTTGGGTGGTTTCTGAACTCAGATTAGAAATTACTTGCTTGATTTTACTGCGTCTTAGGCCTTTGTGCCATTCCTGCTTCCGGACTGCACACGATAGGACTTCCCAGATTCAAACCACCACAGTAACAGGAATCAGTTCCTCATCTCTCTCACAGACATGGAGACGGAAATGCTAGAAGAGTCAAAGCTCCAGGGACAGTGATCATCTTTTCTCAGAGGCTCAGAGAAAAGGATGAGAAGTCAGAAGCCTGAGGGTCTCTAGGTAGTGGAATTCTTGCAGGGGTTATGGGATGGGGACTTATGTCTTTGGGTATCCATGAAATCCACACAATGTACCCGTATTGTCACGAAGGAAATCTGATCATGTTGTGGACTTTGGGTGAGAAGGCTTCTCTATGAAGGTTCTTCTGATAGAAACAAATCTGAGGCAGGAATTTTATATGGAGGGACTTTGTGGGGTTGGGCAAGGAGCTTATAGAAAAATTTTTTATGCTCATTTGTCTCTGCTAGTCCAGGACTGTGCTGGAAGCAAGGCTATTCCTTTGGATAGAAGGCTTGAGTGTGTTTCTTTAATGATGCATACTCAGAAGACAAGAATAGTTTTAATAAATATTTTAAAATCAATTCAGTAACTATGTTCCCAGTCTTGGGCTGGAGATCAGTGTTGTAAAGCTATATATGTATCTGGAGATGGAGGGATGAACACTGTCAAGGACGTGTTAGCAATTGAGATTACCAGCATATGAGAAAAAGGGAAATATTTGTGCAATATCATTTATAAGACTGAAAAGCGGGTTGTCTTTAGGTTGGAAACATCAGTGAAATCTAAAAGAGCTCATTCTGTAAAAAGGAAAAATGTTTCCTGTATCTTTCTGCTGTGAACCCTTTTAACCAATGACCAAGGTGGAGCTGACCATCAATATGAGAAACCAGACACTATGTGAATTGCTTCTGCCTACCAGGTGCTTGGCACACTGTTAGCTTCAGCTTTGCCAGGTTTCCAGATCCTCAGATGCACTAATCTGAGGCTGTGTTGATGCTATTTTGTCCATGTGGTTTGCCTGTCTGTCATCTAGATTACAGAATTTAAGAGACCACTTTCTCTTCAGTCGTCAGCACAGCAGCTGTAAGGTCTTGGTAGGAGACCGACTCAGTGGCTGACTGCTGATAAGCCACTACCCAAGGGCATTTGGACCTGCCCTTGAGGTTCTGGCAGTCATGAAGGTCAACTCCTTGTAATGTCCCTCCAATGTACTTGTAGATATCCAATTAAACGGGGTATCTAACAACTAATTTGATGGTTTAGAAGCTTATGTCAAAGTGATCAGTAGCCAATTTATACATATGCATGGCCTTCAGGTGAAATGCTAAATCTTTTTGTATAGGTTTATTTTTAGGCTCTAATTTCTCTTATTTTATTTTTGGCTGGTGATATTAAGTTGTTATTCCTGTTTTGTTGATGAAGAAGACTCTAATATCCTAAGTGGTATTGACTCCAAGCGTCAGGGTGATGTGCCTCAAAATTTAACACAATCTGTAGGTAGGGCTGAAGACCAAAGTTAGCAGTCTGGATATTAGGACTTGAATCCCGCCCCCTTGCCATGTCCTGCTGCTCTGTCTAAATCTCTCCTGTGTTAGCTTCCAGTGATGATAATGATTTGAATACACCATTTTATTTCTCTTTATAAAATACTGATAAATGTTAATTTAATATAAAAAATCTATTTGTTGATTAATTTTGCAAATTTAAAATATATGCCTACCAATTATTTGGAAATAATTTTTCTACTTTCTAAAGGTTATATTCAATGTTATCATTCACCTAATCTGTATTGATTTTCATAATGGGGGCATTTAAAGTATGGACGAAATATTTCTTTCCTATACATCATAAACTAAGATCAGATTTCAAACACTAAAGGTGAATTTTAAACATTGCTGAAAGAGAAGGATCTAGCAATAAATTGCAGTGTATAAGAGGTACAGGCCATAGGGTCTCTGTTTGATTTAGACCTCTCCAGAATGAATGTAGTTTCAATTAAGTGTCTACAGACTGGGGGCAAGGGAGAACAGTCCTGAGAGACGACATCTGTCCCGTTCCTCCCAGGAGAAGCCAGCATTTCAGGATCTAGGATTTGGGGTGTAAGGCACGCATATAATTAGACCAATCCAGCTAGGAGTAATTATCTGCAGATTACCTCAGGCGTCCTCTGAGAAAGAGTTCCTCCAAAAGGACACAGTGTCATTCAATCAGAATTGAGCAATTATAACAATTCACTGGGAAGGCAGGAGAGTACCCTTTGCTCTATAGATAAATAAAATAGGCAGTATAAACACCAGCCTTACAAAGATATCCCAAGTCTCCAATTCCAACACTAGCATTTTTTTTCTTTATATGGGGCTTTCCCATTAAAAAATATCATAATTCTGAAAATATGCAGACTCCCTAGAATGTGAAAAATATATGATGTTTTAAATGTTTTATTTTTATTTTGTGTGTGTGTGTGCTCGTGCGCGTGCCCCGCGCATGTACTGCACACATGTGCGCATGTGCACACTTGGGTGAATGCAGAGGCCAGAAGAAGATGGTGGATTTCCCTGTGGTTTGTGGGACTGTCCAAGGACTAAAATTGTGTCAAACCTGGCTTTTGAACCTCGCATCGCCCTTAGGGTTTGAAAACTGAAGGTGTTCAGCTGCTTCTCACTTTTGCCCTGCCAGAACCCAGCTAAATATTAAATATTGCCTGCTTCATAGAAGTATAGGAAAGTGGCATGATTGGTGCTTTATCTGTGCTGTCATTGGAAGCATAGGGATGAGTCCACTTACTGATAAGGTGCCTTCCCCTTTTCCCTGTGAGACCACACCTTATGCAGAAGGTGCCCTTGCAAGACCTTGACGCTTAGACTTGAGCTCTACATATAAGGCTACTCCAATATCCTTGTCTTAACCAAAGGATCCCAACCCTGGGTACCAAAGCCCCTCCCCTGCTTGTGGCCCTATATACGTACCCTACACCCCACATTAAAATGAGACGCCCCCTGAAGCATGCTCCCGAGTGTCTATCCACTCGTTGACCCACCTCTAGGGCCACCAAGGACAAGACAGGATGCCATAAACCGGCTGCCCTGCCATGCTGCATTCTCCTCCCTGCCAGGTACCTCTGCCTGGAGCCTGTCCCGCAGGTGGCTGCTGACTCCAGACAGGGCACTTGCGGCTGGTACACACATGTGGGGGGAAGATTCCAATGCCTTGGGATTACAGTGGCTGAATTTACAAGTGGTTGTAACCTGCCTGATATGGGTTCTAGGAACTGAACCCTGATCACCTGCAGTGGTAGGCAGTATGTGCTCGGAAATACTGAACCATCTCTCTAGCCTGTGGTTTTTGGTATATCAATAGATAGAGTGAATGTACTGGGTAATAGAAGTCACCACATGAAGGAGGAAGAGAGCCATTAATTTATTTGGTAAGGAAGAGTGGATTCCTGTCTATGTGACAGACATTCAGCCATGAAGTTACAGAAGAAACACCACAGGAAACAAGAAAATATGTGTGGTTACACCTAGGTAGCTAAAATGGAACAGTGTCTACTGGTGTCATTGTTGTTCAGCTCACACTGGGCACTCCTGTTGGTGAGACTTTACTGGAGTAGCTTCTGACATTCCTACGAGACACAATCCCATATCAAACTCCCTGATCGTCTGTCTCTAAAAAAAGGTGTGCTGAGCCTGGGTGTGGGAGTGCTGTATAGATGTGTCCGTGGGGGCTGGGCTTTGCAACTCTGCGTTTTCATTGGTTGCGGTTTTCTATAATGTTCTCCTTCTGTTGCAAAGAGAAGTTTCCTTGATGAGGGTGAAGATTGCAGTTATCTGTGTATATAATGACAAATATTTAGAATGTAGTCTGAAATTATGCCGACTCAACAAAGTGATGGATGTAGGATCTGAGGAAGGGGGGAGTCCACGAAAGCCTCAGCCCTACACAAACAACTGCAGGCAACTACAGAATGCTGAGTGTTGGAGAAATGCTCTTCCCTCAGGAGGAGTAGACCAACTATTTACATAATATCAAATAATCAGCCCTGAAATAGATACATGTAGGTAACATTATACAGACTGAGCAGGTTGTATTTAGGAGTGTGTATGTGTGTGTGTGTGTGTGTGTGTACAAATATTTATACAAAAATAGAAAATGAAGCCATGAGTTTGAAAAAGGGCAAAGAAGGATACATGGGAGGGTTTGGAAGGAGGAAAGGAAAGGGTGAAATAATGTAATTATATTATAATCCCAAAACTAAAAAACATAATTTTAAAAAAGTTGTATGTGACAGTAAATAAAAGATAAAGCACAGTCGTGTGATTCACACAGTCTTAGGGGAAGGAAGCCCTTCTTTATCCGCATGGGCTGCTGCAGATGAACGCTATAATTACACCAAATGACTCCTAACTGACAGAAATTCCTTCCTTTCCATTCTGAAGGAAAAGAGGGTCAAGGGACAGACAGCAGTGGATTTGGTGTCTGGGTAAGTGCTGTTTCCTGTGTCATCGATGGCTTCTTTCCACTGTGTCCTCATAGGATGGAGGGAGAGAACGGGCTCCATCAAGCCTGCTTTATGCTGTCACTAATCTATCCTAACCACCTCCCAGAATGTCCACCTGCTGCAGCCATGGCTTTTGGAGTTAGATATGGACACATACATTTGTGGTTCGCTTCACAGATATTCAGCGCTTCACCAAGACAAGCATGAACACGAATGCATCTCAGAAGTGAAGTGAAGAAATCATAACTTGATTGTTTTATACTTTTGTCAGAGACTTTCATGTCTGAGTGAGTGACTTGAGTATGTGGTAGCATTTTTAAGAGATCAACAATGCTTAGGTATCAGCCTTTATTGCTCGCACCTAAGCTGAGTGTGCAAAGCCACCATGGAGTACAACCGTGCCTGCCCTCAGAAATGAGCCCAGTGAAACCCAGTTTGTCACCAGTCTGTTCTCTGGACTGTCACAATCACCTCTCCACACTTCATGGGCCCAGCCTTGCATAGCTAAGTGGCACAGAGGCTTCTTTTAATTTTGGTGGCTGATTGTGCTTCAGGACTCCATTGTATGTGATCTTGTCTTGATACTTGATGTTAATTATAGCCTGTAGTCCATGCAAATGAAACTGAGATGAAGCATGTGATTTCAATTACAGAGCTAAATCTCACAATTTGAGGCTGTCACTGCAAACACTGTTCTGTAAAGAATGAATCTCACTTCAGACTGGGTGTTAAGAGATAATTTTTAAAGGCTGATCACAACAACAAGCATGGAAGGTTGGCATGTTTATTACGTATGTTAGAGCTTCCTGAGGATAGAGGAAGGAGAAGAAAGTACAAAAAGAAGGAAGGAAAAGCACAGGTCATCCTGTCAAATGACACTTAGCCCTGAGCCTTGGAATAGGATTTTATACAGCACAGCATTAGATAAACTGCACGTTCCTACACAGTTATTAGTTAATTTTTAAAATTATCTTAAGACAATTCCATCATCCGTATTCTTCCACTCCACATAGATTTACCAGCACCTTAACTATTTTGGGAAACATGTATTTAATATAGTATGAATTTCACAATATCCTCTAGTCAACTGGCAATATTCTCTGCTACATGCTTCTGGTGAAACAGTGAACGCTGAAATGGAAAACACTGTGTGATTAATAATATGCTGGGCGAAGATAGGAGTGGAGTCTGTTAGCAGCTAGGTTACCATGTCCATTGTGTGCCTTTATGTAACCATGCATAGATTTCTTTGACAGAAAGGGCCAGGAAACCATGTGAGAATTTAGTTTGAGAAGTTCCTTGCATTCACTGTGGGTGTCCCTCCTAAAGATGTAAATTTCCCTGGGTGAGACTTCAGTCTTCTTGAACCAGCTTATTACTGGGATGCCTGAAGGCATTAAAACCACTGCCACTCAGAAGAACAGACACAGGTGAAAACACAGATGGCCATTTAGCATATCTCAATGCTATTGAACCCTTGAGATGGACAGAGGAAGCAGAAATCGTGATCAGATTCGTGGTGTCTAGATCAGTACCTAGGATAGATTTCTCAAAGTTGTAGATTCATTGATCATCTGGGAGGCAGAAAATAATGATACCAGTCCAAATACAGATTTCAAGTGATTCTCTTTTAAAGAGGAAAGTTGCGTTGAAAGGAATTGTGAAAGAAAAAAAAAAAACATTATCTTAAAGGTTACTGCATCTTAACAAACGTCTTAACCAATAGTTAGAGGTGGTAGCAACCCCTGGATTATCAACTTGCTAACCTACAGCATACATAGAGTTCATTGCAACTACTGGGTCTGTGATTCCAACAAATGGCCAGGAGGTCACACAGGGTGTTACAGTGTGATCATGGCTCACAGGCTTTCCAGATTCTGATTTTAATTCTTATTTTCACATCTGACCCTATGTAATAACAAGACCTTTCATCAATTGAGACTACATATTAATTTGAACTATGTTTAATAGATCCTGTTACAATCTTGACCAGCAATGAACCAATCACACTAAGTGTGTCTTAGGGTGGATTTGACAGTTTGTGCTCTATCTGTGTCATTGAATATCAAGAGTTTGGCAGATACTGGGAGTCCAGATTTGATTGTTTGTTGCTCTGATAAAGCATTGCTCAAATAAAAATTAGTAGAAGAAATGGGTTATTTCAAATTTTATTTCCATATTACAATTCATCCTTATTGGAAGTCAGGACAGGGATTCAATGCAGGAACTTATAGGCAAAAGTTGAAGTGGAGACCATGGCAGAATGCTGCTGACTGGCTTGTTTCCCGTGGATTGTTCAGCTTATTATATGAACCAGGAACATTTGTCCAGCAATAGCACAGCCCACACTGGACAGGACCCTCAAACATTAATCATCCATCAATACAATGAGCCACGTGCCTTCGTGTAGGCCAATCTGATAGAGGTCATTTCTCAGTGACTCTGGCTTCCTTCAAGCTGACAAGAACGAGTAAGCACAAATGACCACAAAAGTCTCATACTGATTTAGCATATTGATGACACTATGCAGACTGAATCAAGAAAGCAGGAGGTAGCAAGCCAGGCAGCCATGTTTGTCCTAAATTCAACACAGCTCACAGCAACACCCTACATCTGACACCAAATTCTCTGTTGGTTATTTTTCTGATGCTGAGATAAAATGCCAGGATGAAGGTAGCTGACAGAACCCAAGGTTTGCTTTGGCTTATGGCTCCAGATGAAGAATCCGTAATGGTGGGGAGAATAGGAAGATGAGAGATCACATCGTCTACCGTGAGCAGAAAGCAGACATTTAACTGGAAGTGGATGAGGGGCTATGCTTTCAAAGCCCACACACAGTGACATTCTTCCTCCAGCAAATTCATACCTCCTGAACAACCCTACATGGTGCTGCTAAATGGAGACCAAGTGTTAAAGATCCTTATCCTCTTGGGGGTACTATCCCTCTGTCACCAACCCAGGACTGTTGCACAACACTAGGCTAAGATCACCACCGCTGTCCAATTCCTACTCATTCCATACAATGGCCTCTCCCTCCTCTTACAATCATGGAAATGAAATTCTGGGCATTGTTCTTCTTTGCACACCTACCACATCACACTCATCTCTTTATATTCCTCAGTTTTGATTTCAACTAACATGGGTTTTGCCCCAAAATATATTTCTATCTCACAGTAATATGTTCAGAATTTTCCTAAATTCCCATATAATTTACATCCAAAGTAAGGAGAAATAGTATATATGCTATATAATGTCAAATGTCAGTTTTAACATAGAAAGGATTACGGAGATTGTATGAGTATTTATATCATCTAGGGAAGTTTTTAATGACACCATGCTGGGCTAAATATGTCTGATTTTACAGACAAGCATCTGTGATGCATGATATTGGAAAGCTCTTTATAGTCAAGCCTCACCTTAACTTTTTGACTATAATATACTAGCATGACCACACTATTGAATTTTAATTCTTAATTTCCTCTTCATTTAGTGGTCGTTTGGAATTCTCAGGGCCCTATTTTTCATCTTCAAACTGAGGGATCTGGGAGGTTGAAGTGTAGGTTATTCCTCAGTGGGGGAATTTTGCTGAAAAATAAAACCAGGAATCCTGTCCTTCCCTATTTCCATTAAGCGATTCTTTGCTTCTGTGTTCCCTTGTCAAGATAAAACCCTCTGGCTCTATGACAAGCTTTGACCTTAAAGACATAGCGGGCAGGGGAAGTCAACTACAGACTGAGTTTTGACAATATGCTCCACGTCTGCACGGACCACTTGGCCTTCCTCCTCTTCTCTACTTGTCGTGTTCTGTTTGGATGCAGTCTGCAGGAGAGAACTCACTTCATCCAATCACGCTTACTCTATCGTTCTCGAGAAAGTCACGCTCCCTCTGAGAAGTCTACAGAAAGGCCTGCAGGCCCCTCAGTGACTGCTGCAGAACAAAAGGGTGCATACTGCCTTACCCTGATCCCAGAGACTGGGAAGAGCTGGTCGGACTTAATGCCTGGAGTGGTTCCCACCTGTCCTGGGGTGACTGGAACCTCTTCTCTCAATAGAGGGAACTCCAGACAGTAACCCTTTCAAAGGCCTCTCTTTGATTTCCTGAAAGAAGAATTGGTCCATCGCAGAGTATCATTATTACTTCCTTTCCCTGTTACTGGGATAAGAATACCCAATAAAGGCAATTACGAGAGAAAGGGTTTATTCTAACTTTTAGTTTGAGGTTATAGTCAGTCATGGTAGAGAAGTCAAGGTATCAGCTTGAAGTAGCTGCCTGTATCACATTCACGATAAAGAGACAGAAGACTGAATAGATGCTAGACTCCCTTTCTCTGCTTTATACAATCCAGGAGTCCCTGTGCAGGGAAATCTCCACCCTCAAACAAGGTGGGTCTTCTCCCAAGAGTGAAGAATCCCCACAGGCACACCCAGAGGCCCCTCTCCCAGGTGACGCCAGATCCTGTCAAGCTGACAATTAACAGTAGTCATCATACCACCCAACCCTATAAATCTCCTGGGAATAGAAATATGCGTTCAACCCACTGCATAGTTAAGTTGCTAATTCATGAGTTTTCCAATACTAAAATATTAGTATCTTGTAACTGTTAAACAGTTTCCAAATTAATACTATCTCTTCCTTGTGTTGAAGGGATTAAATAGTAATTTCACATGTATGCTTTAAAGCTTCTTATGTGTAAACACATGCCGTAGTCAACTGTATCTCCTCCCTACTTTAATTTATATTTTACATATTACACAGTCATAACTGGGCCCTGTATCGTCTGAAAGAAAAACTATCATCTAAAGAGTGTTGCGGGGTGCCTGTGGAGGGGGAGGGGCTGGAGTCTCCTTTCTTCATGGGAGGTAACTGGATTTTTGCCTCCTCCACTTGTTCTCCATCAGGCAAGGGGAAACCTGAATTGAAAAATTGCCACATATGGAACCAAGTACTGAATGACCCTTCAGAGACTACTTCTTGCCAATTTTTCATTCTAAATGTGCTTTATGTTCACATTGCTGTCCTCAGCTGAGAATAGAATCCCAGTTTCATTCAAGTGTGAAAGAGCCTGGCTCTCCCGTGTTAATGGGGATGTGTTCCGGGGCCGCCTGCCATGCTGCCTTCACTGAGGAGTGGAATTTCATCAGAACCTTCCAACACAATGATTATTTAATCAGAAATAGGAAACAGCTTTGCTTTTCATTTAAAATCTGGCATTTAACTTATGATTTTGTCAATAGACACTAAAGGCCACAGACAGGAAGCTATGATGAATCAGCTCCCAGCCCGCCTCAGGTCTGCTGTGTGTTTACTGTCTTGAGTTGCGACATGCGCATCACAAATACTGTTGCCAGGGTTCAAAAGACTCAAATGAAAGAAGAGAAGTCTATTGCAGAAGAAAGGTTCCTGCACCCCCAGGAGAATCCTATGAGAGAGTGGTGATCACAAAGTTACTCATTTACTCACAGTTGCTGCAGGGCCGTTGCAGTCACTGGGACCCTTTAGTTCATTATTGCCTTGTCCTTTCAATGAGCATTTACTGCGTCTTTCCTGGCAGCCCAATGTGCCGCACCTGAGAGAACGCACAAGAGAAGACTATATAGGCTTTGCCCTAGGATATTAAGACTCACTGAAATAGTTTGACACTTAAATACAAGGAAGTACCAATGACCTGAAACACTCAAGGAGACTGGCAGAATTACTAATGTCAGGGCCAGGATCTATCCCCCTCATTGTCCTTCACCATTGCAGACTGGGTTGTATTTAGCAGCATGAAACCCAAAGGCAAGGGTTTTCAGGCACATATCTTGAGAAGAGTCTGAGCACCCAGGGAGGAATGAGGAAGAGAGGCTGGAGGTCAATACTGATGTTTCAATGAGCAACTTGCTGCCATGGTGACATGGCTCATTCCCACTGGATGTTCTTGGAAGCAGCCCAGAGCATCTTCATGATTCCCTCCTTCAGTGGCTGAGAGGAACTGCTTGGTGTTCTAAAGTGTTAAGCTTTCTCTAACGTTGGTTGGAGGGTATAACAAACTGCTTCAACTCCTAGGTGTACTTAACCACGGCTGAATGTGAACCAAGCACCCTTGCATGGCCACAACTTAACCTAGTGTAGTTAAAACATCCAGACGGGAGGCTCCAAACATATCTGGGACTGGAGGGCCATGGGACTGCCTGTGGGCTGCAGCTGTGTCTCAGAGCATACATTCAGACACATGTGGGCATGTAATACCACCTTGTCTAGTAGACAAGGTTGTATGTTCCCTCCTTTCTGGCAATAAATGGAATGGATTATTTCTTTTCCTCTAATCCATACTTCTGTTTATACTTTACTTGTTATTATACAAATAAAATATTGTAACCATTTCCTAATGGGTTTCCTGCCTCCAGTCCTCCAACATTCTGATCCATCATACAGATTGGTATGAGACTAATGTCTGTGTTTCTTCTTTATTAAAGACGCTTTCTTCATGTGTGGAAAGAGTGCTGATTACCCAGTGCCCACACCCCACATTCTACAGTATGTGTCTACTTATACTGTGTTCAGAATTCACAACTGTTTTGTGAATATAAGAATTATTTTCTCTTTTTGAGAGGGAAAAATCTAAATAGTACGTAATTCTCATTGAATTTAAGTGAAACCTTTATATATTATTTTAGGGCCAATGAGATTTGAGCCTGAGTGTGTGAACTTTCATTCTAACTCCAATATCCATCACTGTATCTAGGCCTAGATAAATGTCCAGCACCTTGAGCCCAGCCTCCACTCCTTGTGTGAGGCAGAAAGAATCTGTCAGAGATAATTCTGTAGACAGAGAAGCTCCTCAAGGTCAGATGACCTTGTGTGATCTGATGTTTACTATACATCAGCTAAGAAGGTACATAAAATCAGAGTGTTCTGTATGAAGCACCACTCCCCACAGAAATGTGTAAAACAAGACTCTCTGTCTCAGTGTTTTGCTTCTCAGTGTCAGAACAGTATCCTTGTCTTACCAGGAGGTAAGACTCCCCTCATTTGCCAAGGAGACAGAAATTTGTCAGATATTTTTACTTTTATCTGACCACCTTCAACAAGGCATACAAGCTGGAGGAAATGGAATAACTTAGTAACTAAAGGATTTCTTTGAAGGGCAAGGTGATATAATCCTACTATCCTAGCACTAGGGCAGTGCGACAGAAAGGCCTGAGTCTGAAGCCAGCTTTCATGCGTAAGGGTATGTCTCAAAAACTAAAACAAAACTCTATTCATTTGATAAGCATTAGACTCTGAATGAGACCTCCCAACCTTAAAGATGGTGGAAACTTCCAAGATATAGCTAAGCATACACGGTTTTATGCCCAGTGGTGTTCTGACACACTGGGCAAGGGTCAGACCCACAACTGAGAATTGTAAAGGGCAAAAGGTTAGTTTAAGCCTCCTACCAGGTAGCAAATAAAAATCAGAACACAATTGAAAAACACCTGCACTCTAACTACTGCAGAGCAAAGGGCCAGATTTCCATGGCACACGTTAGGCTTAGAGCCTAGAAAGACATTTTGAGAAGGCATCAGTGGACTCTTGAGCGCAGTGGCACTTGAATTAAAATTCATGAACATGCCTTATCTGTACAAATGAAAACAGAAAAGCCTGTAAGGTTTTTGACTCCTTCACATTCTTCTTGGCATTTATGTGTAAAAGTGCAATGACATACAATTCAAGTGCTTCTCTTTGCTAAAATAGCTAAAGAATGAGAAAACCCTCATGCTATAGAAAATAAAGCCATGTGCTAACTGTAATTTCCAAGAGGGTAGGATGGGGATGGGATGTTTGAAAGCTATGATGTCGTGAGAGTGGAAGATACCAGAACATCCCACCAGCAGTCTTCCCACCACTCCAGAACACAGTGAAGTAGTTTCAAAGGCAGAAGCAGGTTCCACTAGAAGCTGGCCTGTGATCATGCTCACCCTGGACTTCTAATCTCTGCAGCCATTACAATTAAATTTCTGTTCTTTACATGAGCCCTGAAGAGTCTGGCACTTTGTTGTAGAAACACAGGGGAAATGCCATTAATGGAAGTCTATACATAAGGTGAGTGCATACATGGCTTTAATGTTAACATGGGAAACATTGTACTTGCAAATATTGAGATAATTTTCATTTCATTTCTTTATTTTTTGAAATTCTAACATAATTACATAATTTTCTTCTCTCCTTCCTCCTTCTAAACCCTCTTATACTTCTAAACAAATTTATAAGGTTTTTATTTCATTAATTGTTACCTGTATATATGTGTATCAGCACCACATATTGGCATATACATTCATATTCCTATGAATATATTCATATATATTTGTATAACATGTATATATATAACTTGTACGTATGTCTTCAGGGCTTGCCATGTGATATTGAACCATTGGTATGCTCTTCCCTGGGAAAGACTACTTCTCTCACTACTGGTATTCCTCAGTTGCCTGTGGTTCTTTGTGTAGGGCTGAGGTCTCATGGTCTGCCCCTGCCACCTACGTTAACAAGTCTACTGTTGTCCTCATTCACCTTGTGTTTAGGCAATCCTGTTGCTGAGACTTTGTGGACAGAGCATTAGACATCACTAGGAATTACAGTCTCAAAGCAATATTCTGGCTCTTGCAATCTTTCTTCTCTTCTTCACAGTGTTCCCAGAGCTTTCATTGGTTTGTAGATATGTCCAATGGAAATGGGCCCAACAAGTCTAGATTTTGATTGGCTGTGGTTTTCTGTAATGGTCTCTGTCTGTTGCAAAGAGAAGTTTCCTCGACTAGGGGTGAGGGCTACACTTATCTGTGGGTATAAGGCCTGATATTTAGAGTGTAGTTAGGGATTGTATTGTTCTAGTAAAGTGGAGGCTATAGAATCTCCTTCAAAATCCATGGTTTCACCACTCCTGAGCAGGTGGCTGGGTTTCCAATATCAAGCAGGGTCTTTATCTTGTTGAGTGGGAAATAATGGGAAAATTTGATTGCAGAATATTAGAATGAATGCCCTCATAATTATTTTACATTTAAGGGAAAAATATAGTATATGTAAACCATAAATCAGAGACTTAAGCTAAGCCAGGGCTGGAAACCTCTGACATTAAATGTCATAACTTTAGAAACCTAATGAAAATAAAAAGAATTAATGGGTAGTTGGACAGATGGTTGGATGGACAGATGGGTAAATGGACAGATAAAGGCACAGGAGAAACTAGAGGAGACACTTTCAGAGTAAAATACTGTAACTAATGGTCTAAACACAGACAAAAGACTATCTAAAACTGTTTAAAGAAATTTAAAGCAAAACAAAAATTGATCAAAAAAAATAAATACTGAGTGGGTCAGTCGTGGCACAAGCCTTTAATCCCAGCACTCAGGAGGCAGAGGAAGGTAGATCTTTGTGAGTTTGAGATCAGCCTGGTCTACAGAGTGAGTTCCAGGACAGCCAGAGTTACAACAGAGAAACCATGTCTCAAAAACAAACAAATAAAACAAACAAACAAAAAAATAAAAAAAACAAAAACAAACATAAAGAATAATTATTGATATGGAGGTTAAAGGAACAGAAGACATTTTTAACGGTTAGAAATCAGTTACACAGATTTAAAGTCTGATGTTTTTAAACATTTTAATACGTTTTCTTCAGCCAGGATTTATTTTTTCATTTTACATCACAGAAGGAATCTTCTGCCTCGGGATCATGTCTATAGATTACATTCACTCACTTGGTTTTTCATTCAGTCTCAAAATGTTGCTGACTTTTAGTTCATCTGTGATGGCTTATTCTTTCAATTTCTGTCTCTTTTGGGTGCGAGCTCGGTAGCGATTCCTCCCAACATCCTTTATGAACACTGCCATGGTGGAAGAGTGCTGCACTGGAGAACTGTTCGGGCTCGCATTATGAAACGCATCAAGGCCTATTCAAGGTCCAGTTGCAATGGCCGAGAGTTGACAATTCATGTGATAATGGCAGTTTGTGTTCTTCACTAACAGGTGGTTTGTGTATCTGTCACAGGCTGGTGCTGTCTGTTGTGAAATAGGATATTAAAAGAAATGCAGTGGGCTTTGAAAATATGCCAGGTGGTAAGCCTCCCTCTGTCTTCCAGTGAAAGGGGAATGTGAAGGGCTAGCTCCTCCTCACTTTCTAAAGGAACCTTGAACTTGAGGAATAGGTTGCATTCTCCACTGACTGTTCCACTGACGGTGCATGAGAAATAAATACAAGCAACAAATATTTCAAAAAGATTCTTTTTGTAAAAAACAAAAATGGGATATGAGTATAAATTGGAAGCAGGTGCTTTCATACTGATGATCTGGAGAGTATTTTGGAGGTGATTTCCGAGTTGGTGTTGAACGAGACGTAGTCCACAAAGCTCCTTGAGAAGTTCTGTTCAGAGAGAGACAAAGCATGTGCATGGGAAAGAAACTGATCTCTTTGAGTTCTTCACAATGCCATTATGGAAAGATACAGAAAAGCTGATTGCCACCTTAGAAAGAAGCGCCATCTCACCTTGGAGCCTCTGCTATGCTTTTCTTCTTGGGAAGAAAATGTGCAGCCTAAGTAAATGACTAAGCCAATGGCTGGGCTGCACTTAAAACATCTCGTTATAATGAAAACAGAGAAGCTAGAAATCATATCACAGTTGCATCCACATGATGCATAAATAGAAAGAGAGACACCATGTCAAAAGACTGGTGATTTAAGCATCAACAGAAAGATAATTGTCATGAAAGTTGAATGTATCCACGGTTTTCAAATGCATGACATCTTTGGTAGTACTAGAATAAACCTATTTTAGCAGGATTCTAGGCAAATAAGTCTTGAATGTAGCCAAAACAGAGTAAACATTAAGGAAACAGAGAGAAAAGGGTCAAGATGTAGACAGGAGACAGATAAGGCAATGTCTTGTGAAGTCCTAGGCTGGCTGCATTGATTCTAACACAGGAGTGTCAGCCAGTTCTTTGAGCTAGTTAACGATATGATCAGTGGAACAGCAGAAGTGTGGGCTGTGGTAATTGTTACTGATAGTAATTAAAAACAGAAAACATGAAGGAGAGTTCATTAGCTGAAGAAGGAGATTGGCATTGATCTTTCAAGAAGCACAAAAATATTTTTGCTGTCATTGCAAAATCAAATTTGATAAGCAAACGTTGCATGAGGCTCTGCTGAATGTCTATTTATGACTTTGGGTTATACATTTTGAACATCATAAATCAGTATGTTGTATGATTTATTCAATAGCTAAAATCCAGGTGCTGAATACAATACTATTTAGAATTAATTAAGATGTGATGCATTCAGGTGAGTGTAAGAAAGATACAAGCTAAGACATTTGAAAAGCAGTGTGGCTCTGAATTCAGTTGTGCACATGTGAGAGTGAGTAAGGAACACACGTGAAGTCTACACCAACAGGTACTGGTCTGGATGGGACTCTAGAAATGCTGAATGGGGAAGAACTGAATAAAGAAATCAAAATAAAATAACCTGGAGATTGAAGATTATAACAGTGAGAACGTAGATTTGAAGTATATTACTGTTTTTTATGAGAAGAGCTAGGCAAATGTGTTAACAGCTGGCAGAGAACACAGGGAAGGAACATGGATGCTGAGAATCTTGGAAGTGTGAGAGGCAGAGCAGTGCCCTGTATTGTGTTGTCAGAGGTAGCGAAACAAGCAAGGGCACTTCCCAAGCGTGTGTGTGCTGGTCAGTTGGGTTTACCATGGCCGGATCTGGCATCCAGAGATTGAAAGATGCTCATAGAACTAGGGTGAGCAAAACACCAAATATGGATTAAGTGGGTTAATTAAGAACAACTTGTGGAAAATTGGAAGGTTGATTATTAAAGAAAACGTCAACTGAGGTTTTGCAAAGGATCTGGATTTTCATTCTAGTATCAACACGTTTATGAGTTCACAGCTCTGCGACAGAGCTCTGTCTGCCAACTACACAGTTATTCTGCTTCACTCCGTGTCTGAGAAGTAACCTTCAACAGCTGAAGAATAGTACTGGAAAATACAAAAATTATAAAAAGCCATTCATTCTGGTTTATTTAGATTAATTTATAGAACCAGATTCTATGTGCTAACAGGCACAATAATGGATCTCATACTTTACAGATCTAATACTTTTTGCAGAATTAAAGTGTTAGAGTTATTTAAATGAGCCTTCTTTTAATGAGTAAATATATATTTTTGTGTGACTCTAGGTTATAAATCAAGTGAGCGCCTCTTACTGAACTTTAAATTTGTTGTAGAAGTACACCCCATTGACCTCTGACCTTATTCTCTCTTTCTCTCTCTCTCTCTCTCTCTCTCTCTCACACACACACACACACACACACTCAAGCATACTCACAAGTTCTCCTTAACCTGACATGTAGGAAATGTACCTTTGTCAAGAAAGATTATTTCCCAGTGCTCTGGGATTACACATGGGCATGAAGAGTTCTCAGCTGCCTACTTCAAGCAGGTAACTGTTCCTGGTCAGACTTCCCCTACTGAACACTTCTCATGGAAACTCAGCTTTGCCCTGCTGTGTATAAGCGTAGGGTAATGTTTCTTTTAATTTACTTGTATATTTATATTTAAACATTTTTCATAGGAAGTGGATAGTTTTCTTTTATACACAATCTGGTAATGGTTGCCTCTTAAATGGGATATTTTGAAGCTTTATATTCAACAAGGTAATTTGAATTTGACTAGGCTTGAATCTACTAGGCAGTAGTATGGACTACATATATTTAATCTGTGTTCCCGTTTTCCTTCTTTCTTTTCAACTATATATTTCTTCATTTAATTTAAGCTTTTACTTATCAGTTAGAACTCACTTGCTCTATGAGTGACTGTTTCAGCATATAAAGAGCTCCTCTCTAACCTAATGTTAGAGCCCCTTTGTACTGTGTGGGAACATTTACAATGTATTTCCTTGCAATTATTTCTTTGCCTTGGGAATGTGTGCATTATATTCCTACTTGTGTTGTAAAATAACCTTTCCCATTCTTTTCCATGGATTTCCTTTGCCATGTTTTTTTCCTGTACTTGAAGAATCACTTTTAAATTTTTTTACACTGCAGTCTGTCTGTTTGTGATAGGCTCTCTTACATTTCTGCTGCCCCAACATCTTTATTTCTATATTTTACCTTTTACTTTCTTGTGTGAGATATTTCTCTCAGCTTAAAATTCTAAGTTGTAGTTTTTCCTCAGATATATTAAAGTATATATCCCCTACTTCTCTCTGTTCTTGCTTCTAGTGATACATGGGCTGAAATCCTTACCCTAACTTTTTCCTTTCTTCTGTGCTGATTCGATCCAATGTGAGTCTGTCTGGGACATTTTCTGGATCTCCAGTTTTGAGAAATCTTATGAGTTTCAGTATGTATCGTTACCTTCTGTGTGTGCTTGGGATTGTCTGTGTGCAAAGATTTATAATTATTCTCAAAGTTGAAAAACAATGTTTTACGTTATAATAATTTTATTATTTATTGTGTTTTAACCTTTATATATTTATTATTCCATGCTAATTTATTTTTCTTCAATGTGAAAAAGACATTTTTCATCTTATCAGCATTCTGCAGCTCAAACTTCAAAATGTTTATCGCAATAGTGTTATTTAATATATTTCATTTTCACCTAATGTTAGAATTTTACTGGCTTTAAAAACAAACAAACAAACAAATTCCATTAAGTCACTTGGAGGAGTTTGATCTCTTCAAATACTGCTTTTACATTTCATTCAGTAAGGGCAGAACAATGTTAAGACTAAGAATTATTTCTGGCTCCCTAATAAAGATAGTCCTGAATTTTATCCTGTGTGCAACATGAAGTGCAAGGTGGTTCAGCTTGACTCCCGGATAGAGGCGCTTCTCTGGGCCCCAGCTGAAGTCAAACACTGTTTTTCCAAGTCACTGAGCATCATCTCTACAGACAAGTACCATCAAGCATTATCAGCTGCACACCTAAGATGGAGCCCACAGACATCTGTGTGTTTCCTGTCTTCAGGCAGATCCGTTTCTTAAATCGTCATGCGAACCCACCTTGCATGCAGTAGCATCTCAGTTATGCTGTCTCTGCCCAGAGTCCTGTACTCTGCACTCTGCCCAGACCCTTCACCCATGCCCTAGGGCCTGAAAATCCTCCAATGCATCTCCCTTCTCAGGGATTATAATCATCTGATCTCTAGTTCCTTCAGACTGACTATGCCGCGTGCTGACAAGCATGACACCGGGGTCATCCCCTGGATTATCAGTCCTCCCAGTTACATTATTCTGCCCAGAAACAGAAATGTCATTTTTCAAGTTTCGCTTTTGTGATAAACCTTCTCAAGTTAAATGGAGAGAAGCATTTAGAACTCTGATGTCTTACTTGGAGCCAAAGGGCAACTGCAGACAGGATGAGAGCCTGACACCATGGCTTTCATTGCCTGTGCAAGTCCTCTGCTTAGTTAGGCAGAACAAGCTAAGTCACTGTCCTGGCCCTTCAGCCGTCATGGCAGCACAGAAGCTACCTGTAACCGTAGATGGTGGTAATTACTCATGAAGGCGAGGCTGCACTCAGAAGACAATGTGGTGGCTTTCTGAGGACCAAAGGATCCCTGAAAGTGCTGTTGTCTTCAGACCGCCTGGCGGAACAGGCAGGATCAAACGTCGACTCTGTGGCACAGTTCCCTTCCTCCGAGGTCAGGACTTACTCACATTCTCGATGCTATTGGAATAAGAAAAAGCACCCCAGATTCTTAAGTCTCAACACTTGTAATCAACGTGCTTGGCTTTAACAGTGCCATACCTTGTCAATCTCCACCTACACCACATTTTGTTTATCAGCTGAATAACCCACACTTTATCAAACTCACGAAATCCATTCAACATGCTTATTTATACTAGTCTCTTATAGAGAAGAATCAGAAACATTATTCTCAGAAGAACTGAAATTCTTCACTGCCAAAGTCATGAGACTGAATCTTGTATGACAAATCCCTGCCAACAAAACCTCTGGTTCCACACTCTAAGGCCACACAGGAATCCCCAGAAACACTCACATGTCTTCACTAATCAATTACTTACATGTTTCTTATCTACTAGTTTATATTTTCTCACTGCTCAAATCAACCTTATCCACGATTTTTCAACACGTCCCATGTTTTCATAGTATTTATAGAATATTTTAAAACAAGCATTGACTGCTCGGTCAGTGTTTTTACAAGAGCTGCTTTTTAATCTCCATATTTCATTAACCAGTTCAAAGACCCTGGAGCCTAAACACTCACCCTCTAGGTTGTTGGAGAGATTACTCTAGGTCACAACTGCGTCTGTTTGTAATGCAGACACCAGGAATTGCTCAATTCTGCTGACACCTTCATACAGTGGTCTAAGGAGAGAGTGCAAACAACTATGGCTTGGTTTTCACCCTTCAGGCTTCTCAGATTCTTGTCTTTCTTCTTCCCTGTTTAAGTGTGATATTCAAAAAGCAATGGGTTTCCTTCCCTATGGTAGATCCTCCTTACCGCTTTCCTAATCTTCACATCCAGAGCTTTAATTGTCATGTTCTCATGCCAGTCATTAGGCAATGAACACACACACACACACACACACACATGCATGTGGGCAACCATGGAATACACACATGCATGCACACACACACACATACATACACAGACACACACATGCACATTGGCAACCACACACATGCACACACACACTCATGCACACACATGCACACATGTGCATACTAACTGTTTTTAATCGCAAGGCCTTCCTTGCACTTGTTAGGCAAGGGTCCTATTGCAGAGCTGTGTCGCTAGCCCACATGATAACATTAGTAATGGTGGTACTCAGTCTTGAGTCACATTTGGTGCTCCTCCACTCCTGTTTCCTATACTCGACTCCACTGAGTGCTTATCCTGAAAGATCACTGATTCCTGAAGCAAATGAAAGCATCTCCAAATGGTGTCACTGTGGGTATTGGTTACATCTTCATTGCTCCGGTAAAATACTATGGCCAAAATCAACATTAAAAAGACTGCATTTTGGCTTGTGATTCCAAAGGCTAGAGTCCATAATGGCTGAGAAGGCATGGCGTGCTGGCAGGACAGGTGGCTCGCTGATCAAATCTTTGCCCACACATAGGAAGCAGAGAAAGACAGCAGGAAGCAGGGTGGGGACCCTGAAAGCCAACTCCAGTGATATTTGTCATCTAGCAAAGCTGTACCACTTAAAGGTGCTATCACCTCTACAAAGAAGCCCTGGAGACTAAGTGTTCAAAACCCTTATCCTATGGAAGGATATTTCTCATTCAAATCACCACAGAATATATTAGGAATATTAGCACACATCTCTCCTCCCCATCCTTCAGCTCTTACATTCGCTCTGCTACTTCTTTCCCTGTGTTTCCTGATACGTTTTGAAGAGGGCTTGATATAGATAACCTGTTTAGGGCTGAACACTCAGCTGCTAATTCTCAGCACGTTGGCCAGTTATGTATCTCTTTGCCAGAAAGAAGCTTCTCTGCCACAGACTCAGAGCAACTCAGGTCTGTGGTCATAAACAAATACTTAAGAGGCAATTGCACAGCATGACCAGTGGTCAAAATAACAATGGTGGAACCTCCTCAACCATGGATTTGGGCAAGGGTTACGCAAAAAGGAGGGTTGAGGGCGGCTCTGCGTCTAAGCTACGGTTGCTTGTTTCGTTGTAGTTTCCTCTCCGAGTTCAAGATAATGTACAATCCTTGGAAGGTTCTTCCGTGACTATTCAGCATGAAGGAAATCTGCCATCATCACTCTCTAAAGAGTCATCTTTGCACTTTCCTGTCTGTCTCACGTTCCTGCATAAGCGCCTGTACCCTAGTTGCGTGTTTATACCCTAATGCGCAAAGGCAGTGCTCAGTGAAGAATCGCGGGCTTTAACAATGCAAATGGTACAAGCCTTGAACATCGCTGAATGAATACACGAAAATCACTGAAACAGGTAACAGAATTTTGATTACAAGTTCAAGAAAATAGAGAGGCTGTATGTCTTTTAAATGTTTTAAATAAAATTTTGTTACCAGACATTTATTAAATGCCTACTGTGTCACACAAGATGCATACAGTAATTCATCTTCTTCATAACAAACATGCAAAATAAACACAATTTTACCCATTTCACTTATAAAAAGATGTGAAGCTGAGTTTTAGACTAATTCACATTCAAATTCACAAGTTTATGAAAAGATGCTAGGTCTATATGGTTGCAGACCGGCTTATTCGTGGTTGTTAATGCAGATTAGACATTTTGTTTTTGAAATTGCTAATTTCTCTCACAAGAAGAGGAGGTTCCCCAGAGATGCGAAGCTGAACTCCTGCCATGTGATAACAAATAACCCACATGGTGTCTAGACTTCCAAATCGACATCTGTTTATCTTTCCTTTTGGAAACATGAGTAGCGGTTAAAACAATAGTCAATCACCTTAGAAAATCTTAATAACGCATCCCGCACAGGCAGGAGGCCGACAAACAATTTACACTATTGTTAAGGAGTTTCCTGCCTTCCTGGGAGAGATTAAGCTGCTTGATGCTGAAGGTTTTAAAAGGTGTTTTATTAGCCTTTGAAATTTGACACTTTTGAAGTACAAATACAATAATATCCAAGCACATTGCAGGAAATATGTATTCTAATTAATGATTACTCTTGGTGCCCTTCATCCAATTCTTTCATCATGAAGAAAAATATAGTATTAAACAGAAACTTTTAGATATGAGACGTTTCTTCATTTTGGGGCTAGTCAAGATGAAAGAGAAGCAAGATTAAATTATTACTGAAGCATAGCCAGCTGGGTTTTACATGTTATCAATATTAGATCTGTCACCCTAGTACGCTTGCATCATCCTCAATGTTTATTACTCTGCCAGTATAACCGATGTATCCTATGTGTTACCAAGTATGCTCTGAAAAGTAAACTAAAGTTTCAGGACACTCAGTAACAACAACAAGGAAAGTGTCAAGAGTTACAGTACCATGAAATAGGAAGCTTATCAAGGCATCATTTTTACAATCTTATTTTTCTCATCCCATTTTAATTAATCTTCACTATAAACCGGTACAAATGCATAGTATCTTTGGTGTCCATTTCCTTGATGAAAGAAGGTATATCATAGACTAGAATTAATCTGCATATCTTCTTAGCGGGTGATGCAGTCAGTATTCTGACCTAGAGCTTCCTGCTTCTCAAGTCCATGAACTTTATTAAGACAGTAAAACCGACCTGAAAGGAACTTCAGGGAGGGAAACTTTTAAAAGCTGTGGAAATGTGTTTAAGACATTTTCTATTGTCTCTTAACAGTTGAGAGTCCTAGATTTCCACCCACAGTAACTGTTTACAAGTTACCAAGCTATTAGCCACCATTTTGTGGACTTGGAATTCAAATAAAATCATCCCAACTTTCTTAAGACCTACAGAGAGCATCACTGGAAAGGTTGGAAGTATGGTACTTCTTAAAAGCACAAGAGCTTCATTAAAATGTTAAACGATTCCCAGAGATTGCGGGTGTGCAGGAAGGTAGCTGGTCAAAGGCTCCCTCACTGCCTTAACCAAGCGAGGCATCATCATTTTCCCTCTGAGATCCTAGTCTTGCTGTAATTCAAGCTCTCTATCTGTGAAGTGACATTTATCTGAAAATAGTAAATCTTACATTCTAGGCTTGATTTGAGAATTGGATAATTCGAGTCTACTATCATTTAGGCAGAAATTATATGGTCATTATATGGCTACAAGAATTGGGGTTTGAAGGAAATGTAAAACGCAATCCCTAGGGGCAGACATTAGGGAGACCCTAAAGGGGCAAAAGGGATTTCACGTATGAGAGCTCCAAATTAATACTGAGAGCAATTCTTGGTAATTGATTAGAAACAAATGGACATTTTATGATGCAAAACAAATAGATGGGCCTGGTTCAGCTGCTGTTATCAGGACCCTGGCTGAAGACAGAGCATGTATTGCTACCACCAGAATGCTGGAGAGAGAAAGAAATGAAGACCAAGAACGAGACTGGAACAGCAGAAGTAGCAGGGGAACCCACACAACCCTGATCTGAATGAGATCAAAACATATAAAAGGCCATGTTTGGGACAGAAAAGAGAATGGACTGACCTTGGTATTTAAGAGGCAAAAATGATTGCAATTGTGAACTCATAGATGTGAATACAAGAAACAAGAATACAAGAAACTTTACAAATTTATGTGTCTGGCTAGGGGTCATTTCATGTGACATGGTTAATGATATTCAGGAGAAGAGAAACAAAGTAGGCTATACTCTTATTTGTATTTTGAAGCAAACAAGCGTCTGCTTCTCATTTATATGTCAAACACTTGCATTTTGGCTAGAAGTGTCCTTGATCAAAGTGTAAACTGTCTGCTCTATTCTACGTAGACTACAAGTGGAGAGGAAGGCAATGATCAGGAGGAACTCATTCCAGATGGAGTAGGTGTGCATCACCCTGAATGTGCGTGTATGAAACTTTCTTATCTAAAAGCCATGTCATTTTCCTAGAAGGTAGGAAAGCCATGGAGTTAAATCCAAGTGTTTGCTGCAATGATTAACATGCTTGTTGGCTTTACTCTATACATGAAGTATGCTTCATGTATTGCTGGCTTCATAAAACATTCATGAGCATTAATCTATTTGTATTTATTAAATGAAACAATAAAATTGAGTGAAGTTCTAAGATTATAGTTAGAACATTGGAGCTGAATCATCATACAATGGAGGTTCAGTCTTCGTGAACTGGCATGCTGGGGATCTGAGAACTCATGATTCCTCAAATACTTAATTTTCCACATAGAATAATGAAAGGAAATCCTTATTGATAAACTGTGGCAAGGAATGAAATTTCTAATTATTCTAATTATCAGTGAAAAATTTCTGCTATGGGAAACAGAAAACTGAATTAAACAGCTTCAGGAAAAATTTTCTCCTAAAACTGGCCTAAGCAACCCATGTAAACATGGGTGAGTCCTTGGTATTTGGCCAAATCCAGAATTACTCCTGGCTCTGCATTACTGAAACTATCTCATTTGTAAATGTTTTTGGGTTTCTCAAGGTCACTCCACATTCACCTTATGAAAAAGAGAAGGAAAATGAATGAGAAAATTTCATTTTTTTTGTAGGACATTTTCATGATATTTGACATTCTTCCTCTCCTAGATAGTTGTCATGCCCTGAAATATTGGTAACATCAGATGGATAGAATGTGCTGATTGCCTTTTTGAAAGTCCTTTTCCCATCTCTTTTGGTCAGAAATGATCCCAGCTTCATAGAAAATCTGAGTTTAAAGCCAAGCAGAATCAAGGAATATTAATAAATGAAGTGGACATACACCATAGCCTTCTGGAAATCTGTTGCCACAATGTAAACATAAACACTGTGTGTTTGTGTGTATAAATAATTATCTCAAGTTGGTATGTATGTGACCAACAAGCAAGGAGAAAAACATTCACCTATATATGAACTGATAAGATTTCCATGTATAACACTGGCAATTTTAATGTTAATTATTTAGGAAGGAGCCAAAAAGAGTTTGGGAGCAATTTGAAAACAAGAAATAATTATACTATTCCTGCTGAATAGTTGTCAGTATCAATAAACCACCTCATGTGTTGCTATCACAAAGGAGTAATAACTTGAAACAGTCTAAATTTAAACCATGGAAACATGTATTATGTATGACACATGAGGCAAATATAAAACTTATTCCTCTTATTGCTATTGTACACGTATGGGTGTTTTGCATGCATGTATGTCCCTGTACCATAGGCACACAACGCCTGCAGAGGCCAGAAGATGATGTCCGATCCCCTGGAACTGCAGTTAAAGAAGGTTTTCAACCATTATTAGTGCTGGGACCTGAACTCAGAGTCATCCGAAAGAGCAGCCTGTGCTCTTAACCTATGAGCCATCTCCCTATCCCCAGATGGATAGTCTTATCAAGGAATGATACTAAGATTTTATGAAGAGTGAGTCAGGAATATTAAATGATTATAATGATAAATAAAGTTCTCAAGTATACAAGCTTAACTGTAGATATTTACGTCTGAGTTGTATATACAGTCATGCACACACAGATACACACATGGGCAATAAGTATCCAGATTCTGAATCATTGTTATCTTTAAGCCTTGTTAGATTTCCACATCATATTTTGTATTACAAATAAGAAACATATTTTACTCTTCAACATAAATATATTGTAATCCTGCCAATCTCTACACTTGTGTTAGCAACTTTATATTGGAGAAAGCCACCTCTTTTCTACAGTGTTACAAAACTCTTCACAGGAGTCATGTCTTTAACTCCCTGCTCACTTGAGCTTTGCCAAAGTTGTTTTTCTAGAACATACTGCATTGTTTCCTTTATGCTGTCGCATCACACCTGTGAAAACTGTCCTTCCCAAACTGCCCTTAGCAAACTATCTAGTTTTGTATCACCTTCTGAGTGTAAAACCTCTTCTAGTCTTTGTTCAGTGTCCAAACCACTTGCAAAATTACCTATAGCTGCATGATTGCTATGAATTCTGTGAAATTTTGGCTTATGCCATAGTAGACTCTAAATGTTTTCCCACGCTGGTTTCTAGCTTCAAAGTCCTTGCTAGTGTACTTCTGCCATAGGAGCATTTCACAGATGCTCCTGTGCCAGGGAGCTTATCACATCACTAAGTACGCAGCGTTATATCTTCTGTAATCCCCTTTCTGAGCATGGCCCAACACAATTAAATACAGGCACACACTGTTTGAAATCAAGGTGTGTTCTGAGAAATTTAGTATGTGAGATTTTTACATGAACATAGTCTGCTCTTTCCCATACTGAGGCGGCGTGACCGCAGGTGGTCCGCGGCATCCTGGGTGGCACATGGCATCACGGAACCCCTGCTTTACAAGTGGTCATTTGGTGATTACTGTAATTGCTGAAGGATTGAATAAATGAGAGCCTGCATTTAAAATTAAGCCTCAGAACTCTTTGGGGATCCCCTAGAATGTTCTTTTCCCCCTGACACTAAACTGCTGTCACTGGGAAGTAATACTTTGTAGTTCTGCTAGCACTGGATTTTTACCTAGATGTCTATGGAATCACCCTTTCCAGATCTTCCCTCTCTCTTCTGCGGGTCAGTGCTCAACCCGGTGGCTGCCACATCTTTAATGCACAGATGTATTTTCAAATATTCTCGTGTTCATGATCAACTGGTTTCCTCTGAGAGAAGCAATTAGTCTCAGGTTCATGTAGAAACCTGAGGCCCCAGGATGGGTTCTGAGTGTCATTTGGGCCCTGACATAGCTTTTTCTTGTCTAAGACATACTAATTTAGAATCAGATAGTCCATTTTCCCATGACAAAACTCGTTTGATCGTCATCACTTTTTGCCACAGACATCACGCCACGCAGAACTCAGACTGTCAGTGTCTGAGTAGAGTCTTTTCTATCCAGCCCTCATTCTATGTCACAAACCCCCACTTTCTTCCATGTGTTTTTATTTTCTATTTCTTCAAATCTTATATTTTAGTGTCAGACTCATGACTATTTCTCCAGTTTCTATCATAAACATCATATGAGATTCATTTATCTTGTATACAAGAGCAGAAGGTCGTACTCCCAGCATGAGATTAGGAATTCAGTGTGGCATACAGTGTTACTTCCAGGCTGACACAGGACATGAGAGAACTTGTCTGTAAAATGCACATAGATAGATAGATAGATGATAGATAGATGATAGATAGATGATAGATAGATAGATAGATGATAGATGATAGATAGATAGATAGATAGATAGATAGATAGATGATAGATAGATGATAGATGATAGATAGATAGATAGATAGATAGATAGATAGATAAATAGATGATAGATAGATAGATGATAGACAGATGATAGATAGATATATAGATGATAGATGATAGATAGATGATAGATGATAGATAGATGATAGATGATAAATAGATGATAGATAAATAGATGATAGATAGATAGATGATAGATAGATGATAGATGATAGATAGATGATAGATGATAAATAGATGATAGATAAATAGATGATAGATAGATAGATGATAGATAGACAGATAGATAGATGATAGATAGATGATAGACAATAGGTGAATAAATAGATAGATGGAAAGATAGATGATAGATGAATAGATACATAAATACATAGATGATACATTGGTGATTGATAGAATTATTCATGTTTTTTTTAATGTGTGAATCAGTTCTAGTCTAATCATTAAAGAACAAAGCTTTTGAGCCAGAATTATCTTTTTTACTCTCATGACCATTCAGAGCAACTTATGGGGCTGTGATGAACTTCTCTGGAATTTAGTTTTCAAGTACAAGTAGTAAAAATTATCTCATTTTTTTAAAAAAATTGGATTGAATTAGATCTTACATAGAAGGACTGAACTCTGCATCAACTTTAGACAGATGTTTATGCATTTCTGTGCAATGCACGAATTGTGATGGATTAAAAGAAGGACTATCCCACCTTCTAGCCCAGGTACAGTAATAATTTTGAAATTGGAGGAAACTTGGGCTGGAGAAATGGTTCCATGGTTAACAATGTGCATTTCTCTACCAGAGGACCCAAGTTCAATTTCCAGTTCCTATGCATTACTGCATAGAGCCCAAGTTCCAAGGGGATTATATACATCTAGCCTGCACAAACACCTTTGGTCAAGTGTGCATATCCCTCCCAACAGACACACATACACACACACAAACACACACAAACACACTAACCCTAACCCTAACCCCTAACCCCTAACCCTAACCCTAGAGTATATAAGGGTTTAAAGTCATAAGCTGTTGTGGGTTGTTGGTTGGTTTGTCCCTCATTAGTGTGTTGATTCTTGCCTACGAGAACAATGATTGGACTGGAGAGATTGGGTTTGCAGATAGCAAGCACAGATGCTAGTTGGGCTCACTGTCAGCTAGTCCTCTCCAAGCTTAGGACAGCCTAAAAAGGCTGAGAAGATTTCTACCTTTCTCTCTATCTCTATCAAGTCTGCCTGTTGTAGAAGTTTATTGTTAATTATGTTTTCTGCACTATCAGGTGAGGGATGCCTAGGTCTTAGGGTTTTGTATTATCTGCAGGTGTTGGACTAATTAAGGAGATGGTTGATTGATAATGATTTGCACCTGTTATCAGTAGACCACCTGAGGAGTTCTGTATCAATAGAAATACCTGAACAGGAGCATACAGGGTTCTACTGTCCAGTATGTCACTGGCCATGATGGTGGTTCCCTCTGCTGAGGTCTGGCAGGGTTCACACCTATGAAATGCCTCCTTGTTATCCTTGCTGAGATGACAAAGCAGCCTAACTACTACAGCTGCCTGCAAAAGCAGTGAAAATTTCTTTCTAGCCTTCCTTTCTCTTTCCCTTACATTGAGGGTAAAAGATTATAGCTTACTACTACATGTTATTAAAAGAAATTGCAAATAAACAGTAAATATTGGGCTGGGGTAAAATGTGCTATTGTTAAGCCTGGACTGTAGGTTTGGGGTCTTATTTCTGTGGTTGAACGGGATTCTTAAATTTCAGTTCCAGAATGTGAGTGTTGCCCTCAGGAAGTGCCAAACTGTAAACTTTCCTGTACTTTCCACTTGTAAATTCCCCAGTCACGCCCAGTGCTTTCCTGCGTAGAGTGAGTACAGCAGTGTAGGAAGAAGAAGCATGTTGGTGGGGTGTGTGCACAGGAAGAGAGCATTGCATGGGGCAGGGCATGTCTATGCTGAGAGCGACAACACCTGTAGCTATACTGACTGCTTCTGGTACCTTTGATTTATCTCCCAAGATTAAGTTCTGCTTTATAACTCATAAATTTAGAAAAATAAAGACTTTAAGCCCTTTATAATACTGCCCTATGACTCCCACACACTAGGTCCAAACTATTTCCAGAATAATGTCTTTGCCTTTCTAAGATGTCCTTCAGCCCTCTGAAGCAGCTTGTGGGCAAATCCATGGATAGGTCTTTCCTAGCATCATTTTTTTTTCAGACTGAGGTGCTTAGACAATAAATGTAATACTGGTTCATCTCTCTCCTACATTATGAATCTAAACCTTAATCTAACACTTACTCTGTTTTTCATGATAGTCATTGGGCACGACTTTTATATTCTTGAGAATTATATTCAATTTCATTGGTCATGGGCCTTATCAGAAAGCGATATTCTAGTAATTCATCTATTTTTCAGACAGGAGAAGTTGGCAAATATTTTGCTCTTCCACACATATTAAAGTTTTAAAATAAGTAATATTGCCCAATTAGGAAAATTCCCATGGCTTTAGCCAGTAAAACAAGTTCTGAGATAACTGTTGTTCAGAAGGTCGTAGGGTGTGGACGCCCGCCTCGCCTGCAAGGAAGACGCCGCACACAGGATTCTTCTGGTTCGCGCTTTATTGAGGACTGTAGCTTGATTGAGTGTTGAGAGCGAAAAGACCCTGAATGTGTGAGGCACCCTGCTTATATAGGGCAAAAGGCAACGTGACCATCAACGATTGGATGCATGTCCAGAACCTCATTAGCATAGGGGGAGGCGGCAAGGATTACTCAACTTGCGCCTGCGCTGTTACTTGTTTACTCCAGAATCAATCAAGAAGAACCCGGAAACAGGAAACCGGCGCCATCTTATAATGGCGTTTCAACTCGGCTCCCAACAGTAGGGTAGATTTTGTGAGTCTGCTTCTTCATTCCGAGAGAAGTATGAATTAACTCTATTTCCCCAAGCTTTCATGAGTTAGAACCATCTAAATCCCTTACCCTCTGTGGAATAATCTCACTACAGAGCCACAGCCATTGTGAGGGATTCTGCATAATGTACCTTACTGAGAAATTATTTCTAATCATGATAGAGATCAACTGGCCATCCTCCCGCTCATTAAGTTAGAGAAGTAAAATTTATGATGCTGAGAGCAAAACGTCACCTCACACTCTGAGTAATTAGGTTGGGTGGGAGGGTGCACAAGAAACACTTTAATTAATGGGCTATCTATCAAACATTGCTCCTCTAATCTCAGAACGTACATGAGTGGCATTGACTCCACTGCAAGAGTCTTGATTGCTGTGATGTAATGCAAACGTCCCTAGCTGGCTCCAACCCTGGTCAGACCAGGTTTCTACAGAGCAGAAGGATAAAGTCCACTTCTTCCATCAGTAACAGAGACTTGCTGGATCCATCATGACTTGGAATGCTTCGAGTACATTGAACATTGCAGACATACAGTGCTCTCTGATGCCATAGTATAAAGTAAGGAAAAAGGGGGAAAAAAAAGTGTTCATCATCAACTTGGAAGAAGTACAATGTTGGTTCACATGGTAGAAATACCCCCAGGGTAAAATACTGCTGCACTTTTCTTATTAGAATTTTGAAACTCATGCCAGACAAGGTATCTCATGCTTATAATCCTTACACTTGGGAGGCTGAGCATCCAAGGCCAGCCTCTAGGCCAACTGGTGCTACAGACTGAAACCATTTCTCAAAACACACACGCACACACACATGCACACGTATGCACACACACATGGAGAAGAAAGAATAGAGAAGAGGGAGAAGTTTTAAATCTTGATCACTGGTTAGAGAAAAGGTTGTACTCAATCAGACAAATGTGGTCACTTCTACAGACTTGTCTCCCCCACACAATATGTGATTCAAACATAGAAATTCTCCTTCTGTCTCTCTCTCTCTCTCTCCCTGTCTCTCTCTCTCCCTCCCTCCCTCCCTCCGTCCCCCACCTCATACACACACACACACAGGCACACACTGAGCCTTCCCGGTAAGAGCTGGGGTCATTCCAGTTAGATCTAAAGATGGCTTGAGCAGCCAGGAACGAGGTTTGTTAGGGGTCTTTACAATGGTCAGTATTTGAAGCAGGGACAATTGCCACATGGATGAACTTCCTTTCCAGCATGAACTAAGAAGCAAGTCAACACACATGGAACCAGGAAATGAAGAGCAAGAGATGAAACTTACAGGCTGCCAGTCACTTTAGATCAAATCCGCAGTCAGACTGGGAATTCTGGGGTTTTAACAAAAACTCAGAAAAGCAACCTCCACATTACTGGAATGGGCTTTCTCCAACATGCCCACATTGGCTTTCCTCCAAAGAAGGCAACACGTTTAAGGATGAGTGACTTCCCTCTGTATTTCCACCTGAAAATGCTGTTGATTCAGATACGGTTGCAAACAGTGGGCAGAGACCATCCACATTTCCTCATACAGACATGAGTCATGTCTGGAACCCCACTGTCCGTCCCTGTGTTCTGATAGTAGAACACTTCAGAAGAATGGTGGTAGCTAACTAACTTGGTTATTTTCCCAAATAAATCACCATGCTGCCCAGCTGCATTCCATGCTTTAACACAAAGTGAGCTATTTTTGCCAGGCCCATTTCATTTATTTGTAATCATGGCGGCTTCAGCTTAGGCTCAGGCCAGGCCCAATACTTGCCCTTCCTCACTTTATGGCTTGTGATGCCCAGCAAAGAGACTTGGTTCTGGGACTGGCCTGTTGAAAACCTCTCATCGCAGTGGTTTTCTCTCCTGGGCTCTGACAGCACTGTGTGTGTGCTTACTATGTGCCCAGTGGTGCATGTTAGCAGCTGAGAACATCTATGTGGCTGCTTTCCCTCTGCATCCTGTGAAGGCTTGTATAGCACAGTGAACCCATCCTCCATCATGTGCTTTACCAAGAAGCACAAAGACACTCCAGAGACTGTCTTCCCTGTACAGTGACACTGGAATAAAGCATGGGAAAGGCACCTTGTAGTTCTGAACTCTAGGCCCATCTGTGCACAGCACCGACCTGTCTGTCCTTGGAGGAAGGACTCTGATCTGCCATAAAAGCCCAGGACATTGTTTTCAGTTTATCTTTTAATGTTTTACTGGTACTTGGTTTGTGTAGCTACTGCTCTTCAGATCCATGTAGTAGGTTTCTTCTTTGTCCTGTAGAGTTTGAAGCAGCTCTTCTTGGTGTCTTCTGTTCTGAATGAATAAATTCTACCTTTATCATCTCATGACTTAGTTTTTTACACCCTTCTTTCTCATCCTTTTGGGTACTATAGAGACATACTGGCCTTATCATCCTACTAGAATTATAAAAGTAAATAAATAACTTCAATTCCAGAATCTCCTCTGTGGGTCCCTTCCGTGGAGGATAGCCAAGCTGTTGCACACCAGCTCAACCTTGAAGAGGAGAGCACAGGCAGGAACCCATCCTGGGTTCAAAGGTCTTGAGTGGAAGCTGTGAGCCAACCAGAAACAGACTTCCTGGGAGGCAGTGTCAGTGTGAATGAACAGCTCAGTATGTTGAAACAAGGGAAGTGATGTACATAGTGTGGAGAGGTAGGGGAGATTCTTTGCATGGGGATACAGCATTGGCTAGGGCAGTGTCACCAGGAGAGTGCTATTTGCATGTGGGGGGCTCACAACCAGATATGGGTTATTGGCCAAGTCCTAAAGTTTTGAGGAAACCTCCTTTGCATAAGCAGCAGTCTCACAGGAGTCAGGAGGAGAGACCTTATAAGGTCATATAGGGAGACAGGAAATCCATCCTGGGGTCCTTCAGCTGCAGTGGTCAGATAACATTAACCAGGCCACACACCTTGGAGAGGAGGGATTTTATCAGGTGCTGTGTCATAAGACAGGCAGCACTGGAGGAGCTCTACTAGCTATTAGAGTGGCAAAATGGGGAATAGCTGAACACCTTCCACTCTGAGTGAGAAAATCTGGGGTTCAAATCACACTTCAGTCCCCTCTTCAGCTCTAGGCCAGCCCCACATGTCTCCACATGTAAATCAAATTCACCTTCAATGTGAATGCACATTAGATAGCTTTTGTTTGCCTTTCTTCCTGAGGCTTTTACCCAATGCCTAAACAAAATGTTCTGCCTTTGAAGGGTCTAGACTACACCGTCTGTAGCTTCTCACTTACAGGGGCATTCTGCTGACAAAAAGACAAATCAGTTCCGCACTGAGTAGCTGTGGTTCTTCAGAGGTCTATCTGCACATCTCATGGATTGTAAGAGCCAAGTACTGACCCATGTCACAAAGCAGCTGGCCTTTCCACCTTCTTTGCAGAAGGCAACAATCTATTGAGTAGTGCCTGAGGGCAGTCTCTTTCAGTCTCTGAGAAAGTTACCAATAACTTGACTTTTATTTGTGATTAAGAACACTTCCCATCCTGCCTCACTGCCATGACCAGTGCCTGTTTCTACTTTGAAGCATACCCAACGCCGTATGGAAAGCAGAGGCCCTCCGAGATGCTTTATTTTGCCCACTACTGATACTGTATCAACAGTCCTGTCCTTCCCTTCCACATCCTCACAGTGTGGTCATGTGACACATGAAACTATGGTGAGAATTGTCTCAGGCTACCTCTGAATATGCTGCCCCTCATAATAGGGATTTGTGATTTCTAGATAGCATTCCACACTTTAATGTCAATTTCACCAGCTCTCTAAAACAATGGTAACAAATTCAATCTTGAAGGGATAACTAAACATTTCAGTAGATGAGAGATAAATACTAATGCTAATTTTCTGTTCCTATTATTTTCTTAACCAAATGTCTGTCATGACGGCCCTTTATTGGAAGAGTATATTCTGTTTACTTCAGTTTTTCCCAGGATGAAACTGATAGGAGGCATCTCTTTGTACTGTTGAGTTACACATTCAACGGTATTGACTTACGGTTGGCTTTCAGGATCATTAGTGTACTTGTGCCAACCCTGGTTGAATGTCATTTCTTAGAGGAACACTCCATTTTCTGTGGGCAGATCTGGTCAGTTCTATTCTCTATGCTCACCACTTCCCCTCCTAGTTGTGTGTGTTTCTGCACACACAGGAGTTTGTCATCCTGTAGAACTCTTGTTTGCTCTACCGTCTTGCTGTTCATTGCCTCTCTCGTCAAAATTCCCATCAACTTTCTGTCTTCTATTCCTTTAGCCATGTCAGTACAAATATTATAAGCATTTCAGAAGAATGATAGCATAAAAAAAGATTATTATTAAATTATTATTAAATAAGTATTCTTGTTTTAATATCTTTGGCTTTCTCTGTAAGACACAATAAAGAAAGATTTTTAATTTCTCTAATTACTTTAAAAAATATTAATCTGAAACAGGAAAATCAGATTTTTTTAAAGATTTTAGGACAGAACAATGATTACAATTTATCACCTGGTATTGCATCTTCTTTTTATTCTTCATCAGAATAACCACAACAAAAATAAATCTTTGTTGCAAAAGGTTGATTAATTTTATGAATGTGGTTAAAATATTTGAATAGCAGATATTGAGTAGGCCTAATCCCTGGCACACAATGCCCAGTGATCAACACACATGAAAAAAAGAAAGAAAAAAGAAAAAAGAACCAGGCTAAAGTATTTTGTGGTATGCCTTAAATTTGATGGTAGAAAGAGAAGATGCAAATCTGCTCAAGGACCAAGCCCTCCTAGTGCAGCTGATTCTATTTTCAATTTATTTTTACACACACACACACACACACAAACACACACAAACACACACATACATATACATATACACACAATGTGTGAGACACAGGCTTGGCCTGAATGTTTAGTCAATATTCTTTCAGTAAATATTTTCTTTAAGACAGGTTGTCATGTAGCCCAGGCTAGCCTTAAAATCCCTAGGGATCTAAGGATGGTCTTGAAACCCCGATTTCTGCTTCTGCCTCCAGGTGTTGGTTTGCAGGTGTTATCCTGGCTCTCTTTATAATATTAATTTGTTATTAAAGTGCTTAGGCATACTATTTTTCATGAATATCTTCCAGTGTGACCTCTATTACTGTCATCATCATGATTATATTCACAGAATAAAACAGGCTCTTTAAGAGCATGAGTTTATCTTCCTAGAGATTAGGGAATGGAATCAGAAGCTGGCCCTGTAGAAAATGAGTACACACTGTGAGTCCAGCCAACCCCCAAAGTTTCACTTTAATGATGTTTGCTCTTTTCTATCTCTAAATCAATGTGGATGATAGTTATAAACTGGGAATTTTACTTAGATGAAATGATATATGCCACTTTTATTGAGATAAGAAAAGACAATTAGCTAAGGTTATTTTAAACCCATTTGTCAACTCTATCATTAGAGGGTCCTCCAAATCTGTCCATTAAATGCCTCAAGGATGAAGACATTCATTTCACATGGGCGTGAATTCTCAGAACAATGCATTAAACACCTGCTGTCTTAGTGTCAGCAGAGAATGATTGTAAGTACTATACTGACAGCAGACTCTGTTACAACTAGACATTATGCATATACATAACAAAATGTCCATAAAGACAAAGTATATTAAATGGGGCATTAATATTCATCTTTGCAGTAACATTAACTAGAAGAAATGAGTTAAAATTCAAATAAATAAACATCTAAGTTTAGGAAAAATATTATAAAGCTTAGATTGCATACACTAAACATATAAAAATCAATATGTATCATTTTCACATATATACATATTCTTCATACCTATCTAAGGAAATGAATATTTCACATATCAATAGACCCACTGCAAAATTAGTTTTTAAAGAAAGTGAAATGTTCGTGTGTAAAGAATAGACCACCTTTCTGAAGAAGTTCTCTGTTCTGACAGTGTGTGTAAGTAGAACCTACTCAGCATCCTAAGGAATAAGGAACTACTAAAGCAAACAAAATTCCCGTATTTCATGTTGACCTTTATAAGGAAGATTATTTTCTCATGAAAAGTTCAAAGTGTGTTTGGGCTTAGAACTGGTGTGAGATTTTAAAAAATGTGCAGGTCGTAAACTCAGTGGTTACTCACACACGTTCCCAAATGTGACTCACTGAAGGAGCACAATCTGCCACGAAAGGAAGACATCATCTTGTAAAGAGGGAGATTTCAGTCTGATTTCACCCTCCATGAGTTCTCATTCTTCCAGGTAATGCTTGAATAATTTTATGCACAGCACTACAAATAAAGGTAGAAAATTCTTGAAGTCTGTTTGACTCTGGGCTTAATTGAAATGCCTCTTCCACAATCATGGCTGCCAATTCAACCAGCAAGATGATATGCTTCTAAGTGATACGAAACCGGATACTACATTGCATCTTGTAAGTGATACATCACTGTGGCAAGAAAATTCTGTGTTTCTTTAGCCAATCCAATAGCTTTAGCCTCTGTAAATCTCTTTTATCTGCACCAATAATTACTGCACTTCAGTAAGGCAGTTTTAATTAAATGTCATCCTTTAAAATCAAGAAACACTTACAAGGTCAAGTAGGTCTAGGATAAGACTAAAGTTTGCTCTCAAATTATGAATCATTTGATATTCTGCTGTAAAGAAAAATTGTAAATGGGGCATACATAATTTTCCTCACACAACTTTAATGAGATTTTGGCAATTCGGTAATTGTTTTTTTCTTTATATAATTTTGCATTTGTTAAAGAATAATGCTTTTATACTTTATGTTATAAAAACATTTCATGCATTTTTCATGCAAGAAATAGTAGATATTCTAGTCGAATCTCATGAGTATGAGCAATTTTTACCTGGATAAAGGAAAGAACTACTCAGCTTATATTTTTTAGCTGCATTGTAGACATTTGAAATAATTTTTGTTGACTGTTTCAACATAATTATCAATGTATAATTTAATTTAGTAATTAAGATATGCTAAAAAAATCCCTAAAATATGTAATACTTATATTAAATACTGTTTTGACTACTTTAAAAATTACAAAAATGAGGAAAAATCTTATGTCTCTTGTCCTATGAGACCCTGAAAGTTAGATACTTGATATGGCAGGGCAGGATTTCCGAGGAGTTCCAAGTGAAGCTTGATGCACACACAGCAGTATTGCCTGTTTGGGCAGTGTGTACATTCCTGCTTGCCAGGATTTGGATCTATAGCTCAAATACTGCATTAAGAACCCAAAGGGAGGGAGATGCTCTCTTCTCTATGCTCTTCTTATGACATCGCGTCTATGAGAAAACCCACCTCATTCTTGCCTTCCTCACTTTTCTTTACTCTCAGTTCAGCTTTCTCCTCTTGGCATTTTCCTCATGTTCCTCCTGGCATCTTCTGTTTCTTTGTATCCTTGCAGTAGCCAGAAACGTAAATCACTGAATTCTCCACCTCTTCTGACTATAAGTTTATCAACAGCATCTCACAGAATAACTAATATGTAATTAATATATATTAATTATATATATATATATTATTAATATATATAATTAATATATAAATAATATATAAAATGCCATTGAATTAAATCAAAGCTGTGTATGGCCACCGTCCTTCCGTGGATAACATCTGAATATTACACAGTGTCTGGTGTTTGATGGAGAGTTAGGCTATTCCAACCTAAGTAAGGGAATGAACAAGTTGCACTGTACCGACTGCATGAAATATACCTGATATTTAGAGAGAAGTGGTCATGACTGGGAGACCCAATGTGCCCTTTTATTGTTATTGTATTATTCCAGATGCTCAGTCTTCTTGAGTAGTAGTTTTTGCACCAGTAGAAAAGCAGAACTAAGAGCCAGGTCTCCTATGTGATTAATTCAGAAATATATAATGTATGTGAAAATGTGCAATACAAGACTCAATGCAAAGTTCTTATGCTACTGAACAAGCTTCTAGTATTTATATTTATAGGTAGATGTTTTAGTCATGACTTATCATGAGCATTTGTATTTTTAACTTCCTGAACATTCCCATCTTGACCCTTCAACAACATTCTAGGCAAGATACTGAATCAGAACAATGCTTAAACTCATCAGTAGTGAAAAACAGAAAGGTGGAAATAAAGGTTTTGAATAAAAATGAGTATTTGAAGCACAGGGCATACTAGGGCGAATATTCCATGCAATACTGTACTTGGATATTTAAAAAGAGAGCCCCAAAGATTGTCCAGCAGTTAGAGATGCTTTACCGGTAAGTCTGATAGAAGCCAAAGGTAGAAGAACAGTAACTCCACAAAGTTGCCCTCTGACCTCCACCCAGATGCCATTGCATGTATGTGCCAACATGCACAAAGGACTCACACCCACTAAGAACAAATAAAAATTTAAAAGCTAAAGGCTATCGGAGTAGTATTTAATGTCCCCACCATAATAAAATGAAAAACAGAAGTGATTAGACAGACCAAATAGTCTGGTTTTATTAATATGCAATATAGACATTTCTCAAATCCACTTGCAAAATTATTGCATTGAAATTATAATAATATAATAATACATCTACATATGCATACATATAAAATTATTAGTTTTAGATTGCCAAACACATATAGGAGTATTTTCCTACAATAACCTAAGGAAACTGTAAGTTGACCACATTTTAACAGGTTTTAAAATGTTACCCAGCTACCCAGTGATGCTTCTTTTCTAAAGACCACTCAGTGACTCCTCAGTTCTCAGGAAAAGTCACTGAAATTTCCACTTCATTATGTATACTGCCTTTGAGAGACCATCAGATCTCCTAAAGAGAAATACAATCTGGGAGTGAGAGCATCGGAGCCACTCAGAGATTGAAATGGGTCATTTTATGGAGATTGAGACATTCCTGTAAATGTTAAAGACCCTTTAAAGACTTTTGAGAATATCTTTAGGTTATTCAGGTCTTCCTCGTCGTGTTTAAATCAAGACAGGCAGTTACTCACTGAGCAGCAGACAAAGTATTATAAGAATTGAATTCTAGACAATTAAACCTTTCATGGAATTAGCACAATCCAGGGCAAAGTTTTGGACCACTTATTCTTTATTTGAACCCAACGTCATTTATTCAAAGCAGAGTCAAGGAAGCATTATGTTTTATTGTGAACTAAATGTCTATATTTTTCCGACATCCATACATTATGTGATTTTGAATAATCTGTCATTCTTTATTTTAAGGTCAACAAAGATGTATAAAACTCAAGGAAAGTGGGGGTTTTAGTAGTGTTTGTATGTTTACTTGTTTTTAAGGACATTTTTATTACCTTCTAAAAGAAAAGAAAATAGTGGGAGGCAGGCAATAAATCTTGGTACCTGCCCGGGAGGAGGAAAGAGGTGAAGAGGGAAAGTCTGCTGTAGGGTTCCCGTTACTGTGATGAAACACCTTGACCAGAAACAAGTTGGGGGGGAAAGGGTTTGTTTTGCTTGTGCTTTCAGATCACTGTTCATGACTGAAGAATGTGAAGGCAGGAACTCAAGCAGGACAGGAACTGAGAGACATGAGTTTTTGCAGAAGCCATGGAGGAGCACTGCTTACTTGCTTGCCCCTCAGAGCCTGATCAACCTGCTTTCTCATGGCATTCAGGACTACTAAATTAGAAGTGGTATCACCTAGCATGAGCTGGGTTCTCCAACATCAATTACTAATTAAGAAAATGCCCTACAGACTTTTCTACAGCCAGATCTTAAGAGGGAGTTTCATAATTGAGGTTCTCTCCCTTCAGATAATTATAACTTAGGTCACATTGACATAAAACTAACCAGCACAGGGGCTTTGGAAGGTGTGGAAATATTGTTTTTATGGTTTCTTGCTTTTGACGGGGAGGGCTCAGACATTGCCTCGTGCCTTTTGTTTGCTAGGCAACCAATCTACCACTAAGCTACATTTTCACCCTATTATAATTTTTCATGTTTAAATTTTGAGATAGGGTCTTGCTATGTTGCCAAGGGAAGCTTTGAACTTTCTTTCTGTTTCAGCTTGCCACCTGGCCAGTGTCATAGGTCTATGTTAGGCTAGGCTAAACAACATATTTTGTACATTAATTTAATTAGAATTGCACATGGTGAGCATATTTTTAAATTTTAAAAATGTTACTGCTAAAAATATTCAAATCAGTAAAGCAAAATGAAATGATGCATTAATTTCCTTACTTTCCATAATTAATTAAAAAAATACTGACAAGTATGGATAAGGACATTTTTGCATGCATTTTAAGATGTCATAGATAACACTTTAATAAATATTATTCAACATAATTTTAATTTAATATTTGTAATTCTAATGTGTAAGTGGTATTTGTACTACTTTATGTTAAGGAAATGGCACTTCAAGATTCAATGCAGATCAAAGTTTGTGCTCCAAAGGAGTAAGAGATACTTTATTCTGAGGCAAGTGTTAATGACCACGGCCAAGTACGTGGTTTGAGGTTACCATGGAGGATATGTTCTCATGGGAGACAGATGATAAGCACACTCACACACTCACACACACACACACACACACGACAACAATTATCAACCAGTGCATGTTGCACATATGCTGGTGGGGATAGCAGGAAGGCAGCTTAGAGTAGAACAAGAGAGTGCTTTCTCTGTTTCATGTTAGACTTCTTCGCTTCACAGTTGATTGAAACTGTGGTCTGATGTTAACAAGACACTCCCAAAGTCCTTCCTATGACCTACAGAGATCAGATACAGGAGTTGGTAGCAGATGGGCATTAAAAGGAACAAGAAATATATCCAGGAATTTTGTTTCTCTGTAACCCAGGCTAGTCTTGAATTCACTGTAGAGCCCAGTCAGGCCTTGGGACCTTGATCCCCATGGATCTCCTTCCCAATTGTTGAGAGGGCAGGTGTGTCTACAGTGCCTGCTCATTTTGCCTCTTAATAACAAAGTCCATTTTTCCATAGTGGTGAGGCCTAAATAGTCATCTGCATGGTGCTCAGCATGGACGCAGCACCCACGGAAACCTTCAAATACGGGTATGTAGAAAATACTGACCCTGTCTAAGTTTAGGTCAGTTCTGTACTGGAGCTCTTATCAGATTTCTCTCTAATAATTGTTTCGTCACTAAAGGGTATAAACTTTTCAACTGAGAAATAACTGTGGAATGAAATATTATTGAGTCTTTGATAAATCAACTCAATCCATCACCTTTTAAGACTTGCAGATAACGCTTCCCACTTATCAAATGCTGCTTTAAAAGGAAAAGCAGCAGGTACATATCGTAAATATCACTATAAGAAGGATTCGTTTTATACAAAGCACAATAAGAGTGACAATGAAGGCATTAGGACTCTTTAGAGGGAAGGAATAACTTACCATCTTAATAGCCAAATTTTCATAAAAATGGTGGCATTTGTGCAGACACTCACAAGCTAAGTGTGAAGCCGAAGAATGTAATCTAAACAAAGGGAATGAAGATGTGCGAAGCGATGCTGTGGGCAGATTTGGGGAAGATGCATCGAATGGAGGCTTTATCTCTGTAACAGCTCCTATCTCCTTTCATTCTTTTGTCCCCTTAAAATGCACTTCACATGTACAGACATTAAAAGCTGGGATACACCTATGAGAAAGAATATATAGGATGTGCCACTTCGGCACAGATTCCCTTCACCTAACATAATGCTTTCCAAATCCATGCGTTCTCTTGATAAATGTGCTTTTCCTTACAGTTGAGTAAAATAGCATTGTGCATAAATACCACATTCTCCTGATATGGTGGTTATCTAGGCTGGTTTTATTCCCTGACTATTGCGAATAAAGAAGCAACCCAACAAGGATGAGCTGTCCTCTGTGCATGTGTCCAGGAGAGGCATGACAGGGTCATGGAGAGGGCCATCTTTGACTTCTGAGGAACCTGCACCCTGGCTTCCACAGTGGCCGCGCTAGCTGATCCTCTCACCATCAGCGAGTAAAGGCTCCTTGTCCCCCACGTCCTTGCAGATATGTGCTGTTTTCCCCACTGTAGCCTTTCTGGCTGGGGTGAGAGGAAATCTCGAAGTGGCGTTAATTTGTATTGTTCTGATGCCTGGGGATGTTGAACATTTTAAAACATTTCACCGTTTTTTGTTTCTTGTTTTGAGAACTATCCTTCACTTCCTTATCTCTTTTACTGATTGGCAGCCTCCTACTTGGGAGATCTAATTTTGTAAATAAGGGAAGAGTGGGTGTAGATATGAGACTACAGGACAGTAAAATGAAAAAAATATATATATCTAGCAAATGACCCAGTTACACCATTTCAGGACACAGACACAAAGAATTGCTACAGAGACCCTTGTGATCCATGATTATTGTGGCTCTAAGAGTCAGCAAATACAAACAGCTAAGATGCCCATAACTGAGGTGTATCATGTGAACATGTGGTACACAGTGGGATTTAATTAAGGTATAAAAAAACAAAAACTGAATTTAGGGAATCAGCAAGCAATTATACTGAGTGAGGTAACTCATACTCTAACAGACAAGCACTCTACATTCTCCTTGTTATGTGGAGACTAACATCAGATCTTCGTAGATCTATGAGCCTAACATGGACTTTCTGGCGAACCCAGGACAGTAGAAAAGGGGAAATTGCCTGAAACAAATAAACATGTGTGTGTGTGTGTGTGTGTGTGTGTGTGTGTATGTGTACATGTATGTGTGAGTGTATGTGTATGTGTACATATGTGTGTGTGTATGTGTGAGTGCATGTGTGTGTGTATATGTGTGTATGTGTGAGTGTATGTGTGTGTACATATGTGTGTGTATATGTGTGAGTGTATGTGTGTGTGTATGTGTGTACATATGTGTGTGTGTATGTGTGTACATATGTGTGTGTATGTGTGTGTGTATGTGTGTGTACATATGTGTGTGTATATGTGTGAGTGTATGTGTGTGTGTATGTGTGTACATATGTGTGTGTGTATGTGTGTACATATGTGTGTGTATGTGTGTGTGTATGTGTGTGTATGTGTGTGTACATATGTGTGTGTATGTGTGTGTGAGTGTGTGAGTGTGTGTGTGTAGTATGTATGTGTGTGTATGTGTGTACATATGTGTGTGTATGTGTGTACATATGTGTGTGTGTATATGTGTGTATGTGTGTGTATATATGTGTGTGTGTATGTGTGTGTGAGTGTGTGTGTGTAATATGTGTGTGTATGTGTGTACATATGTGTGTGTATGTGTGTGTGTGTGTGTACATATGTGTGTACATATGTGTGTGTGTATGTGTGTGTATATGTGTGAGTGTGTGTGTGTGTGTGTGTGTGTGTGTGTGTACCTGTGCATATGCTTAATCCGAGCTACCATACTATGGGAATGTGCTCTTCCTAGAATCCACAGGTTGTCAAATGGAAAGCAGGAGCCTATTGTGGGGAACCCTTCCCTTAAGTAGTTGGCCATGGTGACTCAGAGGCCTGCGCCCACATAGTCGTTGTCATTACTCTTGGACACTCTGAACCTTGATTGTAAGATCCCATGGCTGATGACATCACACAATTTGGTGACAGGACATGAAGAAATCAGGTTTATACTGGCAGGGAGTTTCTTCTCAGCTTGGTACATGTCATAGAGCTAGAGGGGTGTGTGCAGCTGCTGGGAGGAGGAAGCCAGCGACAGGCTGACCCAGCTGTGGATCCTGTGAGCAGCAGGAGTGGCTGGCATGGCAAGCTGTGGCCATGACTGCAATCGTGGGGAAGTTAGGGTGGTACTAATGACTCGGGTTGGATCGAAGGTCTGCTCCACAGGAGGAAACATTTGCCTAGGAACTCTGGGAAGAACCTCTGCTTATAATACACAGATGGACAGGGTGGAAGTTGGGAAAAGATATGGAAGGACAGGGGCAGTAGTGGGGTGAGTGAGATTAAAGTGCATTGTATGAGTCAAAGACATTTTCATAAATTTAGTATATCAAATATCGTGAATATCTTTTGCTAATTTGCCAGCAGCTGTATTAAAGAATAATAATGAATTTAAAGGGACAAATTTGGAAGTGATATGGATTAAATATAGTGTAATAAATTGGAGAATATTAGCAATTATAGCCCCTTGTCCTCTTCACTGTGTGTTATACTCTGATCACGCCGGAGGAGAGATTGCTGACTGATTACCTTTCTGTGTCATTTCTCCCTGGAGGGCCGTGACTCCTGCTGGCCTGTGTCTGTGTAAGTCCCTGATCTTCATTGCTTGTCTAAAAGAGAATGCAATGCTCAACACAGAGGTTCCGTTTGTAATGCTACACTATAATTTGTGTGTGTTAGAATGGGGTTAATGTCCACTGAAAAGAAGCTCTGGAGCCTCCCTGATCCTACAAGGTAAAAATGCTGCAAATCCATGGTGGCCTCATGGCACACCAACCCAGCCATATAAGGACCATGACACATGTCTTGCTGAGTACAGACTCACCATCTAATGGACCAGGACATACACCTCCTGCACCCTACCCTGCCAGTACGGTCAGGATACAAGCCTTACTAGACATGGACTCTGAATCACTTTGGTCTTTGAAATCCAAGTTCCCAGAATAGTGAGGAAATGAAAAATTTAAAAACTGACTTGTGAATGTGCTTTGTCACAACAGTCTGAAGGGATTCTGTGGTGAACTTTCTATAGAGCAGGTACAGATGGGTGGTGACTGATTGTGTGTGTGAAGTTGAGAACTTTTGTAAACATCCAGGTCAACTCCAAACACGTTTTTCTTCCTATTAAGAAATAAAATCATAGTTGAGTATTATAAACAAAAAGGACAGAAACAAACCAAAGTGATAAACTAAAATTAAACACCAAAGAAGAATGACAGCAACAACAAACCTTTAATTAATTGCACTATGTAGATCTAGATAGATACACAAAGTTTCAGGGGCTCTGCCTGTCCCCAAATGTAAGAGTTATCTCAGATCCAATTTTCCTTTTCTTCGGGTTCCGGTGTTCCTTTATTAAAGTCTAAATCACTACCTTTTGGCAAATGAATAGGTTACCTAATACCTTCTTAGATTTTGTTTAGTTCAACTTCCTATGTTTCCTTTAGACTTGGGTCTGACTTAGACCAAATTTTAGTCTACCAGGCTGAATGTTTTGTATCTTTGCCTCTTCTGTTTTGTGTTAAATCTAAGGACTCAGTGGAAAACCACAGAAAACCCCACTGTAACCAAGAGGGAAGCACAAACAGTTTGCAAGCTTGACTTTCCTCACTCCCATCAAGGCTGTAAACAGCTCTGCCACCCTCAGCCAAGCACTTGTTGCCCTAAAAGGCTTCCAGCAATGAAATTAACATTTCAAAGCCCAGGAGCTGTTCTGGAGTATTGTCAATTATTTTTTTAAAGTCTCAACCCTACATAATGGGTGAGAGGCATTCTGGTAAGAAAAAGAGATTTTCCTCCCCCTTGAGTAATTGAAGACATTTCTTAAAGCAAAGATTGAACATGATTTTCTAGGTGGTAAAAATCTAATGTATTTCTCTGCTTTTTACACTGAGGTAACAATTTGGCAGTCACAAAGCAATCTTGGCCATGAATCTGAAAACATAAAACCCAAACACTTGTAGCTGCCAGGTGTCTCATTTTCTGCTTGTCACACTGAGGTGTTTGAACTAGGAAGCTAGACTATTTTGTATAACTTCAGCAAGCCACATCATCCAGGCTGAAATTTTATGTGGTCCTTTCATCCGTATAAACTATCAACTTCCAGTTTTAGCCATGTGCTACAAGGAACCAAAATATCCATAACCTTGCAGGAGAGAAAACATATCCCTTACTTGGGTAACCAATGGCTTTCCTCATATATTTTAATTAGGAAATGATTGACCTACTAAAAGCTGTAATAATGATTTTTTTAAAAAATATAATCATTTGCGTCCCAATTAAGATGTTGTGCTGATTTACAACCAATTTGGTTTTCTTATGAATAAATCCCTGGCTAAAGAGATCATATCATTACTGTGCGCATCCACAGCCACAGACTGTCCTCTCTGAAGAACAAGATCAGGCTCTTACGCAAAGCCGCCCACACACTGATAAAATGGTAGGCAAAAATGTGTTTCTGTTTCCTCAATGGGAAGTCACACATTTGCTACTGTGTCAGCTGCTTCTTATGGGCTTGTAACATACATATTAAGAGAAAAAAAGTCATGACTCCTGTTAAAGACAATCTCTAAGTGTATTGCAATGGCTTCTCAAGAGAGGAGGAAAAATTGTGCCCAAGTTAAACAAGAACCATGGTTTTCAACCAAAGACCACTGTTTGGGTGGAAGTAGCTGGAAGATGGAAAGTTCCTAGAGAATATAGGGGTAAAGGAAATCTCTGCTTGACAGATCCACAGAACTCTCTAAAGGTAAACCCTGCTGAGACGATAAGGCTAGAGGTGGGTGATAAATTTGAGACACAGAGGATGGGCAGAGACAAAGGAAGGATGATCTCTGGCCCACTGACCTGAGTTCTACAAGGACACAGAAGTGAGATGAAGTCTAGTCTATCTCAGCAGCAGACTGAGGGAACCCTGGTGAAAGCTGGGTCAAAGCAAGTCTTCGTCTGACACTATTAACTTAGTGACATCTCTGACTAACTCGAGGCTCTTCTGCGCGCCCGTTAATAACTGATTGACTGAAGTCAATTTCCAAAGTCCTCCACTTGCTCCTTAGCACAGTTAGCGATTAGAGCTGTAAAGGAAGAATAGCTCCACATCGCTTAGGGAAGAAGGTGGTGTTTGGAGCCGATAAAATGTGGAGATGGCGGCTCCTGAGCAGAGAAATCATTTGAGTAAATTTCTGAAACATCTGACCGAGGACGGCCCCTGCGCCATGAAGCACCAGAAGAGTTTTTCAGGCAGGAGAAAAGCTAGCAAACCAGAGCTTAACAGTTAATACCACACCAACCCTACTAAAAGTTTGAAAGAACCACAGTTTACCAACATTTCAAAGCCCTGAACAAAGGCAGACAAATCAGATTAATAATGAATTTACAATTGACAAGAATCATTAGACTACAGAGATGTTTCTGCTGAACTCGGATTCCATCTGACATCCACCGTATTACGGCTCATGCCAGTGTAGATGCTGGCAATTAGCCGTGAGCTGCTGTGGCCCGGTTAGCTGAAACGCAGATCAATGCTGCTATTATGAAGACAAAATCAGCACACCAAAATGCTTTCCTCGCACTGTCTAACATCATCCATATTGATGTTTTCTGTCAATATATAATAATACACTGTCACACTTGATGGGACAGGAGGAACCGATTACACAGAAATTGTCCTGGAATATGTTTTTAGACATTGTTTCTCAGCAACAGTGTAATCAAAATGCTTATTGATTCAGAAACTGACTGCCTGTCCCCACACTATGCACGAGGCAGCAGCAAATGTTACTTATTCTTATTAACTTCACAGTCGTGTTTAAAGGTGTTGGTTAAAAGAAAAATGTGATTTTTTTTTTAATTATATCCTCTTCTTGTCTTCATTCTTTGGCAAAACCAATGAAATGATCAATGATCCCTCCCCATCTCTCTACAAACATGAAGGTTTTGGGTCTTCAAAATTCAGCCATGAATAATCCTATTCTCTCTCCATCTCTTTTCCTTGCCCTAGACTGAAATATTTCTTTTCTTGTCTAGATCTAGGGTGCTGATATGTACTACTAACCAATTTCGTGCGGTCTCACTGAATTTCTCAAAACAAGTGTCTGAGCGCCTCATAGCTGCTCAAAGATTGCGAACTGTTTTCCGTATATATCTGGATAAGCCACATCTCTGAGGTGCTCCATGATGTGTTCGGTACACCATCACTCTCCTGATCAGGCCTGTTTCAACAGCCATGCCCCCATCTCCTGTGACTTTCCTCTCGTTCAATGGCCACTTTGCCATTCGAAGATCCTCAAGGACAGCCACTGCCTTCATATTTTCGTTGTGCTGCCTCCTAGACACTAACAGGTCAATTTTCTATTGGAATGTCTATTATAGTTAGGGTTAATTGTTAGCTGGGGAAACTCTAGAATATCCTGTGCTATGGGTCTCTGGGCATGACTGTGAAGATTTTCTGAACTGCTTTAATTGAAGTATGAAAAGCTACCATGAATATGGGCGGGACAATTCCATGGGCTGAGTTTTGGGCAGAATGTAAAGAAAAGAAGATGGAGAACATGTACATGTTTATTTTCTGCTCTCTGTTCTTCTCTGGCTTGGGCTCCTGCCCTGTGACTTCCCCTCAGTGATGGAGTGGAACCTGGAATTTGAGCTGAAATAATAAACATAATTTTATCTCAGCAACAGAAATAGAAAGTAAGTCTGTCTTTAAGTAGACTATTGTGAGCTGCAACATTGCTGATATTTTCTCTTGTATGTTTTATTTTGCTTTGTAGTTATTATGAAAACAACAGAGCATATTTTATATGGAGAGGTTTTAGTCTTAGGAATTATTCAGATATAAGGTTATAGCTGATTGGGGTTGTGATGCTGACATGATATCTTTCTCCTTTCTACTCTGTCTCAACCCATCCTAATGAGCAGTTGTACACATGCAGCAAGATGTCAGAAAATACCTCTGCTTAATGGCTGAACAAGTCCTGAGTAAAAAAAGAAAAAAATCGTTGAGGTCTGCTTGTTCTCCTTTCAGTACTGTGAGAAATACACATGAAAACATCTCTAAAGGAGAGAAACTATTTCTACTCATGGTTTCAGAGTTTCAGTGTTCTGTCATTTGGCTTTGTTGAATTTAGGGCATGATCGAAGGAAGTTCATGGCTCTGAATTTGTGGTTAGGCAAAATAGCTTACCTCATGGTGACCAGGAAGTGGAAAGGGAAAGAGGTAGGGCCTAGGGATAAATTATAAGCCTTAAAGGTGTACCCTGAGAGACCGGACTTCCTACAATCGGGTCCTACCTCCACCCAACCCATCACTGAATTTTTGTCCTCTCGATAGAGCCTGCAGCTGGGGACCAAGTTTTTAATACATGGGACTGGGGAGGTATGGTACCAATCACTTCATAGCTAACATAACAGAGCACCAATAATAAAAAGAACAAGCCATCTCCTAAGAGCAAGGGTTCTACAATATTTTTAAATGAACTTCTTCATTTTCTTCACTTACAATAGTGAATATAATTTTGTATCAGGCACTACATACTCAACTGTTAACTGACACCTTTTAATTACTCAAGTGAACTGCTGCAGACCACACAGAAGCAGTGAAGGCTTTGCATTCCTGTTTATTCACAGATTAATCTGCTCTTTAATGCAACTGAATGAAAATGGAAAGGGTCAGTTACTCTCAGAAGAATATGCAATGGGAAATAAAGAGAAAAGACTTTGTATGTTCTGTGGGGAATTGCTGGGAGTGACTTGTTGCACCTGGGAACTCTGAGGAGCTTGAGGGCTCTTGTGATGACCACACATGGAGCAGAACCCATCTACCTCATTCATGTGAAAGAACATCAGCCTGCTCCACATCTCTTAGTCCTCCTCAAGTACACATTATAAAAATACCTTGGCATTACACAATAGTTACATACCTTAAAATCATTACTTTCTTAGGAGTTAAAAAGATTATAAAGTTTGTGTGTTTGAACTTCACCTAAATAAGTTAAAAAAAATAAACCATAAATCTTATGTTCAGAATGAAGTAAATGACTTATGATTGACCAAACCCAGATGACTTAAATCTTTCAGTTTTAACTCAGGTAATAGTATTAATTATGTTACTTTTTCCAGTAAGAAAATCATCTACAGACATGCCATATGAATCCTGTGTGACACTATTCCTGAGGAGAATTGAACAGATGTCTTCTGATCCAGATAGGGAGCCTAGGAGCCTAGGGAGCCCACTGTATTGACACCACCAAAGTTCATCCTGGTCAAAGAATGAGCTTTATCAGGGTTACTGAAAGACTTCAAGGGTTTACTTAAAGAGTGAAGGGTTATTTAGAAGAGTGGAAATGACTTAAGATAGAATAATACTCAATTCTAACCCCACAGGAAACCTGAGCTCACTGTGAAATTTACAGGCAGTTCAACAGGTTGGAAACAGTGTTTTTCAAGCAATGTGGATGGTCTGAACCTCTTACAGACAACTAGAGTGGTCTCTCTGCCTCTTACAGGCAAATGGGCTGTTCTGAGCCTCTCCACAGAGTTCAGCTGGTCTTGGATTGTCTCTCATGAGTCCTTACTGCTTACAGATGTAGAGGAACACTAGGAAAAAGTTTTATTAGTTTGGTTTCTTTAAAAACACAAAACGGCATTTGGATTAGGTTTGTGTTCCCACTCCAGCTGTGGTAGAGTTGTTTACAAGTTGGTTTGGAATGCTTGATGCAGGTGACTATAATTTGGTTATGTGCAGTCATTCTGGCACCTTAGCTTGTTTTGGGGATTGTGTGCTGCATGGGTTTATGGGAACTTTTGGTTTAGGGCATAAAAAGTCTGAAGCCCCAGAGGGTGTGTGTGGGAGGTTAGTTGGTGTTTCTTTCATTGGGTTGCTGTCATTAGTGTGATAATTCCTAAAAGAACAAAGATTGGAGAGATTGTGTTTATAGACCTTAAGCTGAGACGCTAATCTGAATCACTAATCCTGTTCAAGCTTAGGACAGCCTAAAAGAGGCTGTGAAGATCTCCACCTTTCTCTCTTCCTATATTAAGGCCACTTGCAAAAGTGGTGTAAAAGATTGCACGGTACTACTGCATATAGACACGGGGGGGGGGGGGGGGAGTGGCCAAGTGAATCTGGTCAGTTTCAGTGAATTTCTTTGAGTTGTTTATTTCTTGGGTTTAATCAGCTTCCCTGAGGATTGAATCTGTCCCCTTAGAGCCTTCTGCAACTGAATGTGCATCTCTCCAATGCAGAAGATTTTACCTCAGAGGAAGTTACTGCATAACAGATATAAATATTAGCTTTCATTTAAGAAAAGTCCTTTAGGCTGTAGAATAAAGATTTCTTTATTCTAGAATCATGAAGTATAAAATAAATACTCCCTTCTGTCCAACCACCCATCTTTAATATCCTGTGATTTTACTAATCTTCACAGATTAACTACATGTGTATACACTGTATGTTAATCCTTTTTGATGTAAGTATACATTGTTAAGGTTTTATTTTCAATTTTGGCTCAATAGTGTGACATTAAAATATTCTTAAGTGATAGGCCCTTTTTAAAAACATTCATTTCTAGTTTTGATGAGCTTTGAAACTCTAACACACAGCAGCTGCAATAGACCATTATAATCAAAGATATGGCATGTTTCTTACACTGCCTATGGTAAGTTCTCTGACAAAATGCTCATCAAAGGAATGAATGCATGATCTTTGCTTTCACCAAATGAAAATTTATTACAATTATATTCTTGCAACTTTTAATTAGCTAATGGAATTAATACTTATACTATCTAAATAAAGCAGCATGATTGAAGTCAATTCTCTATAGAAGTTTCCTCATTTTTATACTAATTCATATATAATGATGGAGATCATAATATTTGGGCACATTTTCTCTGACTAATCTTTCAATCTTGTCTGTGTCATATGCCAGAGTTGGTTCTGAAATTTACCTTCCTAATGACTCCCAACTAACTCATTAACAGTCGCTGTATTTAGGCAATAGGAATAGGAAACGGTGTGTATAAGTATATCTACTTGTTCCTCTGCACACTTATAGGAGTTCCTGTCATTGATAACTACTATTCAAGATTTTAATCTATTATTCTAACTCCTTTTTTGTAGAGGCTCAGGATTTGTTTGTGCTAAAAGTTTAGTTAAATATATATATATATATATATATATATATATATATAAAATCAAAATACAGCCAGTGTCCAGATGGTCGTGATAAGAAAGTCTATTTATGTTCTTAAGGTCAGATTTAGCAGAAACCTCATTTGCCAGGCTCTCTGTCCTGTAATATTAATATATTTTCTTTTTTGAATGTATATTAAGATGTTCCTAAGTTAAGATACAAAAATATGTGCATTCCGTTTTTGAAAGGGCTGCTTCTTAGAACTTATATGAAAGCAGATACACTAGTATAATGGAACTTATCTGTTCTGTATGATAAAAGTACACTGTTTTCCACTTTGAGGTATTCAGCATTTCTTATTAAACATATATGTCTTTCATGTTGGAACTGCATACATTTTTATTTACACCCTCAGGCTAGATGCTGACTAACAACTTTAATTCTAATTCCATCATATTTGTTTATCTGCATTCACATTGCTATGGATCCTGGGAGTTCATGAGCAACAAGTCTGATTTCTCCCTGAGCAGATTGCAAAGCTGATACCACCATTTCTCAGGTAATATTCGATCCTGGTGTGTTTTTATAATACTTTTTATTAGTACTTTGAATTTCATACAATGTATATCAATAACAACCTCTTCTCATTCCTCCCAGTTCTACACTCCCACCCTGTGCCATCAAAAGGAAACAAAGAAAAGGAAGTTACGTCAAGCTTTGTGGAGGGAGCATGGATAACAGACTTTGTCATTGCAGTTGGAGGCAGAAGGCTGTCCTAATTGTGGACTCTGACCTAGCCCACACTAGTCAAGGAAGAAGCATGACAAGAGTTGACCTGAAGTTAGGCCTCACCACACAAACGTGGGCACCAATTGGGCTCCCTGGTATCCTGCAAGCACCAGAGAACCACAAGCTCTCCAACATCCCACAGGGACCAGGGCCTCTCTCAGGTACCTGGACATCACACATCCACACATCAAACCTGGTATTTTTATGGTAGCTGTGGAGACTGTGGAGAAGCCTTCCTAAGCAGAGTGACTCATGTGCTGAGGGTTTCTCCTGTGAAAGCTCCAGGGTTTATCTTATGCTAACAAATTACACGGTCATGTTTTCATGGTTTCTACTAGAAGACATAAGGATCTAAGTGAGAGGCCAAGTGTGTTTTCCTCACAATTAAAAAAAAAAAGTACAAGCATGAACATATTTGCTTAACTTTTCTACTTAAATGGCAAGGGAGTACTTAGGGGGATGTCTACAGCTCCTGGCTCTAGGACCCTGATCTTCAACTTGTAAGATAGCATGCCTGCTTCTGTTCCCAAGAGCAGTAGCTCTTCTCCCAGTAGGGCTAACATTACAGCATTCCTGAAAAGGCACTCAAAAAAAAAAAAGAAAGAAAGAAAGAAGAAAGAAAGAAGAAAGAATGGCTCATTCAAACCCCGTGAGATGCCCAGGAAACACAACTATGAAGATTTGTCTCAGGAAAATTCACCCCTATTTTCTAGCCTAGTTTTCTTGTGAAGACCCTGTCCACCATTAGAACATTCTGCTAATGTTCTGCTAAGGAACTGTTCTGGTTCATCTGTCTGACAGAGGTGGGGGACATATCTGCCCAATTTTGTTCTTTGAGCCATTCATCCTCTTTCTAATCAATAAGATGGTATGTACTAAACATTGCTAGACCATAAAAGAAGTTGGATAAACAAATCCCCAAGCACTGTGCTGCGCTTTCAAGTGCCAGAAGATTTCTTTTAAGTTTCAACCTTATGATTAATAACTATTCCAAGGAATCCGTCCAGGTGGAACAGTGAACTTGAAGAATCAAGTCCAAGCCGAAGGAGTCTCCTGACTGCATCTAAAGACATTCCTGGTGTAGCAGTTTCTCTCAGCCCATCATGCTCTGCTTTCTTCAGGACCTTTGTTATGAGTGCTGACTTTGAAGAAATGTGTGATTTCCTCAGTGAGTATTTACATTTACAAAGAGTTTATACAGAAGGAGCTGTATCGATTTTGAGCAAGAACATTTATCAGAAACCACCAATCAAAATGCAAGACAGAATTCCAGACAAGCCTTCACTCTGGCTCTCACAAGTTCCTGCCAACAGACATGCCATGTCCTGGAATAGATGTGAGATTGCGACATCTTTCCTTTGCTCATGGCAATATAATCAACTATCTACATAATACAATTTTTGTTTCAAATACCTCTGAAAACTCAAATTGAGCTCTTACGATATTGAAATCTACCTTTCCTGATATCTATAATTTTCTGAAACACATTTTCAGATCCTTATAGAATACACCTATTATGATTTCCTACTGAGAAACAAAATTGTGTATAATACAGTTCTCAGAGGTTTTGCCATTATTACGATAAACATTAGGTAGGTGGTACTAGTATTTTTATCATTAAATGAGAGATGAATACTAACACTAAAATAAAAATGCTCCATAGAAAATAAAACAATTTGGTGTTGAGCAGGTGGCTCAGTGAGAGGGACGTTACCCTAACATGTAAAAGGTTTGAGCCACAACATGATACTTAACAACAATAAAATAACATTAAATAATATCAGACTACGTTTTATATTATATTAAATAACAGTACCGTTATAATTTAGAGCAATAGGGGCATTGCATGGTTTCAGTGCACGTGGAGGCCCTCGCACTTGTGAGCCAGCTCCATATGGTATTTTGTACCTGAAAGCACTTATCGTGGTGGTACTTTATACATAGCGTTTGAGGGGAAAAATAAAAATTCAAGTTCTCCCACACGTACAGACATGAGTGAGGTCATCTTGGTGTATTTCTTAGATTTCATTTCCCCTAGGCATACATTCATAAATTGCTCAATCTACATCAAGGATACTAAAATGCTTTGTATCCCACATGCTTGAGGGAGACAAGATAAAACGTAAAACCTGTTTCCTGTGCCAGGTTTAATTTGCCAGCTTTACATGTGCAGGTTACTTTGGGTGAGATTATGAGATGTCTTTGATGCTTCAAATCTGTTTTCTTCATACTTACTAGGCAGGAGCACACTGACTGATGTGTGTGTTCTAGGGCACACATAAAGTGCAGTGTGTGTGGCTATGTGGACGAATGAGACAGATGATAAAGCCAGGTGTGATAGCGTAGAAATAAGTGACACCAATTTGGAGTAAAATTTGCGATAAGTAAATTAAAATTTATCCTAATGTGCATTTTCCTTATGTGATACACTGCTAATAAAAACACTTTGGGGGAATTTGGAAAGCCTTAAATGGGATGACAAAATTTACATTCCATGTGACTCAGTGGAAATCTGACCTGATACTCTTCATGCTCTGCCTGCAGCCTCAGACAGCTTCAGTTACTATGAGTAATTGAAACCACGGCAACATGACAGGGGATAATTAATGAAGGAAATTCAACTTCAAAATCTGAGGCATGTTCTAAATTACAAATATTAGAATAATAACAGTCCTTTACACCCCTTCCCACCTTCAACTTGGCTGGAATAGTTCTTCTGCTTAGTGATTGTGATTTCTCCATTGGTATGACACACATGCGAGTATATGTTTGAGAGAGAAAAGTAAGTGAATTTGTCATATTATTAAATCTACACAAACTGCCCAAATAACTCCAAATATGTGGCAACATATTCTCCCTTTTATCTCTATCACATTCATAGAGGGTTCTGGTTCGTGTAGGTAGTCTATCAGACAGATCATCTTAACTGCAGAGCCTAGATCTCTTATACACTAAGTTATGACCTTGGTCATTCATTAAATATTCTCAACATCCAGTTTTCCATTAAAATGATATCGTTGTTAATAATGCTAACTATTGTTATACTTTCAAAGAAAACGACCTAGAAGTAAAGTACTATTTACTGACCTCAAAGCAAAGAATAAACACTCAATGTATGTTAATCGATACACAAACAAACAAATAAAATCAAACATAATAGGTATTCTTCTAGCTCTGTGAGGGAGCAGAAAATGGGACAGAAACAGTTATTTCCCCAGAGAAATATACGCTTTTGGATAAAATAATAAACATTCTATGTAAATTAAGACACAGAGCTGTAATTTCTGGATGTGCTGAGGGCAAAGACCGTAGAAGCCAATGTTAGATGTGGTGGTGGGTGAGGGGCTGCTGTGTTTAGGGCTGTGAGCCAGGGGCCTCTGTAAGCTGACCTTTAACTAAATAAATCTTAACCACAGGAGGACAGCAGGGAAGGCTAGTGTAGGGCAAACAGCCAGACTCCAGTTCATACTGGTTTCCACAATGGCTTCCCCAACGTCAGCATCACCAAACCCATCATCATTGCTGGTTATTCATCGTTTCTCCAGTCAGATGATCGTCCATTGAACTGGTCTGGAAGGGCCTGCCTTTCTTTGACACAGGGAAGAAGATGGCAACCAGAGGCAGGTGGTGGTCATAGGAAATGAAGGCTGTGGGTGTGAGGCCACTGCATCAGGAGAAATGACTTCTGCCATCCACTGCACCATCAAGGTGACTACAGTTAGCCTTGTGTACATCAAATAGCTAAGAGCACTTCCAATGTTAGCACATTGAAATACAATATTTGATGCGATGCATATGCTAATTATTAGGATTTGGTCACTCTACTATTAAAATACCACTTTGTATTCTGTAACTATATGAAATTATAATTTGCTAATTAAAATAAAATAAAGCTATTTTTAAAAACAGCATCAAAACTACAACAATGAAAGGAAAACACCAACATGGAGGACAGTTTCTGAAGAGCAACTGAGCAGTGGGAAGAATTTCAAAAGGAAAAATGACTTAGGAGCGGTAGCAGCGATCTGACCAGAGTGAAGCTCAAAGGCCGTGGGTAAGAATCCTGACTTTAAGGAAGTATTGAGAAGTGGTTTCAGGGCTAGTTAACTATTAGAAAGCATAGTTACAGAGACAGTTACATACTCATATTCTCTGTGAAATATCAGTTTTGAAGAGAAAATGACCCATAATAAACATGAGGGACTGAAGCACACACCGTAAGGTAACCAAGCTCTTGAGCTTTTCTTTCAATATAGAAAGACAAAGCTGAACATCTGATAAACTTGCCATCTTTTTGGCCTTCAAAGTTAATGTAAATTATATCAATGACAGCAATAAACAAATAATTAAACAATCAATTAAGAGTTTGTGAGGCAGCTCTGTAGTCGAAGGCTGCAAAACAAATTTTTGGTTTTTGATTTGTTCGTGTTTTTTCACCAAAGGCATGAGTTTGGTTCCCAGAACCCACATACAGGGACTGGACCACAATCACCTGTACCCCTAACTCCAGGGGAGACAGTTCTGCTGCTCCAGGTACTGGAAGTCACATGTACATATTCACACACAGTCATATAGTCACACAGTCACACAAACGCACATGCACTGGAAGTCACATGTACACACACTCAGTCATACAGTCACAAGTCACATGAACACACATACAAACATATCCATAACTTAGCATAAAATAAAATATTTATATAAAAATGAACCATAAATAAGAGAGCTTTTATAAACCAACCAATTCTAGTGTAGCATCCTGACCAAAGCTTTGCCTGTATTTTTCCTCAGCTGCTCACAGATTCTGCACATGATTCTCCAGACAATAGTGTTTATACTGGGGAAGAAGGAGAGAGATACACTGCTTAAGAATCTTAATGCTGTCGCCTGATTTCATTACCCTCTTCAGCTCCCTCCAAAATCCTCAAGACCCAGAGAATATTTCATCAGTCAGGGAACCAGATATAACAGCCTGGTGAAGCTACCAAAGAGTAGTATGTACCAGAGAGTCACTCTGTGAATGTGATAATAGTGTCTGAATATAATAATCATACATTTAAAGGTTCCACCAACAGACACACCACAGGTAACATGGAAGAGAGATTAAATAGCTCTTTCTTATGGCTAAGCCATATGTTTTCCTATATGGTTTCAGAGTGACATAAATTATTTCAGTCCCATCTTCATGTAAACTCACAAACACAAAATCCACAAAAGCAGAAGCAGCTCTTCATTGATTTCAGAATTACAGAAAAATGTGCCAACCACTGACTAGCATAAACCAACTATTGTGACTATGAGGAGAGGTTAAAATTAAGCATAAAAAACTACAAATATTTAAGAAAGTTATTCTTTAGATGTTAAAGTAGTATCTGAAGAAACAAGCAAGGAACATTGAATCTCTGAATTTCTGCATGTTTCCAATTTCTGATCAGTTTACGTATGGCCAATTTGCAAGTCCCTTTTTCAGCAACCGATTTCTAAATCTTGTCATCTTTCTGTCCTCTGGGTGGAGAGTGAGTGGTATTATAATAACATCTCCTTTTATTTCTTGGTCTGTCTCACTTTGTTAGAATTGAAATGGGGGCTGTTGCCATGGAGACAAGCAGAGCATCTGATGACTAGGAGGGTAAGTCTAAAATGCTTGGAGTTTGTGACTTCTGTGAACATCTGTAGAGCCACAACATGTAGAATCCCTCCTGAATGTGTCAAGGTGGGGATGAAGACACTTCCTTATGAGAAAGGAAGCTCATGGTGAATCTAGTATCTTCCGATGGGAGACAGGAGGAACCCAAAGTCATCAGTGGCCTGTGTCACTTCAGGTGAGCACCCAGAGCAACTGTCAGATGGTGTTGCTCCTTTCCTTCCATTATATCTTCTATAAATGACAACATATTCTTCTACACATTCCTCCATTTTTTCTGGCTTATGTCTCATTGTGCTGGTTTTCTAGTCAACTTAATGCAAGCTGGAGTCAACTGGGAAGAGAGTCTTAATGAGGATTTTGTGTTTGTTTGTTTGTTTTTAGATCAGATTGAATTGTTTTGATTGTGGATCACCACAGGCAGAAGAAGCCCACTGTGGATGGCACCATTCCCTATGCTGGCCTCTGAGCTGCAGCTGAGAGATCAAACAGGCAGCCACTGGAGCTTTTGCTTCTCCCTGCTCTTCCTGTATATGTAGTACAACCAGTTGTCTCAAGCCCCTATCTCTGTGAGTTCTCCACAATGATAGACTGGAATTGTAAGCTAAAACAAACCTGTCTCCCCTAGATTTCTTATCAGTGACGTATTTTATCACAGTACCATCCATAAGACTAGGACACTTACTTAAGACTGCATCTTGCTATTTTACACATTGGATGCCCCAGCCCTTTCGCCATCTCAGCATTTATAATTCAGGGTCTCACTCTGGACCTGAAGATGCCCTGCAATTCATTGTATAGATCAGAGAGGTCTCGGTCTCCAGCATCAGCTTCCCCAGTGCTGGAGTTAGAGCAGCGCTCTGCCACGCTCCGCCACAACTGGTTTGTGTACTGACATTTGGCCTTTCACTTTGGTCTATGTGTCTCTTTCTTTCTGAGTCTTTATCATGTTGCGTTGATATTAACTTTAATTAACTTTGTTATTTATTATAAAATTAATAATGATAACCATAAATTTCCTTGACATTTTCATGCAAATTAAATGCATAATTATTTAGTTTAGTCCATATTTCAAATTCCAGGGAGGCAATATTTAGTAAAAGAATAATTTCCTCAGCTGGTGAGATGACTCAGTGGCTATAGGTGCTTTCAGCGAAGCATGACAAGCTGAGTTCAATCCTAGGGACTCCTGGTAGAAACAAGAAAAAGAGAACCGACTCCCAGAAGTCATTCTCTGACACATTTACACATGCATGTGCATACATACAATCAGACACACTCACACACATAGACACAAACACACAGACACACATACAATCAGACACACGCACACACATAGACACAAACACACAGACACACATACAATCAGACACACGCACACACATAGACACAAACACACAGACACACATACAATCAGACACACATACACACACATAATGAGGCGCACACAGTCAGATGCACTCACACAATCAGACACACTCATACACATAGACACACACACAATCAGACACACTCACACACACAGACACACATACACACACATGCAAACAGAGGCATGCACTCAGAAATAGACACACTAAGTAAATAAAGTCTAACCAAATAATTTCCTTCTGTGTATTGAATTTTAAGGGAAAGACAGTGAAACATAGGTAAACACACAGCAAATGTGTAGAGAAAACTGAAGTTGTCAAAAGAAAACAGATGGTGACGGGCACATGGAGCGTATACTATATTACAGTGATTGTGAAGTCCTCTCTGGAAAGATTGAAACCTGAATTGATGTCAACACAAGGAAAAAGAGTTAACTACGGGCCTTGTGATCTGGTTGACTTTTGGAGGAGGTTCCGTGCAGAGCTTGCACAGTGCTGGAATTTGGGCTCAGGCTAGAATGGCTTGATCAAGCGTTGAGAAGATGCTCACATGGCTGGACAGGTGTGAGTGAGAAGGAGGGAGTGGCTGGGAAAGGTCTGGAACCCTGGCGTGAAGCAGCTGAGACACTCATCTGAACACATGCTGTTCTGCTGACAGTGTGGTGAACTGTTAGCACAGCCGAACAATTTGCTTTGAGCCTTTGTTATTTTCAGTTGTTGTAATCCCTCAAAAGATGTCCTAATAACTATATATCCCACCTCTTTCTTGTAGAAACATTTATAAAATATTTTGGTCAGCACTTTTTCTACCCTGGCTTCCAGTGATTTTATTTTTCCTACTTATTCTCTTTTGTTGTTGGTAAAGAGAAAGCTACTAAGGATTTGTGAGAAACAACAACGTAGATATTATTAACTCCTGCACAGAATTATGACAGACAGGCTTTTCTTTGCTAATTGAAAAGAACTAGGCCTCCTAAACTAGTCAGGTCTCCAGCATGATCCTTATCACATCCTTACCTTACAGGACAACTCAATGGGACCTTCGTTCTGATTGTTAGCAGGAAAGAACTTCTGAAGGATGAACAGAGGATTGGACTGGAGTCCAGGGCCTGCTCAGCCCCTGCACACCACTGTTGCTATTTGGTGATTTGGCGATGGTAATTCTTTTGTCAGAGATAAGCTGTGCACTGGATGGATCACTGACATATGTGTTCTCCCTGTAAGAGCTGGCAGAGCAGCCGCAGTGTCCGGTGTGGAGATGTGGACACTGGGACTTTCAGTGTCTGTTTGTTGCCAAAGAACCAGTGAGAAGATGGGAGCTCATCCACATCCTCACTTACAGCCAGAGACTTAGGGGCCCCTGCTTTGTGAGTCCCAACAGCCTGGGACTGGCTCATAGGTGCCCAGGAATGATGACGGCCAGAGTTGAGAATTGTTCTACATGGTCATGTTGCTGAACATAAGACTTACAGAGACCTCAGTGCCTGAGGGGCTGACAGACCATGAGATTTTGTGGAAAGGGGAAACTATAACGGTGTTGGCACACATCCCTGAGGAAGCAGGTAGGTGGATTTGGTCAGAGCCATAGCCTGGTTGATCATTGGTATTTCAGATCTGATTTTGCACCTGGATCTGGAAAACTGTCTCTGTCACCACCTGAGCAGTGACCTTGTCAATGGAGCAGGGCCCTGCTCTGAATGCAGTCTTCCCAACATGAGCCCAGTCCTGCTCAGGGGGAGGATCCGCCCAGCAAGGTGTGCTGTGCTTGGAGTCAGGTAAGGTGTCCTGTCATTAAGATATTCATCAACCTGCCTGGTCTTGCCTAGAGCCCAGAGGGCCAGCAAAAAAGAGGGTGATAAGGAGGACACACTAAGGAGACAAAGACAGCACCGCATGGGAACAGAACGAAGTTCTTTCTTCAGCATGTTCTGGTCTCTGACCTGCTTGGTATGAAGATATTACCAAAGTAAACTGATTATATCCATTTCCTTCCTTGTTCAGTTTTTTTCTATAAACGAGGCTGAGTGGGATATTTTCTGAGATCCTTTCTCTCTGTATTTGTCCTACAGGCTTAGAAAAAAATTAAAAATTCACCACTAATTAAATTTAGTTTTATTTTGGAAAAAATCTTCTCACAAAATAAGGCCAAAATATCCAATGATCATTTCTAAGAGAAAGGTGCACACAGTAATTAGGACTTTTCTTGCGGGATTAAAACAAATGAAAGTAACAAAAACCCAAAGCATGCTGAACATTTTTCCTCTCTGTGTTATCATCCAACTACACATGGTGACCATGGTGGCTGCACCCTGCAAGGATTTTGTCTGTTTGTTTTGTTTTGTTTTGTTTTGTTTTCTCTTCAGTTTCATGGCCCTGCCTCTGCCCCTCATAGACTGCTGTAGCCCCAGCTCTCATATCTGCACTGAAGCAGTCAGCAAGGGTGGCTAGAGACTGAGTGTCACGAAGCTTCCTTCAATGTCTTCCCATGGAAGCTAAATGCATCATATGTTTGTTTTGCTTTTTTTCACATAGTTTAGTCATGTGGTCATGACAGCAAAGGAAGGCTGGAAAATGCAGTCTTTCCATGGCATCATGAGAACTTAGCAAATGTACTTTACAGCCTGTAAAGAAGTCTTGACAGCACATGCTGCCAGTGAGCACTTCGTGTGCATATTTAAGAGATTGAATCTACAAGGAAAATTCCACTTCTTTTTTATTTGGTCAATAGACAAAGTGTACTACCCAAACAATCCTAATGGGGTAAAGGGAAGTGAACTATATTTTTAAGAATCATTCAAGATTTTTGAGGAAAGAGTACTAATTACTATGCCATTGAGAAGGTGAAGCAAGGGCCATGAGCCTTTGACTTCTGTTAAGTATTTTCTGTCCATTAGTAATCACAGTCCTTGGTTGGTTCTTAATCATGTTTGTGTGACAATCTATGTGGGCATTTTGCCTGTTTCATAGACTTTCTGCATATAGGTGAAAATTCTTTCCTTCCTTTCCACAGCAGGGTTTTAGAACCACACAGTTCCTGCCATATCTTAAGTGTTCACACTTAAGTCTCTCAGAGCATCTGAGAGACTCAAAAGTCTACTTGCATGCTCAAGAGTTGCTGCCTGTAGACACCGTGTTCTCAAGGAGGGTGAAGTTGGAGAACAGGGGAGATTTGTTGTTAATGTAATCTTTGAAAAGAAATCATGAAGAAAAACATTAAATCATACACAAGTTCCATATTTCTACCTAGACACTGAAAACAACCGTAGATAGGCTTCTTCCTGGGTGTGCCCTGCACACCTCCACCCCACCGTCCAAACACCAACAAAGATATCACCAATATTGGCCTGTTAGTAACAGAGCACCACCTAGTGTTTGTAGATATTGTCAATCACAGATGAGTTTATGTTGTCAGTTTTAGTTAATAATAAAATATTTCAAGGGTAAAATTTATCAAGTGATGTGAGCTACTTCTACATTCTGTCACACCTTAACATGGTATTTTTAATGATTATCTTGAAAGTTAACTGGAAATATTTTTACTGTAATATAGTAAAGTGTGTTTGCAAGTAAATAGCAACATTTTGTGTTTAGAACCCAAAGACAATTATATAACCATTGTTTAGTTTTCAGTGCAAGAAATAATTTGTTTATTACTTGTGGGTCAGAAATCTCTAGATCTGTGCACTATTTATCTAGAACCTTCCCCTTACCTAGGAACAAATGTATAGCAGCTAAGTTCCCACAGAAGTTAGTCAAGATGGCATTAGAGATGCTAAGGCTGCAATTCCTATAGTGGGATTGTACTCAATGCAGCTTAAAATTTGCATCATGCACAAGGTAGGGACCAGCTGCACTAACCTCCTTCTTATTTTAAGGGACCTCACTCCACATCAGTAATATCTGCTGATAAAAGTATATTCAAATGAAATGGATCATAATAAAAATTGAGTTCAGTTAAAATATTGCAAATTCTAACCTATAAAACTTTGCCTGCCCATTCTTCAATATTCATTTAAACATGGAGAAGACAAAGTTTGCTTCTTATACCATGTCTATGTGAAATTTCACTCACTCAGCCATTTATTTATTTTTGATTCACTCACTCATTCACTGAACAGTACTCATGAATCCAGCCTAAGCCAAACTCTCCATCCAGACGTAACAGACACAAGTCTCCTACTCTGTGCATATCCTTCACGTTTGCAATAAGTCAAATGTCTAGTTTTCAACCTGAGTTGCCTCATCCCATTCTGTGGACTATACCCATGGCATGATCATCTTCACCCACATGTGTGAGTCACATCCAATGAGTAGGCAGGGATGGCAATGAATGAATCTCGAGTTCCCTGATCACATTCTCCTGTCATCCAGACTGTGCCACGCACCATAAAATTAGCCTCTATGGTACTCATGCAGGGTGCCCTTTGTGCTCACATTTTTGTTAAAATGAGCTTATTTCTGCATTAATTATAGAAGTGTACAGGATAAATGAAATAGTCTTTGACCTAAATTATATTGTCATCTAATGAATTAGCCAGAAACAAGTGCCAGTGTTGGTGATATATGCAACCACATGATAAAATAACTGGGAGAAAATGGGAAACACAGAAAATGTTGCCTTGGAAGATCTGAGAAACCTTCAGATTGAAAGCACTGGTATTGAATGGAGTAGGTTCATTCCACAAAGACACAAGAAATTGAGGTTAGAAACAATTATATACATTAAACAAATACTACTAACAAAAACCATAAAGTACACAATGACTTTCAAAGAAAAAAAATGACTTGTCAGGGAAGGAAGTCACTCTTATGATCCACAGGCTCTGTGCAGTGTATGGAATAACTCACTATCCATATGTTCCTCCACTGACAGCTTCTAAAAGTTAGTAACATATGAATGCAGTCTATAGAACTTTCTAGAATGGATAGTTTGTGTGTGAAATCAACAATGGTGTGGTTGTCTTTGGTTAAGATATACTTTTCTGGTATGAAAAGTGCTTAATTCATGATGAAATGCAAGTGGCTGCATTTCTGCAGGGGTAACCTCAAGAACTATGAGGCACTTTTGTTGTCTCATATATACAACATATATACATATATACACAAATAACATATATACACAAATAAGCTTCCATTTAAGTCTAAATACCAGGAGATACTTGTAGGGTCTAGAGAACTCTTGTGCTAAGACTTTTCTACTTTGGGCCACAGCATTCAGTGCAGCAGAAAGCCTAAGAAATCGAATATGGTATTGCCTTGCATAGGTTCAGGGTCTGCAGCAAGGGGGTCTTCTGGCTCTATCTGCATTTTATTGGCTCTGGGGTTGTGAGCTATAAGGAAAGCCACACCATAGTAGCAGACTTCCTGAGTTTATGTGAAAACATTGACTATGATATTTCCAGGAACACAAAAGAAATATTGTGTTGTGAGACTAAAAGGGTGAATGCTGGATCCTTTTCTCCAATGACCTGGTGGGTGCTCAAAGTGGACCCTCTACTCTTCTTTCTAGTTCCTGTGATCCTCTTCAATGTCAACCAAGAGAATCTGGAATTCTGGATTGTGTGGACTAGTTAGGCTTTTCCACAACTGAGTTTGAGACCAGAGGGAGTTTAACAACATACAGAATTAATAATTGTCAATATGCAAGAAATTGCAATGTGTCAGGAAATAAGCTTGATTATATAATATAGGATCCATCAAATCAATGAGTTCTCACAGTTGGAAATTTAATTGACTACTAGGCCAGCTTTTTCAAAACTATAACACTATCAAAGATAATATTCAGTTCACCACAGTTGTACATGAAAGTTAGACTGTAGTTGCAGACTCAATAATTGGCAAAGACTACAAGCCAACTGCCTATACAGTCTTCATTTAGTCTGCTTTTTGTGGTATAATTATAGAGTTTCTAAAAGGATGGGCATATGGGTCATACAGCTTGGAGGTATCTCTCTATCTCCTCTGACAGAGCTTGAGAAATGCATAGAGACTTTTCAAAGAGGGTGTATTTTTGGTAAGACTCTCCTTAAACATACTCTGATACTGTGTTCTGATTTAGAGGCAGCTTTAAGTTCTGGACACAAAACTAATTGGATCAGAGAAAATGCAAATGGTCCAATATTTATGCTTTCTCCTGTGGAATATGATTTCTAGTAAATGATTAGGAAACAAATACAGTGTTCACATTTGAGTTTTGATGATTTCTAAAGTTCTTTTGGATTAAGTGGATTTAGTGTGTGTTTCAAGAAATAGCACCTATGAATAAAAGCTTTGCTAAACAAGAATGATGTCAACTTGCTCCCCTGAGTGGGCTCCTGACTGAGAATGATTTTGCTTCATTATAAGAAGCAAGATAAACATTTTTGGCTCAATAAGAACACAGTTGTATCCATATGTTTACAACTTTGCAATTTCCAATTCTATACTAAAACAGATTGAATCAACATTTACAATAATAAAATGTGTAAGCTGTTTTGTGAGGCATAAGTATAATATAATATTTACAAAATGGTATCAAAAGAATGGCCTGCCAAGGGTAACAAATATTGTACTTTTTTTGTGGAGTAAAAAATCCCAGTTTTCTAATGATTCCAGCCTAGCACTTTTCATGGTAGGTAAACAACATCCATTTTCTTTGTTTATATTTGTGATGCTCCTAGGAAGTTTGAAAATTTTGAATATTCAACCATAATGAAACTCTTCCCTAACATCTCTCAGAGATGGTAGGAGAAATGGCCACATTCCATCTTACAGTGTGGGCATGCTCATGAATTAAGAAGCTTGATTCTTAATTGCATTGATTTAAGCTAAGTATTTAAGACACCGATAAGCAGGACTGCGAAGTTAATCAAATAAACAAAAATATAAAAGGAAAAATAAAATTTTAAGTAAAAACAATGCAGAAAGTATGTTAAAAATTTTAACATTCATGTTTCTTGGGCATTTAAATAAAGAAACTCTTGAAGTCTAAAGGAGAATTGAAAATCTAAGATTATATCAGAGAACTCTAGGAAAAAGACAGTATGTAAGAATATTCAGTATAAAATCAGCAATGTTTATCTACCATTATCTACAATCAGAGATGATGATTTTAGTGGTGATGGTGATGATGGTGATGGTGGTGATGATGGTGATAGTGATGGTGGTGATGGTGGTGATGGTGGTGGTGGTGGTGGTGGTGGTGGTGGTGGTGGTGTTGGTGGTGGTGGTGATGATGGTGATGATGGTGATGATGGTGGTGATGGTGATGATGGTGATGATGGTGATGATGGTGATGGTGGTGATGATGGTGATGGTGATGATGGTGATGGTGGTGGTGATGGTGGTGATAGTGGTGATGGTGATGGTGGTGATGGTGATAATGGTGATGATGGTGGTGGGTGGTGATGGTGATGATGGTGGTGATGGTGACGATGGTGACGATGCTGGTGATGGTGATGGTGGTGATGGTGATGGTGATTATGGTGGTGGTGGTGGTGATGGTGATGATGGTGGTGATGGTGATGGTGGTGATGGTGATAATGGTGATGATGGTGGTGGGTGGTGATGGTGATGATGGTGGTGATGGTGATGGTGGTGATGGTGATGATGGTGATGGTGGTGATGGAGATAGTGATGATGGTGATGATGGTGGTGATGATGGTGCTGATGGTGATGATGGTGATGATGATGATGATGGTGATGATGATGGTGATGATGATGGTGGTGATGGTGATGATGGTGGTGATGGTGATGATGGTGATGGTGATGATGGTGGTGATGGTGATGATGGTGATGGTGGTGATGGTGGTGATGATGGTGGTGATGGTGATGATGGTGATGGTGATGATGGTGATGGTGATGATGGTGGTGATGGTGATGATGGTGATGGTGGTGATGGTGGTGATGGTGATGGTGATGATGGTGATGGTGGTGATGGTGGTGATGGTGATGATGGTGATGGTGGTAATGGTGGTGATGGTGATGATGGTAATGGTGATGATGGTGGTGATGGTGATGGTGGTGATGATGGGGTGATGGTGGTGATGATGATGATTTCCATTCATTAGATTTCAGTGTCCTCTCAAAGCAACCTACTTTAGCTTAATCAGCCATCATACACACACCTATGGGTGAAGAGACTAACCCCAAACACTTCAAGTAACTAAATAAAACTGATTGGTGCTAATATTTTTAAGCTGCAAAACAAATTAGCACAGATTTAGGAGGTTAAGGCTAGGCCTATCCAGAGAACACTTTGTTTAAAAGATTGAACTGGACATATTTCATGAGTCGTGCAGTTTGCCTTGGTGAATTCATTCATTAAACTGCTTCAGCTGGAGTGTGATTGGAAGCCGGGGGTCCCGTGTCCAAACTTATCATGCTCAGTGTCTGAGGAGTAGGACCAGAATGAAAACTCAGGTGTGTTGATTAAAAGTTATACCTATTCCTAACTACCACTAGATAATTTGTTAAATTATATAAGCTTGCTGACTTTTAGTTGTCTTTTAAACCAAGCCTGCTCGCTGTTCAAACGGTGCTGTAGAATCAGATATGCTAGCATTGTGTGACAAGGTCCACTGAAAGACGTTTTTGCATCCAAGAACTTTATTCTTAAATGAATAGTTTTGAAAACTAGAATATATTCAAAAGAAAAAACGACACAGAAAAAAATGCAAGAATTTCAAGTAATTGATAAGTGGAAAATATGGGAAAAGAAATCAAAAACATAGAAAATATCTAACAAACATATATTAGCTCTTATGGGCTCTCTCCCTCTCCCTGGAGTGTGTGTGTGTGTGTGTGTGTGTGCGCGAACACACGCACGCGTGTGTGAAGTTATAGACTTGCAGTTACTAAGCTTGTAATTTAGAATGGGAGTTTCTTCGGGGCCAGGATTTTCTTCCTAGGAACCTCTAAGTCGAATTAGTTACCATAACACAGCAAGTGGAGCTAGAGAGCCTGTGCAGTCAGAGCAGCAGAGTTCTTTCATGACACTGACTCAACCAAAAATGGGGAAAAAAGAGACTAATATGGCAAAGATGAATCAATTTTTATTTTTGTATTGTTGTTGTTTTGAGACAAGGCCTCTCTATACCTTTGGTTATCTTTGAATTTGCTTTGTAGACTAAGCTGGCTTTGAACTCTTAAAGAACCTGCCTGTCTCTGCCTCCTGAGTGCTGGAATTAAAAGTGTGTATCGCCATGCCTGGCAGGCAAGAGTCAGCTCCTTAAACAACAACAAAAAGTGTGAAGTGCCGTGTTCAGCACTTAGCAGATCTATGGATGGACACAGATGAGGAGCGGATAGAGATCTACCCTCTCTTACATTACTGTCTACATGTCCTGCAGCCATCTTTAATAAAATATGGGTCTTGGGTATCTCTGACTGGGGGCAGTGCTATCAGGATATAGCACTTTTCTTTGAGTATAGGTTGGAAGTACCAGAAAAGAATAGAAAAGAAAGCACAAAACCTTCAAAATCAGTTTTGCAGAACAGAAAACTTTACTTTGCACCACCCAAATTCTTTGTTGAAGAGTAATTTCATACACTTTCAGACGATTATATAATTTGAGGGCACTTCATATAGAAAGCAATGCCCCAGGACTGTTCACCTGTCATGTCTGTTTGTCACTGTGGTTCCCTCCCTTCGTGTGACATCTGGGTCAAGGAAGCAGATGATAACAGAAAGCACGTCAGGCAAGGCCAGGTCCTGAAGGCGGGTTCTCCACGAGGCTTTCTCAGCACAGCCAGGCCTCGCCTATGGGACACGACCATCCTCTGCTGCTCTCCTGGGGCCAGTCTCCACATTGTGGACCCTGCAGGACACATGGCCTCTCTCTGTCATCCTAGTCCTCCTGGGGCTTGGAAAAGTTGCTTTCAAGTCATTCTGCCGTGGTGCAGTATTTCCGCTGCAAAACATTTTGTATACCTGTACTTGATAGGTAGTAGAGTCTAGTCACTTGTCCCCTCCTGATGGGAGGGCAAAGCTGACCCTTGGTATTCACATTGTTCTGTATTTGACTACAATTTCTGTGCAGGATTTTGTCGAACAATTAAGTCATGTATCAGAAATCCTGTTCTTCTTCTTACTATAACCACGCCCATCCTTTGCTCCCCTGGGGTACAGAATACAGATAATTGTTTAAGCTTCCCTATATTCGGTTTATGGTGCTTTCCTGCATCTAGTCTAAATGAGTACTTTTAAAATCAATGAGGATAATACAAAACTTATGAACAGTGGCTCTCTTGTGTGATGTGAAATGCTTATTAGACGGGGGATCATCTGTGTATGTAAACACAGTAAGTCAGCGCACGTTTGCATGCTCATCTCCTGGTGCTGATCACCACGGGGGTTTCTGATGCCCTGGGCTCTGATGTGTATTCTAACAGCTATAACAGAGCTGTAAGGGCATGGGAGGTGGCTCAGTGGACGGACTGCTTGCTCCTCACGCACAAGGACTTGAATTCTGATTCCCAACACCCACTCACATGAAAGCCAGGCACTGCAGAGTGTTTCTGTAACCTCGGTGTTGCAGGAAGAGGAGTTGGATGACAGAGATGTGGGCAGATCCCAGGGACTTGTGGAAATGCTAGTGTATCTGCAGCAATGTGTTGAAGGTTCAATAAAGAGACCATATCTGACAAAATAACGAAATAGAGAGCCATAGAGGAAGACACTTGACCTACACCTCTGGCTTACACACACACACACACACACACACACACACATTTTTTAAATGTGCAGAAAGAAAAAATTAGAGAGTTAATACTACAAAAATCATGGGGATATTTGTGTAAAATATATCATGCTAACTATGGATTTGGCCCTGATGGTTATCAGTAATTTTTCTGTCCCGCTTAAGGGAGAGCAAGACCAAAATGGGTTTAACATTGTGCCATGTGTTTGATTGCCCAGGACTTCAGTTCCTTCAAGACAATAATCTCTTGGTTATATTTCATAAAAATGTATTTTATACAGATTCGGTATAAAAACAAATGTGTTCATTTTGATGCATGCATTGCTCTTCTGTTCTAATTATCTTCTAAACCCCTAAGTCTAGACCTCGCTGTTCTACTGGAAATGAAGTCAGATTGACAAACAGGGATCTAGGGACAGTGTCCTGAAGATTGAGAGGGAAGATGATTGATACATCGCAGGTGGGCTATGGGCTGGAAGAGGAAGCTTTTGGAAATCTTGTTTTGTGAATGAGCTTCATTAAATGAGATCATGAAATACATACAAAAGTATGTTTGGTCAAGGATGTTGCTAACAACTGGCTTAGGAGAGAAAGCTGCTGCCCATCGATGTCAATGGCAGCCATCTCTTCCTAGGTTTGTGGAGAGTCAAGCACCCAGCCAGGATCACCTAAGTCAGGAGGCATTTTGCCACTGAGCTGGAAATCACATTTTATTCAATGGTACTTTTTTGGGGAAAAGATAAGAAAACCATTGAACTTGCCTTAGGCCTGAGCAGACAGACTAGAAATGTCATCTGTGCAAACATGGGGTTTGTCTGTCTGTCCCTGCACAGCTCAAGGGTAGGAACTCTGGACTGGGTAGAGCTGCACCTTCAAGTAAGAGTGGGCTTTCTCCTTCGCCTTCACGAATGTCTCTCAGGAGAAACAGCCATTCAAATGAGAGTAAAGACCTTTTATTGCTTAGCAGTGAAGCCCGGGAAAGACAGTCTTGTGCACTGTGCTCTTGTGGGGCCTAATTTATGATTGACATTCTGCAGAGAGCGGTCTGCCGGAGTCTTTTGTTGTCTTGCTTGAGGTATTGGTGAGAGGAGGTTGCAATCGCGAAAAGTTCAGACTTCCCACTTAGGCTGCCCAGACACGGCACACACTTGCACTGATTAAACGGACGGAAGCTGGCAACCGTGAGCCTGACTTTTACTTAGCTACTGAATAACATCGAGGAGATGACATTGCATTTAATGGCACTGTTTCTCTCTTTCCTGGATATTTAGATCACAAGTGAGTACGGTTTTGGCAGCTGCAGCCTCATCCCCATTTAGACACAGAAAACGTGTCTAATTTGGCTCCCTAAGAGCTCAGCGGTGACTGGCATCACTCCATCAGACACCAAGTGCCTTCCTGTGAGGCGCACAAGGCAAGTTTGACTTTTTGTTCAAACACTATGACATCTTCAGAGAGAAAATTATTTTTAATTATTTTCCATAGGAGAAAACAGGTCAGGAAGATTTTACCAAAGAGAAAAGGAAGGTAAGACTAAAAAGCTGTTGTCTGCTTCTATTACCCAGTCTGCTTTTGGTTCTGCTAAGTGCTCTCAGTCACTGCCAGAGACAAGGTATATCTTGGATTATGATGGGTAAAAAGAATTTAGGAGCACATGTCTATGGCAATTCAGTGTGATTGGAGTCCAGTGAAGTTAACGCAACATGACCTGAGATCAGGGCAACTCAATGCAAGGAAACTAATTCCCAGGTTTCTGATGGTATCCTGGTCTCCACCACTCTTGAAGGCGGCACAGTAAAGTTTCACATGCTTAACTTTTCCTAGTTCTCTTGAAACCTTGAACAGTACTTTTTAACTAACTGAGCTACCAAATGATTTTTTTTTCATAATTAAGCTCTAAGAAACATTCCTTAGCTTTGTTCTCTGATTCATGGTAGAGATGCTGAAAGACAGCTGAGAACTTTTAACTGAGCAATATTTTTGTAATTCTGCTTGTAACGCATTATTCCATTCAACCTGCCTAAATATTTATTATGTAAAACTGTTCTAGAAGGTTTTGAAAAAGGTTGATATTGAATTAAATGAATGGTCTATTCAACACATCTGAACTGTTACATAGTAAAAATCTGTAAATATTTCCTACAGAGGGCTTAGCCATCTAAGAAGTGGGTAAACAATGTTCTGTCTTTGGTGTCCCTGGCCAACAGGAGAAGTAGATTAGGCAGAGCTGATGCTGACAATTTTAACTTCATTCTTTATGAAGGAAGGTTTCCTGAGCTGTCCTATTCCTTGGGTCTCAGTGAGTTTTGTGTGTTCACAGAGAAAAGAGCAAAATGACTGCAGAAGTCCTCAGGACTGACATGATAGGAACTAAATTAGGTAACAGACAGGCACAGTAGCTGGCGTAGAGCTTTGCTCCCTCCTCCTCTTGGGAGGCCCCGTGGTAGAGCTCTGCTGCCTTGGGAATGTAGACTTCTCAGGTCTATTGGGAATCTCTGAAGATTGGAGTCACTTGCTGGGTAGTTTTCCAACTTAACCCTTCCCATATTATGTGCATGTAAGTGGGATCCATCTTAGGATGTCAGGAATAGCATGTTCCACACAAGGGAACAGTTTGTGCGGGAGACTGAAAGCTCTTGATTTCAGAGCCATCCCAGGGCCTGGTCTTCATCTTATTACAAATGTGATATAATTGTTCACTTCTGAAAGAAAGTTCATGATACTAGAAGACTCACTGTTGCAGTCTCACTAACGTTGCTTCCTTCCTGAGAACTGGATTTTTATTCTTAAAGAATCAGTTCTATAATCCACATTCAGATGATGTGGCGTGCCTGAGGCAGCCCTGACAGTAGTTGTAGGGCTTCTGCTTGGGATTAAGAATGGAAGACATAGAGTGCTACAGAAGTCTGCAGTGGATCTTGACAATCATTGGAAGCATTTTGCCATATGTTGAATTAAAATAAAAGGAAGCAAATGTTATCTGAGCTTTCTGTGTGCACATCCTGGAGCTCTGAGGTGCTCACCCGCACCTCCTACTTTATCAGTCATTTCTGTTTGCAACAACCACCCCTGCCACATAATTATCTTAGTTCTTGTCTTATATGGTAAACTGTTCTGTATCAGGTTAATTCCAAACCATGTCACTAATACACTTTAGATTAAGATTCAATGTTTCCAGTTCCCTCAATTATCATAATGCTACTTAAGCTTATTCTAATTTGTCAGTGACCAGAACTAAGCAAGAATGATAAAAGTTTTATCAATAATCTAGTAATCGTACTTAAGTTTTTAATATTTGGATTTATGTGACCACCATATTTTGAAAACTGGATTATCAACATTTTTTTTCACTTCTTTAGGAAAACATTGCAGAGAGATTAAGTGTATTTAAATTTGAACATCAGAGGAAGGCAGCTTCTGTTTCCTCAATAGCTCACTGCATGGTGTGGAAAACATCTCCAGCCCACACAAACAGCTTTAGATAAATCTGCTAAGATAACAGATATATTGTCAAATAGAACAACCCCAGGCTCTCATCTCAAGATGGCTTACAAATGCCAGCCACTCCGACTGTAGCCATGGAGATCCATTCTTATTCCACCTTCTGCCTCAGACATTGAACCAAACTGCACCAAAGGCTCCGTCATGAGGTCATTTTCTGCAATCTCTTCTACCTGGTGTGTGCGTCTCATGAATCAGCATCAGAAGGCAATGGCCCAGCTCCCACTTAACCCTGCTTCACTTCTCCTGTCTGCATCTATCCAGATTCGTCTTTCTCAGCCTGAAACTGGCCCTTCACACTGGGTGGTACATTTCCATTTAATTCCCTCAGTGGCTTAACTGTTTAACATGTCATATGTTCCACCACCTCTCCCACATCTGTTTAAACATTTCCACATCCAGTAACTGACTCTATTTCCTCATTGCAATTTATAATTTATTTAAACATTTTCAAACAATATATTCTGATAATATTCTTCCCCCCTCAGCTCCTGCCAGATCCTTCCTATTTCCGGACTCACACTTCATGTCATTCCTCTCTCTCAAAAAAAAAAAAAAATTAACCACAAAGTTCAAAACAAACTAACAAGAGAAAAAGAAAGAGAGAGAGAGAGAGAGAGAGAGAGAGAGAGAGACTATGAAATTCAACAAAACAAAAATACCAAAACAAAACAAAAAATCTATACAATACAATACCATGGTGTTCATTTTGTGTTGTCCAAATACTACGTGGCACGGAACCTGCTCCAGACATGACTGATATATCCACAGATAACTCCACAGAAGCAAACTGATTTTCCCTTTCCTAGTACATATCAATTGCAAATAGATGTTTGGTTCAGGTGTGACTTTGTGTGTATCGGTCTGCCCTTCTCAGTGCTGGGACCCCACATGCTTGAACCTATGCAAGTCTTGTGTATGCTAACACAGTCTCTGTGAATTCATATGTACATTAGTCCTGTTCTGTAAAAAAAGATGCTGTTTCTTTGGCCTTACCCACCACCTCTGGCTCTTAAAATCTCTCTTCCTCTTCCACGTGGCTCTCTGAGCTCTAAGAGCAGGGTTTTAATGAAGGCACTCCACAAAGGGCTGATTGTGCCAATGACTCTCCTGTTCTGAAGTGGTCCACTTTTGAGTCTCTGTGTTAGTCCCCATCTACCGTATTAAGATGCTTCTCTGACGAGTGTTGAGCAAGACACTGAACTATGGGTACAGCAGTATGTCACCAGGAATCACATTGTTGCATGTTCCTTTTAGCAGAACAATGGTAGTTGGATTTCCCCTAGACCCCTGGCCTATCTAGTCTTGGTTTCCTGGCCACTTTGGCAGTGTCAGGTTTGGGACTCATCTCATGGATTGAACTTAATCCCTTTCAGAAAGTGGTTGGTTACTCCCATAACGTGTGTTTCATTACTACAACTGTATGTCTTGCAGTCAGGTCACTGTTGTAGATAGCAGGGTCTGTAGCTGCAAGCTGCATGTATTAAACCATGTCTACCTCCTATAATTCCTTCTCCCACCTTTTCCAGTCTTTCATGTTCTGCAGACATTCACTCTGACTTAAAATCAAATCTAAAGTTCTAAGCTAGAATCCACACAAGATTGAAAATATGTGATGTTTGTGTTTCCTGGGCTATCTCATGTGTAATATTTTCCAGATTCATTTACATTCCTGAAAACTTCATTTTTATTTACAGCTTTGTAAAATTTCCATTGTGTACATGAAACACATTTTCATTTCTGTTCCTTAGTTGATAAACATCTGGCTGATTCCATTTCCTGATTATTATGAATATGGTAGCACTGGACATGGACAATAGACATGTGCAAGTGTCTGTGTTAGTAAAATGTGTGTGTGTGTGTGTGAGAGAGAGAGAGAGAGAGAGAGAGAGAGAGAGAGAGAGAGAGAGAGAGAGAGAGAGAGAGAGAGAGAAAGAGAGAGAGAGAGAGAGAGAGAGAGAAAGAGAGAGAAACTGTGTAAATTGGATGAAATAGCCTGGATAGACTATTCGGCACCAGGAGTAATTTTGTCATGAAAATCAGTATTCTTCAATTGTTATAAAGAATCCTAGATAAGGTGTTTAAATGTTTAAATGGTTATTTGTGTGGATTTTGAAAAAAGATAAGAAAGAAAGGTTATCCATAGTTAAGAGAGGCTGATTGCTGTCTACTTAATTTCCCTATTAATCACCCTTCCTATGTCTATGCTAGAGTGGCATGGTATTTGGTATTTGTGAGATTTTGCTGTGGTAAAGAGAGATCACAATATTTCCTCGCTTCACTATGAGGTCATTTTTCTGTACAAGAAGATATGTCAGGAAGAATGGAGAATGTCCTTCAGAGATCTAAGCCTGGGCCAATAAACACATGTGACGTGTTCCCTGTCATGAGTGAACTCTGGATTTTAAGGAAGTAAGACATGAACAAGAATGTGGTGGTGTGCCTTTGACTCCATGAGTGAGACCACTGAAGCTGGACTGGATGGAGGAGAAGGAAAGCAGCAGTGAATGGCAGAATCAGCGTACAGAAGGGTGAAACTCATTATTCTGTGCAAGGAAAAATGATGCTTAATACAATTTCCACAAAGTAACCAAATACACCACACCCAAAATAAAACCGTGCTTGATAAAAAGTTACATGTGCCCATGTACATAGCTGTATGTGTGTAAAGTTCATTTGCTCAGGTATTTGGAGCAGGAAATATAATATTTAACATCTGATTCATAAGCACCACAACATACTTTACACATATAAACACATTTCTGGATAACTAGTATAAAAACTGTGATAGGAATTTTCCAACTCCCAAAGTGCACTGTGAATTGCTGAGTTATATGCAGGGGAAAAGTTGATATAATGACTCTACCATTTGGAGTTCTGCTCTGTGTTACATGAGGATAATGTGTGGCCCACTCCACAGACCTTACTGTCTTGCAAAGCACTGGTATGAATTTTTAATTCTTACAGGGTAATGCCGAAAACAAAACCATAACATGTCAGAAAACCTGAACATGGTTTTGTTTCTGACAATGAAGTGAAATAAGATTTTGTGTTATTAGAGCAGATGATGGATCAATCCAATGAAAGCATCAGCTCTTGAAAAGAGTCAGATGTATGTATTGTCTATTTACATGAAATAGTTGTGCTTGGAATACAGTGGAAGCTTTGACATACAATATAATTTAACATTTAAGAGTTAACTCTTGACATTACCATTGAAATTATCACAGGCAATTTCATGGTGACTTTATAAATATTTTAAGTGATTCTATGACAGCCTTGTCATTTTTTTTAATATATGTATCACAAAGATAGCCATGTGACACAGCATGAAACAAAGCGTTATTGCTGGGTCTATGACAATACATTATTATCTGTTCAAAGACTTTCCTACATGTGATATTTTAGAGGAAAGACCTATGATCTTCAGAATCTAATGGTCTGACTGTGACCCTGAATCTACTTTACAAGACAGGTAATTTTTATCTCTTTTGATTGTATTTACTACAAACTTATCACTAATATTATTTATCATCCAGATTTATTGTCTTTATTGAAGTCAGCGAAAGGAAAGGAGAAATAACAGATGTTCTGGTTAGATTTGTATTAAAATGCTGACAGTATTTCTATCAGCACTTCAAATAAAAATTTTAATTTGGTGCTGGTGGCATTTCTATCATCTTTTCTGAACGCAACCCACAAACAGACTTAGGTTATATCACACAGAGCACATCCTGAGTACATACCCCAACCAACTCACCTGCTGTTGTCTTGATTTTGCTGGGAATTCTGTGAGACATTTTTCCTTTGTGGGGGTATATGAAAAATAAGTACAAGAATCTACAGAGTTAACGATGAAGAAAAATAAAGTTAAACCTGGGCATACAGTGAAGAAAATACCACCACAAAAACTTATACAGTTATTAGTTTCAAAGACACAATGACATCTTAAATATTGTAGGTGAGACAGGGCTGATGTGTACAGAGCTGCATGGACCATCAATTCTGCAACAGAGTATGGGATGTGTACCGTGTGCAAGGCCTGCGCCTCTCCACTAGAAATTGTACAGGTCATGTAGTGGCTGAAGACGGGAATGTTTGCGTATGTGATAAGAACAAGACTGAAGAAATCTGCTAAAACGGAACAGAAGTTTCATTGCAATTCCAAAGAAGGTCCCAAGTTACAGTAAGGATTTCTGAGACAAGCTGTATTTTAACGAGACTTTAAAGATGCAGAGCATTTGAGAGAAATAGAATTGGTTTTGAAATGCAATAAGTGCAGTTTTCTAAATATTACACATAATTATGTGCAAAGATTTACAAAGATTTCATTGGAATACCACACTGAATGCTTATGCCAGCATGAGATTTGAATACTATTCTCATTACACAACTAGTATAAAAGAATGCGAAATTGTTAAATGGAAGTGTCCATTTTATAAACACTCAAAGATACTCAACTACAAACATTGACACCTTACGCGTTTTTTCATGGGTAACTGCTGATGTACAGATGACATATTGGGTTTGTGGATGCTCTGGCCCTTGTATGAGAGACATTAGAAACCCACAACTTCAGTGGCTGAAGGTGATAGGCTTCCTTGGTTCATAAAAGGGATGAAAATGTGTAAACTAAGAGAGACAATTTGAAACAAAGGAGGCATAAATGTTTTGCGTGAAAAACAACATTATCTCTCTGCTGCTATATGCATATGCCTGTAAGGACCTTAGCCAATATGAATAGAAGGGGAATATTTAAAACTCTTCGCAAGTGGGAATGCTCTCCTCAGCCCATAGTCCCCACAGGAGAGGGAGAGTCATACTGAAATGAGTGGCTCCAGCCTCTGTCTAAAGCTCTGGCCGATGGCTGGATGCCAGAACAGGAGAAGCTCATAGAGTCACTCAGCTGCACATCCGCAGCAGAGATGTACTTTGCAGTTTAAGTTCAGATGATTTCATTTTCTTCTAAAGGAGAAATTAAGCAAAATTTTGAAGAGCAACACAGAATTCAGAATTGCTGCTCCCTATTATCAGTAATGTTCTTGCTTCATCCAAAAATAATGAGCTGGGGAAAACAAAATGTAAATCATATCCAGAATTTTGTAAAACCAAAACTGCTTAAATTAATTTAAATTTAAATTTAATTAAAATGATTCCAAATTAGATTCAACATAGAAAGTTGTTGGAGTAGCTGTCATTAATACATTAAAGAACTAATGTTGTATATATGCATACAAAACATTATTGGAAAAATGACAGCTTTCCATAGGGTGGCTCAAAACATTAAAGATTATTGTACAAAAATTGATATTAAAACTTCACTAAATTGACTTCAAAACAAAATTGATGTTTTAAAATTATTACAAAAGAAAAGTTATAGACATGGAATGATGCTGATTTAAACAAAATAGCCACACTTTATACATCAATCACGTGATGCCAAGGAGCATTGTTAACTAGGTGTATGACAGAGCAGTTAGATTAGACTGCTAATAGCTGACCTCAGGAGAGAGGTTGACCAGAAAGACTAATGTCTCATGTTCTGCCTCCTATGTGGACTCTGGCTTTGAGTCTTCAGATATGTGTGTTTTAATTGGAGTTTGGTAGAAGGAAGGAAACCACTAAGGGGTCATGCCAGGAGATTTGTGTTAATAGAGAAAGAATGTAAGTGGTGTGAATGGGGGAAACAGAGTAGTGGATCAGGAAGTGTTAAATAGGGTGGGGGAAAGGGAGCTGGCTAGAGGGAACACATGTAGGGAGGGATAACTAAAGATCTTTGGAAATGCTGTTTGAAATTCACTGCCATAGAGGTTCCCTAAAATATATACATAGTCGTATAAATGAGGAGAAGGATGTCTTTAGGGCTATCCATGCATTACACAGTGTACACTCTGTCAAAAGACACACGTTACTCATTTATGCATACAGTTTTATATTTAATGTGACATTTGAAGTTAATGTGAAATAATTAAAAATAAGGACTAAGCAGAGATAAAAAATGTATCTCCGGTTTTCCAAATAGATTCTTGATTGAATGGTCTTTGTGCTCAGCATCAATGTTTGTCTGTTTACAGAATGACCATTTGAATTATTATGGAAAGGCTATAGGGCAGCCTTGATGGGTTAGACAGCAAGAGCCTTCTGATGACGCTGGAAGTGAACCGATCTGCAATCAGAGATATTGCAGCATGCGACAAAGACCTCAGAAATGTGGTGTGCATGCCCGTGGCCTCCATATGTCCTGCTCCCCCTAGCCAGTTAGCCTAACTGCTAACAGGTCTCATCCTTTCTAGTGACAGGGCATGGTGACAACAGCACTTACTTGGAGTGAATGGGCTCCACAGATGTGAGGTGAGAGTTTTGACTTATCTATGAGTTATTGGAATTAATGATGTACAGTTGACCCAGATGAGGAAAAGACAGATTTAAGTGAGAACAGTGTATCCAGTTGTTAATTCCTTTGGTGCTGCCAGAAAACAAGCAAAGTTCTTTCTTAGAAAGACAAAAAACAAAAAAACAAAAGGAGCTCTTCAGGCCATGAGGGCAAACCCCATTAATCAGTCTCTCTGAATGTCCTCAATGTTCTGGGAGCGTCAGGCTTTGTTAAAACAGAGAATAATCATCAAGTTGAAGGGTGAGCACAGTTTTGGAAGAAGCATATTTCTTGTAAACATCTCTATAGTTAGCTTAGAGCTGGCGTAAGGGCAGGTGACAATGTCATTTTAAGTTCTCCTTGGTTGCTGACATTTCTGTCTGGGTGACTCGTCCGCAGTTTTGGCCTGAAGACCGTTGTGTTTGTTACAAAGTACCCATTCCTTCTTCCATTCTGTTTCCATTGGTACTGACTGTCCTTTTCCGGTTCTTTCTGACAAGGTGTATCTTCTTAGACAGCTCCACACAGAATCTTCAATTTCTACCCATTCCTTTACTCCATGCCTCTTATTAGGAAAATTTATACTGTTTACCTTAAAGAAATTCTGTTTGGTAGGAACTCAGCACTGGAATGGTGTTATTTATTTCCTGTTTATCTTGCAGGTTGTTCATTCCTATCTTCTCTCCTGTCTGACTTTTCCTTGTGGCTCAGTGATTTTCTTTCGGGTGCATATTGATTTTTTTTATGTTTAATTTTAATTTTTACCATAGGCATTATATGCCTTATCTTGTGGCTACCAAGAGGCTTGCTAAAAATACACTACAACTATAACAAGTTACTATAACCAAATAACTCAAATTTCAAGGAGCATTTTATAATAAAAGTGCATTTTCCCTTCATCTTCCAACTTTGAATTTTGATTGCCACAATCTGTACTCTCTATCACTTCAGAAATATGTGGTTCTGGGTGTTAACAATGCCCTCAAATGTTATTAAACAAAATCAGTAATGTTACGGGACATGGAGTTCAAATCATCCCCATAGCATGTTTAGACAATGTGAACATTCAACTCATAAAATCGAAACAAAAAATGGGAATCATTACATCACCTAACTTCAAATTCGAATAACACACTATTGGCAGGAAACACAGAACAGCAGGACAGAATGCAGAATCCAAAACTAACTTTACACGTGTGTGTGTGTGTGTGTGTGTGTGTGTGTGTGTGTGCTCACTGAAGATTGAAACTGTAACTGTATACATGCTTGACAGGCTCTCTGCTACTGAGATTCAACCTCAGTCCTAATCAAGTGAATTTTGAAAAAGGAAGAAAGAATATACACTGAAGAATAAATGGTCTTTCAACAGACAAACTCAGAAATTTTGTATCAATATGCATGCAACCAGAATCCTATCTCTTACCAGTGACAAAAAAATCAAACACACACATGCACACTAAAAATGATTAAAGAAATCTCCAAATGTGAAACTCTTAGAATAAAATCGAAGAAGCCCTTCAAGATACTGAGCCAAGTAAGGACATTTTTGCTATGACTCTTGAAGCACAGAAATCAGAATTGACAAGTGAAATTACAGTACTAAATTCTTCTCTAATACAAAGGAAACAACTGAAAAAAACTTAAATACCACCTAAATTTCACCTTTAGAAGGAGGAAAAAGGATGTGAACTACATGTCTGAAAATAAGCTAATATTTTAGTTTATACAGAACTAAGACGATCTGATTTCAAAAAATCCAAATGACCCAGTGATTCAGTGGACTAAAGAACTGAGGAGACTCCAGAAGACTTATATACAGCTGACTAACTGAGGGAAAGTCACAGAAGGACTTACAGATGGGCAGCACAACTGAGGGAAAAGTCTTAGACTTACAGGTAGCCCCCAGAGGCATGAAAAGCTTCTTAACATCAGTAACCACTAAGAAATTGAACACTGGAATGACAATGGACATATAGTTATTGCAAAATCAAATAGACACACACAGAGACACACACACAAACACACACATATGTAGCAGATATTTGCAAGACTATAGAGAAAGACAACTCTTATATGCAATTAATCAAGGAAATGTGTACTAGTGTATTAATTATGAAAGACAATATGAAAATTCCTCAAAACACTAAAAATGGAACTACTGATCTTACTCCTGATATATACTAAAAGAAATAAAAGCATCCCATGAAAGAAGCCTCTCCCCTCTGTGGTCACTACAGCACTGTTGACAGAGATATGACACGCCTGAATGTCCATCTGCAGTTATGTGAACAATGGGCTATGGCAGATGGAATCCTACGCCAGCAGGAGAACCTTATATGATAGCACACAATGCCACTCACATACATTCTATAGAATCTGATCTCGGGAGGAACTGGAATACAATGGTGCTTACCAGAGACTGCAGAGTTGAAAGTAGAGAAAGGGGCCAGGTCAATGGGGAGGGACAATTTGACAGTCAGATGAAATGGTCTTCTGTGCCATGATAGGGTGAAAACATTTTAAAATACTGCCCCTTGCATTTTGAGCATTTCGCCATAAAAAATTGATAATTTTTTAAGATGATAGATGTGCTAATTATTCTAATTATATTATTATTTAATGCATTTGTGAATCAAATTGTCACATTGTATCTCATAAGCACAGTCATGAATGCTTGTTAATAAAAGAGAACATTTGATAAAATTAAAAAAACATAGTACTGTTAAGTACATTTAAGTCAGGTGACCCAGGTCTAATCCTAGAACTCAGAAAGCTTTTAGGTTAGCCTGGGCTACACAAAAAGACAATATCTTAGAGAAAATATGAAAAGGCAATCTCAAAAGACTTCTTCATATATAATAGCCATAAAATGTGTCTGTTCATATCTGAGAGCCTTCCCATCTGGTGGAGCAGATGGAACACAAAGGTCCTTCATTGTCAGAGAGAATGGGACAAGAAATTGGGGAGATGGATGCTCTCAGGGAGTGCTCTGCACACTTTACCCATCCTGAAGGAGTCAAATTTGAGCTCACCCTTTGGGTGACTGATGATGTCTACCTGAAAACATGGTTCTGTGTTTGCCCAGTCTATGTCGATCCTGTAACCTGGAAGGCTTGGGGTTTATGACTTTGTAAAGAGTTCAATGAATTGATTTTGGTCACTCAAACTAGGGTGTCATTTCATTGGCATGTAGGATAAGGACTTTAAGTGAAAGGCTGTGTAATGGTATGCATACTAAGTTCACCTTTCTGGACTTCTAGTTTGAAAGTCAGTCTTGGGTGTTGGGCACTTCCCCAGATGCCCAGCTTGAGCCTCACATTTTCTGAGAACAAAGAAACAAGAAAAGTCCCAGTAAAATAAATAACAGGTGAAATCAGTTATGATTTTCTTAAGCTGAGTCGGTGAGCTGATAGCAAAAGCATTGTTCAGGCAAGGAGGCAGGTGGACTGGGAGGGAATTAGGACCATAGAGTCAGAAGACAGTAGCAAACCACGGGCAAGAGAGAAAAGGAAATAAGCAGTAGTCCAAACATGGGCACGGATGAACAGCCTCGGACAACAGGAGAACAGGGCAGCTGTCCTTTGGGGCTTTGGCTGCTCTGTGGGTCAGAATGTCTCTGGAGAGAATGAATAGGCAAGCCATATTGCCCACAAAATGATAATTTTATGAAACTCTCTGCAAGCCAGTGACAAAGTGGCAATCCATTCTCTGCTGATTCTCTTCTTCATGTATAGCCATGAGCGTAACAACGGGGCAGTCATATTCTATTACGCCTCATTCCCTCAGTCAAAAGTCACCGTGCGTTCAGGTGCTAGGTTCAGTGCTTCACTCTGGCTGCGCTCTTTGAGCTAACCATCCTTTGAAAGAGGCAGCCACGAGGCAGCGATTTAATGAGCACTATGGATGTGGAACAGAAAGCAGCTCCTGGTTTGCAGGAGACTGGAAACATTCGATGAATAAATATTTAAAATTAACATGGGATGAGATTAAAAGGAGCATCTGCTTGGAAATCAGGTATCCAGGAAAAGATTGGCAAGACAGAGGCGCAGCCGAGGGGAGACGCACCCGCTTGCTGACTGCAGCCAGAAGCAGCCAGAGGCCTTGGGCCAGTATTCTTATCATCATCACTGCAAAGCAATAATAACAATAAACACAAATAGTAGGGTCACAAGCCTGGATGTGAAAATTGCCAATAAACTGGCATATTAGAAGAGAGGCTGGGCTTGGGGATGTCTCCTTGTGGTCACTGGAGCTTGAAAAGTAGCTCTAGATGATCCCAGTTGCTTATTATCCCATCCTGTTAGATTTAGGAAAATGACAGGCTGAGCACTTAGCCTGTCTGTGCTAGTTCAGAAATTAATCCCAAATATTAAACCAGAAGGCCGCTGCAGTACAGAGTACCCACGAATGCTTTCTGAGCCAGAACGGTGAGAATAGAATCTTCAGTTTTGCTTCAGTGTGATAGTCAATGTCTAATTGAATCACCAATTAAAGGAAATAATCTGACACACACTTGTTTCTGTAGATAAGGAGACCACTACCATGACTAAATTGGCTGAGGACTAGAGATTTTAAACAATCTAAACATGTTAGAGAATGAAGAACTTGCAACAAGATAATACCAACACATGTCTATGTTAGATCAGAATTCTAATTGATTGGCACAGTAGCTAGCTTCCTAGACCTTAGTCCTGCTTCTGCTAAGGTAAGTTATATTTACTTTTAACTGCCATGACATTGCTGCTTGACCAGTATACCAGGCAGGAAGATAAAAAAATGTCTGTACACATATAAACAACTAAATGAACAAGAAAACCAAGTTTTCTTCTACTTGAACATGGATGAACAATATCACTTGATGATGGCCCCACCCCTCCCTGAGAACCTATTGGCAATTGGTGCTTGCTGAGGAAGTGGAGGGTGGTATACTGGTGTAGACAATGGGAGGTTTTTAGTGGTGTAGCCACTAAACAAACAAACCATCCTGAGAGCAGACAGGGAAGGAGCTGAGAAAGAGGAAGGGAAGCAGTAGGAATGGAGGGAACTGGTAGGTGGGGGCAATGGAGGGCTAGTTGATGGTGTGCAAACACCCAGAGTTTCTGTGTGGTGGAATCAGGCTTCCCTGTTAATCCTATATTAGAGGAAGAATTTATATATATATATATATATATATATATATATATATATATATATATATATATATGTATATATATATACATACAAACATATATATATATATATATGTATACATATATATATGTGTGTGTGTGTGTGTATGCATATTGGACAAATGTGCTGAAATAACCCCAAAATGGGAATACATTTTATTTTAATAAAACATCCAACCCTCTTTTCTGTTTCTATCTTACAGCACACACACACACCTTTGACCTTTGTTCCTATTAAATAAGACTATTCCTGTTCTAGTTTACCCATAGTAGTTAACTTGACACAAGGAATTACAGTTAAGAGAAAATCTTGTTCTTTCTGAGAAACACCTCTTCCTTCCCCACCATTTACCTACAGGCTCCATGTGATCCAGACAGGACCTTGCTTGGTGCCCAACACTGCTCAGTCAAGGAATGTACTCTGAGCCCAGGAAGCCACAGTTGCTCATGAAGTTCCAAAGTTCCATGAAGTTTGAAAGGTGCACTGACAGTTAAATCGTAGCAGCGCCGTCTCCTGAAGAACTCAACGCCTCTGGAATTCCAAAAGATGCCTATTTGCTCTGTTTCCAACTCCCCTTGGGATGTGGTGATGTTTCCACCAGCTGCCTTCCCAGTGACGCCATTCTCTCATGGTTTCTCTGTAAGAAAATCCGGAACTGTCTTCAGGCTGTTCCAGTATTCGCCACAACCTCTTCATTGGTGCTAAAGTTCTTGTAATTAAAGCCCTACCAACAACTTTTGTCCTTTCTGCACACAGTGTGGTGATCCATTTCTGACATACTGCCTTGAAACTGCTTTATTCTGTTCATGATCATTTATTCCCCTAAATTAATTTCTAATCCCTAACTTTCCTTTTCTATCATTTTAAGTTTATCCTTAGATATTTTTATTTATCCTTTTACAATTCCATGTATGCATACAATGTATCCTAAGGATACACCCATCATGCTGCTCTTCACTATCAACCCCCTAAAACTCCTGAAACAAAATTCCTGCGAAGTATGAACAGAATAAGGGGGGGACACCAGGCCCTGGGTATGGTTTTATTCACTTTATAAAGTTAATTTTATTGGCGACTAGATTGCCTGTCAATACATAGGACTTTCTATGAATTCTTCTAATGTTCTAACTAAAGGCATGGAATACAAAGCCCATAAGTTCCAGGCTCACAGTAAGTATCTAAAATGTTCCTTCTGTGGATTACGGGTAACAGCCACTGACAGGCCACTAAAACAACATGGAACAATGTTTCTGAAGGATCTCCAAAATAGGCAGTCTATGGGAAGAAGGACAATGGGATGAGGCCTGTGAGCTGCTGCTCAGACCTCTTAAGGCCTAAAGTACTTGTACACACAGCTGCCATGTGGTAATGTTCAACTCTAAGTCATCTCAGGACACTGGCCTAGGCTGTAGCCAGCTGCCACGCTCAAAGGCAGGCCTTCTCCTAGAGAGACTCTATATAAATAGATCCTGGTTCATATGAGTCCAGAGCCCAGTCCTCACCACAGGAGACACCCCAGAAGAGCCCCAGCTGCAGAGCTCCACCATTGGGTAGAAGCGTGATGTGACTTCACTCCTGCCCAGAGTTGCCTGCTGCAGGGCCTGTTCCCATAACGTGCTGTCTAACTGAGTCCCTGTTCCCTATCGATGTTCTGAGAGCCAGTTTCCACAAAGTCCAAGCTGCAGCATCTAAAGAAATAGATTGGTTTCAAAAGTATCCATACATTGAAGTAAATAAAAGTATATGCAAAATACCTAACTAATAGTATCACTTCGGCTTATGAAGTTTGTAATGTGCATTAGACAGCAAACGCTCTACCTGCGGAGGGCGCATATTTACACACCATGGTGTGTATTTCTGAGAGTCGACACCTACTGCACGTTATACCGTTCGCTGGCATTCTTATATGTAAAACAGTGTTTATGAGGTTGTGATTATTATTATCCATTCTGCTGACACAGAAACTTGTCCTTAGAAGGTTTGAGCATCTTATTCTGGATCCACAGACCCTATCCTGGAGAACCATGCTACGGCTGCAGAAGTCCCACTGCAACACTGCCTTCTATCCCATTTTTGTATCTTATTCTCAAACTCAGAGGAGAAGCAGGATCTTACAATCAGACTCCAACATCTGGGTTTCTGGTGGTTTTCTGTGGCAATCCTCTGTCACTGACTGAATATTCAGACAAATTAAATAATTCTTTAGGTAGCCAAGGCCAAGGTAGGATATGCTTGGTGATGAGTTCCAATCTTCTCTCCTACTATGTGAGTTCTTCAGGCCTGAGGCGTTTGCTAAGAAAAAATATTGTCAGCACGCAGTTAAAAATGTTGAGACAGAATGTGTAGCCATTCTTCATGGAATTAACACTTCAGAAATTGAGATTAATACTGGCAGAAATCAGACACATACTGTCTGATGATGGGCAAACAGATTAATCAAGTAGATTGTCACAGAGACGATTTGATGTTCACAGTGAACTGAGACAGATATCATCCAAGCTAAGGCCAAAATATTCTAGGACAAAATACTTAAGGGTTCTAGAAATCTGAGCAGTTCAGTCAAAATTTTGGTAATGGAAAAGAGAGTTGAACTAAGATCATTTTTCATTTAGCTTTGATGTATCTTTTTCAATTAACAGATACGTAAGTGTAACCATGTAGCAATACTATGGGGCACAGTAAAGAACAAGATCTTTCATTGATCTTTAGAGGGACACATCCGTAAGTTGTGGATGTCATTAATATATCCATGCTGGCTACAAGAGCAATTTCAGAGGAAAATAATACAATTATTAATCCTCTAACTTATTAGAAATACTTGTTACTATTTTAATATGATTAAGAATCACTTTTAACTTTAGATTATTTTTTATTTAAATGTTACTCAACTTCTCAGCAAAGATAAAATTAAAATCAACATTTCAAGTCATAATTGTCTTAGACCTTCAATCAAGCAAGATAGCACAGCAGAGTAGTAGCCTACAGTGTATTTCTATCTTGAACCTGACTTTGAGCACTTAATTAATAGATTCTTATTCAATCACGAGTATTGCATTCACGAATATCTGTTACAAAATAACCAAACACATTTTGCATCAAACACAATGGACAAGCCATGCACACCATGGATTTGGAACAATTCTGTCTTCTGAAATAGGGAAAGGGGGCACAGAACTGTCCTTCTGTGCTGACTTCCACACTGGCACATGTACAGTACAGGGAAGGAAATGCTACCTCTGGGATATCCTGACTATTTCAGCCCACATCAATCATGCTAACCTTGGTGATCTCCTGAGGCTATGGTCACTGCACTGTCAGAAACACATCAAATGTACCTGTGTGATTCATCTGAAAGGCATACTTAGAACATAGGTTGCCTTATATGCACCATCTAGGTTAGCATATTTCAATTTAATATTTAATTCTGTACTTGAAGCATCCCAACAATTTACAACTGAACCATGTTTTCAGGCTTGCAGTCTTTACCCACAGTTAGGAGCCAGTCTGACAGTTTGAATCTGTGTCCATTTCTTCTTGTTCGGCTAAGCTGGGTTCTGGTGAGAATTCTCAGAAAGAAAAATGAGGAAATTCAAAGGCTAACTGTCTTCACAGGAGACCAGAAAACAGCACACGAGTGGACTAAAGAGGAATTCAAGGCACCCGAGATGTCTACAGCAGTTTGGAAGTGGTGGGCACGAACTGACTGGCCTGGATGCCGCCCTGTGTGAGGCTCTCAAGGTACCTGCAAACTTCTGACACTGACACACCGCATTGCATCTACAAAGCTCACACTCCAGAAATGTGCACAGAGCACCAGCAACACTTCAGGGAGGTTTATAACTTTGTGTTGGGTCGCATTGGTAACTGCCCATGGCTGCATGTGGCCCATGGGTTGCCTGTTGGAGAAGCCTAAGAGAGAAAACAGAAAATGCTTAATGGAACATGTGTGCTGTGAACTCAGGAGGGGACACTTGCAGAGAAGAAAGGGAGCTGGCAGGAGAAAGAGGGGACTGGAGAGGCGCTGGTAGGACCTCTAGGAATAAGTCTAATGAGATAGGTGTATGAAGTGTGATAAAATTCATGCCTTTGCATGCTAACCAAAGCTTCAATTTAAAAAGAAAGAAAAAACGAAAGCAAGCGAACAAACCAACATAAAAACCTCTTCAATGTAACAGTAGGAGCCAACATAGATGAAGCTTGGAAATGAACCAGAAGGGTGTTGGCAAAGACGTGCTCTCTCGGTTGTCTCCTCCGGCAGCTCCTTGGTAGGCCTTTCTCCGTCACATGTCACTGTGTTGGGACTCTCCGCAGATGCAGCAGGAGACACAGAGGCCAAGTGTAGCGGAGCATCACGTGAAGGACCTCCAACCCTTGTCAGTTGACGGTGCCCCTGCCTGGTCTTTGTATTCACTTGTGCATAGCTTACTCTACTTGGTCCCCCATCATATGAACCTGAGCTCATTCCCCTGCATCTTCTTTCTGAACTTTCTTATAAATTAAAGCTTAAAATATATTTCTGCATAATTATTTCCAAATGTTACTTTTACTTTTGACAAAATGAATAAACACACAGTTGCTAATATTTACTACGCTTGTTGATATGGCTTTGGGTCTGTTCCACCTCACCTCTCTTCTCATAAATAATTAACGTGTTCCTCGCATTCTAAACATTTATTCCTCCTTGATAATGTCCTGAAAGTTAAAGCATAAATACTGCACATTTCAAATTTCTCTCTGATAGAAATCCCTTTATATCTACAACCTTTCTATCCTTCTACAGTGCCAGTTCCGAGGTAATTACCCCAGGTACAAACCCTGGGGTAATGTCAACTCTTTTGAATCTCTCTGCCCACCCTCAGTTCATGCAACTATCGGGTCTCTAAATGAGTCTTAGACATGTGGTCTTCACATGAGTGACACCCTGTCTTCTGAGCCACCTCGTGTGCTGCCTGGAGTCAGTTCCTGCCTTATACAGCTGTGGCCTTGAGTTCGGTGCTGCTCTCAGGCTTTGGTAGTCAGCACCACCTCTTTGGGTTCAGCCTTTTCCTGCCTTGCTCAGCCATGTTCCAGGGTCTTCTACTGAAGAAGCCATGCTCTGAAGGCCTGTGAAAATATGCTAAGCAGCCTGCCCAGCCCCACAGCTTTTGACCCCGGGATAAACCTTCACCTGCAGGATGTTTATTCATGAACCGCTCCCCATCTTGCTAATCATAGTGCTCTTTGGATCACTGATAGATATCACTGTACCTTGCATAATGGCTAGCAAGTGAGTAGTCACAGGACTTGCTAATGAGCATTCCTGTCTTGATTGAATCTCTCCCTGTGTGGTTGCTCATTTCATTGTGATTTATCCTTCCGGATACCACCACTGTCGGACTTCTTCACTGAAATCTGTCTCCTTAATGGGTCATTAGACTCTGGAAAGGACACAAAACCAAAGAAAAGAACGTGTGTGATTCACTGAGTTAAATAAGGAAAACAACATACAATGCCACGACCAAGCGACACAAATCACAGGAAGTAACCGGACATGCTGTGGCGGCTAATCTTGGTTGTCAGCTTTACTACCTCTGGAATTAGCCCAAACTCAAGCTGCTGTGTACACCTGTGTGGAGTTTTCTTGACTGAGTCATGCAAAGTAGGAAGACTCACCCTGCATCCAGATCTTTGGAGGTGGGAAGACGTTCCTTAAACCTGGGCCATACCCTCAGGTTGCAGCTTATATAAAGGACATGGGAGAAGTGAATACTTCTCTGTCTGCTTGTCCTTGCTCTTGCTGCCAAGTTCATTCCCTCATCAGTATTAGAACCGACTTCTTCAGAATTCTGGAGTATGCTGAAGACCAGCTGAGACATATGGCCTCATGAGCTGAACCACTACTTGCTTCTCTCCCTCTCTCTCTCTCTCTCTCTCTCTCTCTCTCTCTGTCTATCTGTCTGTCTCGCTGTTTGTGTCTCTCTATCCCTCCCACCCTTGCCCTGAATATCTTGGTCCTTATTTCCTCTTGGTTCAGGTTTCTGCCGTCATTTGCCTCTGCCACAGGAGACGGGAGCCATCTATCTCTCTTCCGTCGCTTCACTGACAAGTCTGTTCAGTGCTGTAACTGAAGTATCACTCAAGAGTTCCACTATCTCGTTGTTATTCTGCTTATTTTTCTCCAGGCTACTATTGTTGCTATACCCAAGCCCATCTTCTTACTGTTCAGCGTGACAAATAAACAAAAAGCCAAATTGTTCAAACTAGATGACTTCACTCAAAAACCCACTGGATTGGTATGGAAGACTGTCATCAAAGCCATCTTGCTCTTCAGTACCAGCAAGATACTTTAAACTTAATTTTATTACAATTTTTTAAAATTGTGACAGGGGGATATGCATGGCCTACAGCGTACATGTGGAGGTCAGAAATCAACTTAGGGAAGTTGGTTCTCTCTGTCCACCATGTGGCTCCCAGGTCATCAAACTTGGCTGCAACCATCTTTACCCACTGAGCCATCTCACTGTTCCTTTAAAAAAAATTAATGGCAACAGATGCTTGGGTATGAAGTATTTCCCTAAAGGCTTATGGTTAGAAGCCATGGCTCTTGGTGTAGTACTTTTCATAGGTAAAGCTTCTGAGGGATGAGTATACTATACGAGCTCTGACTTTGCTGATGAGTTAATCCAGCAATGGAATTATAATTTGATACCATTATCAGAAGAAGACAGAAAGTAGGAGGTGGGATTATACTGGCTACTTTTATCTCAATTTGACATAAGCCAGGCCATCTGTGAGAAGAGAAACTCAATTAAGAAAATTCCCAACAGATGGGCTGTGAGAATTATTTAAATTAGTGATCGGTGTGGGAAGGCCCAGTTCATCGTGAGTCATGCCACCCCTGGGGGTGTTGGTCTTGGATTATGTAAGAAAACAGGCTGAAAACAGGTAGTATTGGTCATGCCTTTAATCCCAGCACTTGGGAAGCAGAGGCAGGCAGATCTCTTTGAATCTGGAGGCCAGCCTGGTCTACAGCGTGAGTTCCAAGACAGCTAGAGTTACAACAGAGAAACCCTGTTTAAAAAGAAAAACAAGAGCAACAACAATAAAACAAAAACAAAAAGAAAGAACGGAAAAAGAAAGCAGGCTGAGCAAGCCATGATGAGCAAGCCAGGGAGCAGCACCCCTCCACGGCCTCTGCGTCAGCTCCTGCCTCCAGGTCCCTGCCCCGTCTGAGTTCCTTCCCTAGATTCCCTCAGTGATGAAGTGTAACTTGAAAGTTGTAAGCTGAAATAAATCCTTTCCTCCCCAAATTGTCTGTGGTCATGGTGTTGACTCACAGCAGGAGAAGCACTAACTGTTTGGATTCTGGTTGGAGGAAGCAGGTCACTGACTGAGCTCACGTCCTTGAAACTTACAGTCTGCTCTCTGTCTCTTACTTCCTCCAGGCAAGCATCTCTGCTTATCTGTTTCTTTCCAGCAGGACTTCTGCTCAGCACCGATCCGCTGTGACCAAGTGGATGAAACCTTCACAACTGTGAGCCAAAGCAACACTTTCCCCTTCGGTGAGCTGAGTTGACTAACACGAGGAGGTTTAAGGCTGTGGAAACAAAGGGATCCAGAAAGAACATCCTGAGACTCTACCCACCTCCAGCTGAGGACGTATGTCTTCCAAGGTCTCTGTAACATTAGTACAGGTGGCATCTCAGCCACACGTTAACATAACGTGCTTTTCTATGTCCTTTCCTTATCCCTAGACATTATTACACAGCCTTTAAGCTTCTGGAAACCTCTATCTTACAGAGCTAACAAGCCTCTCAATATGGAGTTAATACTGTCATGTCATGGCCATTAAAATCTCAACAGTAACAAAGAGAAGCGGATGTTATACTTAAGTGTCTTCTATTGCAACTTAATTTGCAAATGACTGTGAAGTGTTTTTATGTTCTTGATCTTAGGGGACTAAGCACCAATGATTTTTTTTTTCTTCTCAGAAGCAGTTTAGAGTAATTTCCATTTCACTGTGGCATTTACCTGCAGGACCTCTTCCACAGAAGAAGGAAACACGTTCCGTGGCTTGTACATATTCCAGGCAAAGAAACATGTGCGGTCACGAGTCTCTGTGATGGGGCTGTCCTAGTCTGCTTTTCAGTACTGTGATAAAAACCATGAGGAAAGCAACTTAAGGGAAGAAAGGGCTGATTTCCTCCTGTGCTTCCAGGTCATGGTGTATCATTGAGGGAAGTCAGGACAGGACTCAGTGACCTGGGCTGCATGGAGGGAAGTCAGGACAGGACTCAGTGACCTTGAATGCATTGAGGGAAGTCAGGACAGGACCTAGTGACCTCAACTGCACTTTGTACACTGGCTTTGCCCTCATGTTCGGCTCCTTTTCCTATCTATCCAGGCTTACCTGGCTAGAGATGGCACAGACTACAGTTGTGTGGGCCCTCCTACACCAATCAACAGTCAAGACAATCTCTCAAAGACACACCCACAGACCAATCTGATCCGGGCAGTCTCCCTCAGTTGATTCTAGGCTATGTCAAGCCAAAGCCAACTAGGGTAATGGCATTTGCAAAATTACAGATATACTTCAAAGCTCCATTAAAATAAAAAAACAATCAACTCCTGGTAACTGAGTGCATTCAGAGAATGAGTTAGAGATTAGCCTTGGCATGCATGTCAGCTGACACTGTCCTTCCCCTGGGAGAAGGATGCATTTATAATACACCCTGCACCCACAAGTGTCTCCAGTGCCTATTACTTTTATCACAAGAGGCAACTGACTCTCCACTGCAGTCTTGGCACCTGTGGGATCACAGCAGACAGATGCTCTGTGCACAATAACATTTAGAAAGAAAGATGGGAAAATGATTTCTGAAGTGAGAGAGCAGGAACAATGTTGAGTGGTCAGAGAATGGCTAGATAGTTGGAATTCAGCCAGCATGAGCCACCCATGCCTCTCCTCTTGCTGATTACAGGATCCTGCTGGATCAAGTCTAAGGTATTGCATGTAGGCAGTGACTTCTGGGCTCCAGATATGACCTCTTTGTGCTTGGTTAGCATAAATGTCAATAAAGTAATATGTAAATTGAATATAACCCAAGATCTTGTCCTTATGGTGCCAGCCAGGGTCTGTACACTGCATTGGGGGTAAATACTATTCCTAGTCTTCATTCCAGAACGCACCACTCATTTGAAACCATCGCTTTGCTGTTAATAAGGAGCCTGGCATAGCCACCTCAGGTTTTCTTAGTGGACATCCAGTGAGGTCCGTGCCAGGGTAAACTTGCTTTGTAAATAATCATCACCCACCCAAGGGGCACAGAGGCAAGCCAATTGTTAGTCATTTTAAATGACCTGTTTGCACAGTTAACTCCCCCATGCTGGGGAAAGGTTACAAATTTTCCACAGTAATTTTGAATTTCTTTTTATTCCCTCATTTTATTTTGCATTGTAGAAAACAGTTTGTTTGTTTGTTTTAAATATACTTCCAAAGAAAACAGAGAAATAAAAGGGGCTCAATTATTGACCAGCGCTGCGGTTGTAGAATGGGAAAGTGACTTTCACAGATTGCTTCCGAGGTGTTTTTAATTGATTGAGTCATTATTTTCCCACGTTCAAAGGGAAATTCTGGGAAAGGTAGGCTCTGCCTTTCAGGACCAGGGTGAGCAACTGGGCTGGACTATTCCCTTTCAGACTAGTTGAAAATCAGAGCAGAAAGGTTTCCTTTCAAAATATTTGTTTTTAGCTTTTCCTTAAAAATGTGTTTAACAAATGCCAAGGCTCCCTTCAAGGAGAGAAGCTATTACAAAGAGCAATGCACAACCACAAGCAGGTACTGTCGTTCTTTTCCTTTTCATTCTGGTAAAGTTTCTTAAATATTTCTTTACAAAGCAATTCTTTCTGTTTTATAATTTTCTCCTTGATGGGAATGCTCCCAAGCAAGACATCACCCTTCCCTCTGACCCTTCACAGACCTTCACTTTTCTTCTTCCTCTGGTCCTTCATTCTCTGCTACTTTGAACTAGAGAACCATTCAAGTTCACCCAGAGTCTCTACACCATTTTTCTAAGTGTCCCAAATACTTCAATATTTTAGAAACTTAAACTTTCCTGTTTTCACACTTAAACATTGTTCTTCATATTTTATTATCAATTGACATTTCATTGCCTTTAAATCTGTTTATTACACTTGTTTGAGATCCCTGTCTGCCTGCCTCTGCCTCACCTGCATCTAGGTATTTCTGAAACACACAAAGTGGCTTTTCTGATTGGTTACAGTTTTTGAGGATGTTGTGTTCCTAGAGATGTCGTGTTGGATTTGATTCCTGGAGCCTAGTCCTTCTGCTTTTACTTCCATCATGTTTCATACAGTGTATTGTTCATATAGCTTTGGAAGGGGTCTTGGATATGAATAAGACTGGGTCCCACTGTGCTCTCTGCTCAGTTTACAGAGTGCTGCCAGCATTTCAGTGATGTGTCCTCTCCATGCTGCCAACTCCCAGAATTTGCTGCTCTCTCTTTCCCAGTGCTGCATCATAGTCCAAAGTCAGCAAGATTGAAATACTCATTCTAGCAGTGGAAATTCAAGTGGTCATTACGGTTTGGTCCACTGTACTTCTTTAGAAATCTCTGTGATTTTCAAGCCTTTTTTTCAATTCCCATCCACGAAGTTTTCTGTGTCTTCATATTAGTAAGATGAGTGCATTATTCGCTGAGATTTTTTGTAGCTATTAATGTTCAACCTTACTTATAATTTGTACTTATTATAATATCCTCAAACTTGTGTTGGAAACATCCTAGGGCCTACTTCTCTATTAAAATAAAGTACTATGTATCTCAGTAGGTTTTTTAAATGTATGTTATTTTGTAAATACTCATTATTTGCTTCCACCTACAGAGACTCTAAGAAGCTCTCATGTGAGCCTCTCACGGCAGCTGCGATATACTCAACAATTGAAGGGGTGAGTAGTTGCGGTCTCTCGCCGTCCACTCTAGCTTCTGTGGTGGAGTAAAGGAAACTTAAAATCCCCAGAATGGGGCTGCAGAGATGGCTCAGTCCTTAAGAGTACTGTCTGCTCCTGCAGAGGGTCTGAGGTTGATTCTCAGCATCCACGTAGCAACCCACAACTATCGGTAACTCTAATGACTCAACGTGTGTGAGTGCATGAGGACACACGCACATGAGCTTACACACACACATGAGGGCACGTGCACATGAGCTTACACACACACATGAGGGCACGTGCACATGAGCTTACACACACACACATATACACATGAGGGCACATGCACATGAGCTTACACACACACACACACACATGAGGGCATGTGCACATGAGGTTACACACAAACATCCCCCCCCCACACACACACACATGAGGGCACATGCACATGAGCTAACACACAAACACCCCCCCACACACATATACACATGAGGACACACGCACATGAGCTTACACACACACATGAGGGCACGTGCACATGAGCTTACACACACACATGAGGGCATGTGCACATGAGCTTACACACACACATGAGGGCATGTGCACATGAGCTTACACACACACACATATACACATGAGGGCACATGCACATGAGCTTACACACACACACACACACATGAGGGCATGTGCACATGAGGTTACACACAAACATCCCCCCCCCACACACACACATGAGGGCACATGCACATGAGCTAACACACAAACACCCCCCCACACACATATACACATGAGGGCACATGCACATGAGCTAACACACAAACACCCCCCCACACACATATACACATGAGGACACACGCACATGAGCTTACACACAAACACCCCCACACACACATATACACATGAGGACACATGCACAGGAGCTTACACAAAAACATCCCCCCCACACACATAAACACATGAGGACACGTGCACATGAGTTTGAACACACACACACACACACACACACAGACACACAGACATGAGGGCATGTGCACATGAGCTTACACACAAACACCCCACCACACACACACACATGAGGACACGTGCACATGAGCTTGAACACACACACACACACACACACACACACACACACAGACACACAGACATGAGGGCATGTGCACATGAGCTTACACACAAACACCCCACCACACACACACACATGAGGACACGTGCACATGAGCTTGAACACACACACACACACACACACACACACACACACAGACATGAGGGCACGTGCACATGAGCTTACACACAAACACCTCCCCACACACATATACACATGAGGACACATGCACATGAGCTTACACACAAACATACCCCCCCACACACATACACATGAGGGCACGTGCACATGAGCTTACACACAAACACCCCCCACACACACACATATACACATGCACATGAGCTTACACACAAACATCCCCACACACACACATACACCTGAGGGCACGTGCACATGAGCTTACACACACACACACAGACACACACAGACATGAGGGCACGTGCACATGAGCTTACACACACACACACCCCACACACATATACACATGAGGACACATGCACATGAGCTAACACACAAACATCCCCCACACACACATATACACATGAGGACACATACACATGAGCTTGAACACACACACACAGACACACACAGACATGAGGGCACGTGCACATGAGCTTACACACAAACACCCCCACACACACACACACAGACACACACACACACACATGAGGGCACATGCAAATGAGCTTACACACACATACACACCACACACACAGAGTCATCTAGTCCTTCTGACACAGAGAAGTCGTATCTCCACTCCCTTGTTCATTATAGTAAGAATGAAAACCCTCCCAGGGGATTCAAGGGATAAGCTTTCCATGGTTAATCATATAGGACTGTGGTCTTACTGTCCTGGTAATGCTCATGCCTGTCAAGATGAGAATATTTTCTTACCTTGAACAATAAGCTACTCAAAATGAGACACCTGTTCTCTGGTGCTTCAGCTAATTCCATCCAAGCTAAGGATGTTGTGCATGTTAACCAAAAGCATGAGAAATCCTCTCCCTGTGAGGATGTCAGATGTGCACCTTGTGAGGTTAACCCACTGTCCTCTTTTGCAATAACTTTAATCTTTTTACTGGCTGATCGTCTATTACTTTATATCAAGATAAGGGTTAGTGAATGACTGGGGAAGACAGACTTGGAAACCAAGTGTGACTAAGGAAAGAACAAATGCAGTTGATTTTAATCACCATTCATAAGCCCTCCTTCATTTTCAAGTGGTTGGTGATTGTTATTACATTTAAGGTGGGCACCTTGATGGTTTTGATTGTTTCAGTTTAAAAGTTGTCATCACAAACAATAAGCTTCATATGTTACTCATTAGATACGTAAAAAAAAAATTCCTGCCTGATGTCAAGCAGTAAATTTCTATTATAGTAGCCTGAGCTATAAGAAAAAGAAAACAACAGGCTAGTCTCCAAACACTGTGAAACAAATGCTGCAGTAGAATGCTGTCCCTCTGAGAACGCTTTCAGTGCACACTAACACGGGAGTCGTGTTTGTGTCTTTACAAGTTCTGTCAAGGCTGTTCATCCTAGGAACACCAGTTCTACGCCAACAGTCGCTCGAGAAGAGGTAACATTGGCTCCTGTATTCCAAAAGCCTGTAACTCAAAGGCATGCTGTGAACTACTGATCTCCCCACACAGTCTTACTGCCTTCTAAGGCAATCAATTTCCACCACCACTTGGAACTGCGTCATGTCTAAGACTGGGCTTAGGTGAGTTGTTCCTGCTGCATTGGCTCAGCTACATCAGAGCAGGTGTGTGGTGACCTAGGGTTTCTGATGCCTCTCTGAAGTTGCCAATCACAGAAGGCAGCACCTTGCCTGACAGAAGCGTGACAGAGATAGCTTGGGTCCTATTCACAGCCTTGATGCCCTGCTCTTGAGACTTTTTTTGTGGCTGAAATGACTTTATTACAGTAAGACCAAGAAAGTTGTCAGTTTGCCTACAGTCAGGGACAGAGGGTTACCAGAGAGAAATGCAGAAGAAAAAGTTAAAGGTGCTTACAGAGATGACTTTAACATAAGTAGCGACCTTGAGTGGGGAATATTTATTTCAGACTCATGGGAAAATAGAGAGTGAAATAGAGAGAAAAATCAGTTACTTTTTTCTTTAATCTTATGATTTTGTTCATCTAATTTTACTTCATTCTTGTCTTTGAATATTAATGACATTCGTGCTACACTCCTATCCTGGTTTGTTTGTGTGCCTGACTGCATGAATACACAAAATCCACCGTGCTAGGTTTACTGTCTATACATGGGAACCTTCAAATTTTAAGCATAGAGCATTTAAGTAAAACCATATCTTGTGCTGGAGGGAGGGTCAGGTTTGAGAATAGTATCAGTACAGTTGCGATCTGCTACTTAGAGGTAATAACAGTTAGTAGGATGATCCCCTGGACTGATGTTCACAGTGGAGGGAGTAAAGCATGATCTTGAGGAATTTATATATATTTAATTATTAACTATAGACATAGTTGAATACATTTAATGTCATTTGTGATCCACAAGTTTATACATACATATGTATGTATCTATTTATCGTCTTTATGTTTTGATTTTTCCAAAGCTGAAGGGTAACTTGTGGGAAAGAAATATTCCTTTAATTCAAATAAAAGTATCAACTACAAAAATATTTGAAGTGCTTTCAATGTTTGACTCATCACCAACTACAGTTCTACAACTGGTCATCTTCTAATCTAAAATTATGGGCAAAAACCTTTCCAGTCATTTGGTGGTAGTGTATTTTATGCTATGGAGATGCAATGGGCTTGCTGAGCCTGTCTCTTCTCACTTTTAACAAACACAATTTCTACGGATGTCTGCATTCAAAAAGTAACTAGATTTGGTTTATATATTTTCTTATTTCATATTTTAATAAAATATTTCTCTGCATATCAGATCGTTACATCAATTTTAAATGTATTACATGTATACATGTAATATATATATACATGTATGTATATATGTATATATAATATATATTCATACATTGAAAGCTTAATTTTTTTTAGAATACTTATGGGTCTCTGATGAACTTCTCTCAGTCAGCAGACAGTTACCTATTTCTTGGGGAAATCAAAGACTTTCACTGCATTCACTTCTGACAATATTATTTTCACAATTACAATTAGTATGAAAAAGAAGACCATCATTAAAGAGTCTCTAAATTCAAAGAACTCTCAAATGGCACCAGTAGATATGAAATACAAAATGTTACAGCTCATCAATTCTCCTTGCCACCTTCTCTCTCTCCATTTCTCTCCAATATTGGGGAATATTTCTCCATTATTCTACCCATACAGTTTCTGAGATATTTCTTAGAGAATTTGCAAAGGTAAGCTCATCAAAATGACATTAAAAACATGAAAATATTTTTGTTGTATACAATATTATATATGTAATTTCTCTTTTTCTGAAATCATTATTCATTTCAGCACAAAAACAGCTTAAAACTTTTGATTCAAATGCTGATGCAGATAAAATCGGGAATTCGGTAAGACTATCAATCACTTGGAAGAGTTTAAGACAGAAAACTGAAGTCACCGTGTTTAGCTTATTTGACAGGATTGCCTTATTTTTATCAGTGTTTTACAAAAGCCAAAGGGAGTCCAATAAAATGCAACCTGTTACCTGCTCCACCTTTCAGTCTTACACACATGCACGGTCTCCCTGCCCTGTCCCCTGGTTATCCCTGGTTGCAGACTCCTCTCTGTCCCCTGGCTGCAGGTCCCCCTGTCTCTTAGCTGTCCTTAGCTGTAGACCCCTCCCCATTTCTTAGCTCTCCCTGGCTGCAGGCCTCTCCCTGTCTCTTAGCTCTCCCTGGCTGCAGGCCTTGCAGTCCTTACTGTCTGGATCGGATACCACAGATACTGTCAGATCACTTTAACAGTCACCTGTTCAAGGCTCAGCATTTCAGAAGAGTGACTCTGTCTACCTACCTCTGCCAAGTCTAGACCTATGGTTGCTTCTACTCATTTCCTTGACCATAACTGATAGCTACAGATGTAACACCTTCACATCCATTAATCTTGTTTTTGTTAGGCTGAAAGACCGGAGTACTGCTTTTGTGTTGGTAATTAGTGTTTTCCCAAGAAGGTGATGTGTAACTTTTGGAAGATGTCAAAGCCATCTTTGAGGAGGATTGGTTACTCTGAGGTTGTACTTTCTGAAACGGTGGCTAACCTAACCCCTAAAGTTCTGCAGCTACAAACTGCTAGGGGTGCTGGAGAGATTATGAGAAAAGATTGTGGCGGAGTTCAAGAGAAAGATTCTTTCAACTAGAGTTCCTCTTCCTTAAACTGAAACAAACCCTGTTGACAATGTTTATTTGTAATAAACTCAAAGTCATGAGTTCCAACCCTACATATTAGTCCCCACTGCATTAGATTCACACCTTATCTGAGGCAGCACTTCATGAAGTCTACGCCTGCTTCCAGCTGGAGGCCTAAGGGCAGGGCCCTCATCAGGTAATGAATGATCTCCTTCCTGGTCCCTCAACGGGGTAGGGCCTCAGATTGCAAGGATGGTACATGCACAAATACATGCTTCTCTCCTTTTGATGATAAAGGTGCTGACTTTATACCACTACGATTAATTCACAAGGCCCCAGTCAGGTCACCAAACACCAAACACCACAGTCAGATCAAGTTTCTAGTCACTTAATACCTCAAATGGAGATTAATTTTCAGAACAGGAAGCTCAGTGAGAAGGTTCCAGGGACAAAGGCCCTCACCTCTGAGCTGCGCAGTCTGAGTTTGAAACCTGGAACCTGTATGTTAGAGCAGAAAAATGCCTTGACCTCAGTGCATGCACTGCAGTACACGCGAGCCCCCAGGAAGACACACACAACACACGCACACACACACACACACACACACACACACAGCACACACACGCACACGCACACACACACACACAACACACGCACACACATGCACACACACACACACACAACACATACACACACACGCACGCACACACACACACACAAAAAACACACGCACACACACACACAACACACGCACACAAACACACACGCACACACACAACACACACACAGCACACACTCACACACACACACAACACACACACACACGCACACACACACACAAACCACACACACACACAACACACGCGCACACACACAACACACACAAAACTCGCACACACACACATGCACACACACACACGCACACACACATGCATACACACGCACACATGCACACATGCACACATGCACCCACACACACAACATGCACACATACACATGCACACACGCACACACACGCACACATGCACACACACACAACACACACACACACATGCACACGCACACACACACACACACGCACTAAATGTGAAAGATGTTAATATTCAATACATGAGCATTTGAGGTCACACTCAAGTCTCACCCAAACTTAACATTCTGCCCCTGTCCCTGACCCAAGATTCATGTTCTTCTAATACAGGTTTCTTTCCAATACAATACAAAATGCAATCTCCCACTCTGGATAATCCTAGACTTACATATATCTCATTCCAGCATTAAGTCAAAATCTGAAGTTTTATTTGAGGGCCAAGAAAGTTTATTTTACTTGTGAACCTATAAATTCAAAATGAATTTTGTACTCCCAACAAATGTTGGGAGCACACATTTCCTTCCCAAAATACAAGGATGGATGCACATGGACCAATGGGCAAAACAAGAGCTGAATCCTGTAGAGTAGTCATTACATCATAAGGCCTACAGTACCCACACCTAAAAAGCTTAGGTGATCGGACCTTGAAAATCCATAGATCATCATCCATAAGGCCATTTGTTGTGGCTGATGGTACACGCCAGGTTTCTGTGATAACCACTGTATGCTGCATGTAGTTATACATCTCTCCCCTTCAGGTCTGTCTGAAGCTTTGCTTGCCTGGCTCCATGAGGCCTGAACTCATGACTGTTCACGTCTGGAACCCTCATCTTGATTCCCACCTAACCTTGCAGACTTTACTTTGGCTTCATGCTGAAAAATTTCTGATAGCATTACTCATGCACTGCACATGTCTTCCAACTCAACAAGACATGCACCCCAAAGTCTACATCCATTGTGAGTCACATCTGGGCTTTTCTGAACCACAGGTACAGTGTGAGTGCAGGAAAGACTGACAACAGGAACGTCAATACAGAGGGAGTCACAGCAGTCAGTTTACAGAGGATACTCAGGATGCTTCCTGAAATTATTCTGCCCTGGAAGGTCTCTGGGCCTGTCATCAGAGGGGAGGGGAGGCTGAAGAGAGTTCAGCTGACCTGGAAGTCTTCATTCTTGCCTTCTTGATGTGAAGATGTGAAGCAGATGGATCTGCCTTTGCCAACATCTATCTTCTCTTGTGTTTTCTCTGTTCCCTCCCAGGTCACTCTGTGAGTTTTCCAAACCTTCTCAATTTGCTTCCTTTGCTCCAGAGTTTCATAACAAACGTGACTGAAAGCAACAGATACCAACACTCCATACCCCAAATGATGGCTGTTTTGAAATTCCTCCCATCATAAAGCCATGCTCTCCAGTAAAGCCTTCTGTAAAATCCTGAGTTGCGGATGACATGCAATACATAAGATTGGGCTCCTGCAGCTTAGTGACACCGTGATGTTCCTTGCCCATTGCGCTCTCATTAGAATCATTGCAGACCTACCTTTACATATGCTATCCCATAATATGCTAGCCACATGCACCAAGCTCCTCCACCATTTTCCAGAAGCCCCCAAAGACATCTGTACATTGAAAGGCATTTCTTATCAGCAAAAGCCCATCACATGGACTCTCTCTATTAACCTGTCCTGTAGTACTATTACTATTAGAAGTACTTGTGGTGACTACTTTAAAAAGAAAGATCTCTTTTTATTTTGTCAATATTCGGTCCTGAGGCCAAGTAAGACTTCACATCCTCATTTACAAATTCACCAATCATGTGGCTTCCTCTAGTGATACTCCTAACTACCTTCCAAGGGCTCCCACATAACACTAAGGTAGGAATACGTCCCTCGATTGCTCTCAACAGTGACTAAATTTCAACTCAGGAACCATGTAGAACATACTCTAACCATATTTAAATCCTGGAAGCCTATGGTTTCATTGACTATGCTCATATTTAGAGACATGGACTTTAAAGAGAGTGTTAGATGAGGTGTTGGATACACCTTGAATCCAGCACTGACTTTTAAAAAGAAGATATATAATAGAAGTACACTCGGATTTAAGGTTCTAAGAGGAGGCAGAACAATGGTACCATCTGAAAAACAAAGAACCCGGTAGCAATAAAACCAGCTGACACAACTGTCTTGGATGTCCTGATAGCCGAACTAGAAACCAAAACAATTCCGTTGTCAAATTTCTGAGTTTTGGTAAACTCCATACAGTCAGTAACGTGATCATTTTTACATGGCCACTGTTTCATTCATAAACAAAGATGATAATTCCAACTTTTAGATTTATTATTAGGAAGAAAAATATCTTATGTATAAGTTCCCTCTCCCATGATAAACACTCAGTGAATCAGAGCTAGTACCTCTGATGGGGGCATCTGCCTGCCAACATGTGGGTGTTCTGCACGCAGCTACAGAGAAATGTCAACTCACTAAGAAATCATTAAACTGTTCTTCCTTCTACCCCATTTTCTGTGAATCCAGTCATAACATGCCAATTTATTAGCATAATAGAAAAGGGCCTGAAACGGCTCACACGGGCTTTCTGTGAATTCTACCATTTCATTGACTTGTCAAGCAAACAACACGTTTGCCATTTTAATCCATAGTTCTGTGTTTGTAGCTGCAGTGTAGCAAGGTGGGAACTAATTAAGTATGAAATTACCTTATATATCTAAAGCGGTACCTTCTCACCTTTAGGCATTTTGGGAATCCACCTAATGAGTTGTGAGTTTTGCTCCACAGGACAATCGCAGAGCTCATTAATGCTCATTAAAACGTAAGTAGTAGTCAATGGATTCAGCAAAACTCACTGTATTTTAATGAGCAGCTGAGTTATCCAATGGGCCAAACCCTGTCATGGAGAAAATCTAACTGCACAGAGAAAGTGTGTGCTGATAAAGACACTGAGCACTGTATGTTATTGCCTGTGGACACATCAGCAACATAGGGGAAAATACCCCAGAAGCTCACATCATCACTACAAAAAAATCTGAGTGGATAGTTTAGAAAGCATATGAAGCAACAGAGAGGGTGATGGGTAATTGCCAATGTCAGCCTGATTGGCTTAAGGGATACCAGTGAGGTGGGAGAGCAAGCCTTGGTGAGCAAGCCCCCCGAGGGTGTTTCCAGAGTGTTGTGTGGTTGTGAGGGAACAAGTGGGAGGAGCTAGCCTCCCTGTAGAAGGGCACACCCAGAAGCTTGCATGCTTGGAGGGCAGCGCCATCGATCGCCTGTCACCCCAAAGGACAGGAACAGAGGGCTGGTCAGTGCATCCGAACTAGCTATGTCTCTCACTAAGATGGCCAAATTCTTGACAAAAGCAATGGAAGAAAGGAAGGTTTTTGACCCACAGTCTGAGGTATATCATCCCTTAGAGCAGGGAAGGAACACGGGAGGCAGCTGTCACATGTATCCGCAGTGGGGGGCCCTGCTCCCCTCTACCTTAGACTAGAGTCCCAGCCAAGTGTTGCTGCCACCACAACAGAGGACATCTTCTTTCTTTGGTTAAACCACCACATTCTTAAAGCACCCTCAAAGACATGCACAGAAGTTTGTTTCCATGGTGATTCTAAACCCAGTCAAGCTGACAAATAAGATTACCCCTCACAGGATGTCTGAATTCCCATAGCTGAGACTAGCTTCTGCCCAGGTCTCTGGACTCCTTAGCCTATGGATGCTTGGCCTCCCAGGTTCTAACACCTTTACCAGAGACTGAAAATGTTTCATCTGTTCCTCTGGTTCTAACACCCTGGCAGGTGGAGTCAACCAATCGACAGAGGCCACAGGGACAACAGCTCTCAGATAAGTTGTATCGACCACCATTACCATTTGAAGCAAGTCCACTAAAATTCTCCATTGTGTGTGTGTGTGTGTGTGTGTGTGTGTGTGTATACAATACACAGATACAATACATGCACTCATACTTGGCCTAGTAGAAATGCTGATAGATACCTAGATGACCAGTGCTGCTATCACGTGAATCATAGAATACATTATATAACCTATGAGACTAAGATATAAAATTGCATATGGAGTGATATGTGGAATCATTGTAGGATTACCTCTGCCTGAACTACATATCTGACACCTGTGTGAATGAGTTATATGTGTATATGAATGTTACACCATCAGAGCAAATACAAAGCAAAAACTTTCAACCCTATCATATCTTATGTGGCCAGAAGACTTTTAGCCTAATATTGTCACTGTCTACATAAAGTTTAACATTCTTAAATAACAATGATTTATTTCTCTCAAATAAATTCATATTACTACTGATATTGGGAAATATGCTAAACGAACATGGGTTAAGGATGTGGTGGTTCCCATGAGCCATGCTTATTTGAAGGATTTATCCTGAGCTCCTTTTCATGTTTCAAAAGTGATAAAGGCTGCATTAATCTTTCTATTTTGCAAAGACACATCTTAGTTGATTTCTCTACTGAGCTTCTCAATATGAACCTATTTGGGGAACATACAGTACCTTTTGTTTAAATGTACAGTGTTCATCATAAGGCCTACATGTCGGAGTTGTGGACTCTATTTTCCTATGAACGCTCATGATTTCATGGAACTCCAGGATTCTTTGCACCTCTTTCTGGAAGGGAGCATACTTTAGAAAATTTGAAAACTATCTGTGCACACATGGATCAGATCTGTATCCTTTTGCAGAGTCTGTCTACAGACAGACAGACTCTAAGGAGACGTGGTCATCTTTTGCAGAGTCTGTCTACAGACAGACTCTAAGGAGACGGGGTCATCTTTTGCAGAGTGTCTACAGACAGACAGACTCTAAGGAGGCGTGGTCATCTTTTGCAGAGTGTCTACAGACAGACAGACTCTAAGGAGGCGTGGTCATCTTTTGCAGAGTCTGTACAGACAGACAGACTCTAAGGAGATGGGGTCATCTTTTGCAGTCTGTCTACAGACAGACTCTAAGGAGGTGTGATCATATTTTGCAGAGTCTGTCTACAGACAGACAGACTCTAAGGAGGCGGCGTCATCTTTTGTTTTGTCAATCAGGCCTTCATCAGTAAGATGATCTCAGGATGAACTTTTTAAGCACAAAATATATATATTCTGGGTTGACATACTTTGGTTAACAATAATGGTTAGCCAGAAGCAGAACTACAGAAGCTAAAAAGCAAGGTTAGTACATTTTGAGACTTTCCCAGAACTGTATGGACTTTGATGGATTAGGCCTTTGTTTCAGTTTTGGTGGTGCTGCCTGCATCCCGAGCCTTACAGCCTGTATGGAACTTCCATCACGGAGTCAGAGCCCTTTAAGGTTGCGGGCCCCGTTACACATCACCTACATGGAGTGAGTGTTGAAATTTGGTTTGCTGACAAGAACTCTGTGTGCTCTTCTCTTCTGAGCTACCTCTCCAGCACCAAAGTTTTGTTTATAAATTTTATATATTTAATGATTGGTTGCTAGTCTCTTTTGCAGTGTAGTTCAGTGTCAGTGTAGAATCCTAGAAAGAGAAGCTCCATATGTCGGGGTGTGTCTAATAATAGTGATTAAGACAGGCAGATGTTGTTTATCATTAAAACTTAGTCTGCTTTTGTGTCATACACAGCTCTCTCTTTTCCTCCCTGTCTTTGGGTTTTCCATTTTGCTTTGTTTCGTTTTGCTGGGCTGACCTCTAACTTACTACATATCTGAAGCAGCCCTTGAATCTTGGCACCTCCTAGTGCTGGCATCGCAGCCATGCACCCCTCACCCAGTCACTTTATAAACAATTCCGTTGATTAACTTTGAGTTTGAAATAATACAATGTAAGATTCGCTGTCCTCATTCTCCATCTGCAGATGTGCAATCTTTTACAGGAAAGGTGGCCTCTCCATGGTGGCCTGTCTGTTTTTATAGAATCATTATTCTTTGTTTAATGCTCATATAGTTCCTACCAATTTATAGTCTCTCTCAAGATTTCCTGACTGGGATAGTCACAGATCTCATGTTGCTCAGTCATCACAGAGGAAGAATCTCAGGTGCAATCACAGACACAGTGTCCATTGTCCTTCTCACCCCTCCTGGAGCTGAGGATGACATCAAGGGCCCAGCACTGATGGACATCCATACAATCCTGGGATTCCGCCTGATCCCACTGCATTGCTGACACCTGTTTGTCATTCCTGGGCTGACAAGCTGGCTAAGTGTGGAAAGCTAACATCTTGAGTTAGATCCCTGAGAATCCCCTGGTGCAGGAGTGGATCAGTTCCTGCAACTTGTCCATACTCCCACTTACACCAGTGGTTCTCAACCTTCCTGCCACTCCACCCCTAATTACAGTTCCTCATGTCACAGCGACCCGCAGCCAGAAAAGTATTTCATTGCTATATCATAACTGTAACTTTGCTAATGTTATGAATTTTAATGTAAGTGTCTGATAGTCAGATGGTCTTAGGCGAGATCTGTGAAAGGATCACTTGACCCCCAAAGGATTGAGACCCACAGGTTGAGAACCATTGAATTATGTACACACAAAATCATATGTACACACATGAAATAAACAAATATAAAAAAACCCTACTAGTCCCGTGCTCTGTGACCATTAATTAACCTCCATGATGTCAGCATTGTTATTTGTTAAATGAGAGTGATAATAGTGTCTATTTATAGAGTCTGGAGGGACAAGAGAGAAAGAAGTTGCAAAGACGGTTTGCAATGTCCTACTTTATACTGGTGGATGGATTTCAATCAATTCCACTCATAGACATCATAACAGATGTGTAAGTGGATAACGGGTTTGAGACATCAACAAATCTTATATGCCAATATACTATATTTTTGAAATGTAAACATAGGTAAACATATCTAATAGAAACTGGGTTGTATATGGGTCCATAACTCAAAAGGAATATTTCCCAGATGTTAATTTATATACATACCAGTTTATAGGTGATGTATGAAATTACAGACCACTTGAGATTTCCTTGGGAAGGTTGTAAGGAGAAAGAGTATTAGGGCTGATGAATGAACTTTAGAAAGCAAGACTGTAGAAGATTTGATAATCTAACGAAGTTGTTGGCTCTGATAACACTGATGCATTTTAAGCTGAGACTTGTATCAAAGCAGATTTTAATGTCTTTGATGCTTCAAATGATGAGTTGCATGTTGAGAGGAAAGCTCGGATACACGGGTCGAGTTAGAGATCAATAAGGAAGAACAAAATCTATTTTGATGAAAATTCAGAAATCAAGGAATGGACTCAAAGCATACTAGGGATCTGTGTCACAATGGAAGTATCCACATGTTTAAAGAATCATACAGTGGGTTTTCTACAAAATAAAAAAGAAGAAGACATGAGGACATTTCCAGTGGTCTGTGAGAGGCCAGAGCATTAATAAGTTGCATTAGCACAGATGACTTGGGCTCAAGGGGAGAGTTATCAGACAAGAGACTCTTAACACATTGCTCCCTGTGCAACAGAATTGAAGTAGATCTCAGATGCCATCTTCATCTTACAAAAAACAAAAGCATGATATTACAGCAGAAAGCGGTAAATTATATTTGAATAACCAGACATCTTAATATGACCAAAATTATGTAAAACTCCAACAACCATCAATTTTCTAGGAATTTCAGTCTCCATGCTAATTTACAAAATCAAGCACAATATATTTGCAGCTGGCTCAAATCTCCGCTAATCTTTCACAAAGAGATTTTGTTAAGGAATATACTTGAATTACAGAAAAACATATCTCACTGAACTAGGCATTTGCCAAACTGGTATGGTTCTGTTAAGAAAAAATATTTGGAATTTTCCAGTATATGACACTCAGGTCTCTGGCATCTTATCCTATGTCCGTGTAATCAACAGACAGGTCTACATTTGATAGATGAGTCCAGGAGTACCAAGGAAGAGCGTGGTTCCTGGGTACCTACAGCCTAGATTTTCAGAAGAGGTAATATCGGTGGGTCACATGGGCAAAGACCTCCCTCTGTTTGAGTCTTGTCTCCAAGACACGCAATGTAGTTGTCATGTTATGACAGGAATTTGGTGAAACGTTGGTAGCAGTGTTCATTTCACATTTCTCAGATGGTGAATATCTAAAGGTGTCTAGATCGTCTTAGGAAGGACAATAAGGAAGAGACAATTCAAAACAAGGAGACAACAAACAGCCCTGTGTCAGAGTTTTGTGTTAAGCACTGAAGTACAGTGAAAAAAAATCACATGAACTGACTAATAAAACCAGAAATCATTTCTCAGAGATTTGAAAGATGGAAAGTCAAATTTCCCAAAAATTAGGAGTCTGGTGAGGGCAGTGCTTCTCAAAGATGGGCCTTGTCTTCCAGTGCTGTCTAGGTAGCTGATCCCCCAGGATTCCTGTCGTATGGGCATTCATCAGTTCCATTCATGAAGACCTAACACTTGTGGTCCGATCACACCCTAGAGACGTCACCTTCTCATATTGTGCCTTAAGGATAAAGACATCAACATTTGAAATTTAAGGGAACATGTACTTTTGACTGTGCAAACTATGAGCAGACAGAAAAAAGAATCTGGCATACAGAGTGCAAGCTATCCAGAGAGAGACAGTGTGGCAAACGTCCCAAGAGGAGCTAGCCAACAATGTAAACTATTATTAGACTATTGGATTGGCTCCATGAATGCCTAAGGCTCTTGATTCTACCCTCAAACACTTACTGAACTCTTCTATCTCTCTGAACATATTTGCTACTTATTGCATTTAAACAACAATGGTAGTTAAAGCATGGTCTTACTCTCTTTCTACACATACATAACCTTTTCAAAGAAAATAAACCCCAGACAAAGCCTTGAGGTAATTTTCTGTCTAAAATGCAAAGATTCATGCACATTGTCTTTAAGCTGATGTGCTCACAGAACCCACAGTGAAGCCATGTATCTGACAGCCTGACAACCTGGCTGAGTGGTCACTGCTCATTTGAAATATGGTAGATATTTGAAAGTGCCTTTTAGAACTGCCGTTCCAATTTACACCAATCTTCCTGCTATCTATGAAAGTGCTCCCTAAGTCCAAGGTAGCTGTTAGGGTGATGAGGCCATTTGGAAGCCAGGATCACAATGCACACAGGGTGGAGATTTCCTAGTGAAATCTTGAAACCTTAAATATAAAAACCTTTATTTACAACCAGCCTCCCATTTACTCTTTTTGCTATTTTTTCCTGTATTTTCATTCTATAGTGAGCAATTCTAAAAAATGATTCCTAAACATTCTTATTGGCATAGAAAATAATTAAGACGCATGGTTAAAAGGAAATCACAAGTTACATAGAAATTTCAAATTGCACAAACAAATGCATTTCAAAACGTGTAAAGGGAACACACAATTCTGAACAAACTGATGGCATCTGCATTACATAATAGCAAAAGCAACCAATAGAAAAAAGAGTTGTAAGAAATGAGCTCACACTGTTTTCCCTCCTTCTTGATGACGACAGTGAGTCTTAGATGGGTAGAGACTGACCAGCAATGGCGGATGACAGCGCCTGCCAGTCAGCTTTTAATCCATGTTGTGATAATTGCACAACTGCTACTCCAAAGTCACTTAAATGATGAGTATGTGTGGACCCTGAGCGATGTTTTCATTTATTTTATATTGCTTTAGTGAGGACCTAATTGCCAATAGAAGATGCATATCACCTCTGGGAAGTCATTTTTTTAAGTATAAATGCAAAGGCGATCAATACACTAATAACCTAAAAATTGCTAGTTCCAAAATGCCTAAGTAATGTGTTGGTTGATGGCGTAAGATGGGGCTAGATCAATGGTTTAGTGGTTAAGAGCACTGGTTGCTCTTGCAAAGGAATTTAGTTGGGTTCCCAGAACCATGAAGGTTCACAACTATCTATTATTCCAGTTCTCAGGTATTTGATGAGCTCTTCTGAAGTCCGCAGGCATTGCACATGCATGCTGTACAGACACACATGCAGGCAAAACACTCATAGTAAAATGCAAATAAGTCATTCAAAAATGACATAAGTTGGACATACGTTTACAAACTTCTGTGTGAGTGCATGTGTGTACGTGTGTGTGGGCACTCAGGACCTCTCTCTCTGCTTTAATAGACTCCCTGTACTGGAAACAGCAACAAGAAGAACTAGACTTTGAGTATATTACCGATAGTCTTCAACAATTCTTTCAATGTCCTCATAATAAGGGTATAATTTTCATTTAAAATTATACTTAAAGGAATTATCTTGGCTTAACTTTAACATCTAATTTGATTCACCTTCTATTCATAAGACAGCAAAATGCAGGGAATAATAACTGGAATGAGTCTGAAGTTAAAAAAAACCATGGCTTCCTCTGGCTTTCTGGAAATTAGTTTTGGGTGTATACTTTTCAATTTGGTAGCTGAATGACATTTTTCTCATCTCTGCTGCATGGATCAGTAACTCTCACTACCCAGCCACGAGGTTAATGAGAAATGGACGGTAACAATCAAAAATGGAGTGAGAGGATCTGTCCTGCTTCTCTCCATACCAAAAATAATAATGTGAATTATCTTCCCAATGCTTTCCCGCGAGAAAGCAAGCGATGTGAAATACCAGAAAGTAGAGAACATGCTTTGGATCTTGAAGACAGACACACCTGTCGTGGCTGTAAGATGAATTGAAGCACAGCCCTGATGTCTGATGCCATGAAGAATTGCAAGTTTACCTGACACAACAGCGCATTTCATCTGCTGTTTTCTACTGAGGAAATAAATAGCCTAAGACCAACGAGATGGCTCTGCAGGTAAAGGAGACTGCTGCCAAGTCTGCCATCCTGAATTCGGTCCTGGGATCCCACAGAATAGAAGGAGAAAACCAACTGCGGCAAGTTGTCCTTTATCCTCAGCGTTCACACACAAGCCTGCATACACACACACACACACACACACACACACACACACACACACACACACACACGGTTTCTAAAATTTAAACAATATAAACACTACAATCTCCTGTCTTTTTACATGTCAAATTATTCAAATAGGAAGCTTGTTTCCTTGGCACTGACACAGTCAAACATGCCCACCTGTCCAGCTGTCTTGGCACACAGGTGCATATATATGTCCAGGCATATACTTAAGTGAATATAGCACAGGAAGTTGTAGTAGACCTTGCTGTTACTGGTGAATGCAATGTGATCAATATGGAACCAGTACTGTTTCATGTGCTGCTCAAAGGAGCTCACCAAAATCTATGATTCACAGACATAATCTAGGACTCCACTGCCTGGAAGAATATGGAGCAGCATATGCTTCTGTTTGCTGGTGGCGCGGCTGCAAGATGGGACATTCATTGTGTAAGGTAATTTACAGTTCCCTTCCATAACTCTCATTTTGTGATCTATCAGCTTTACTCCTCAGCATTTATGATGGGAATTGAAATCTTACAGATAAGCAAGGAGTTCTATGAGAGTCTTGCAATGTGGCTGAGTCATCACTGTCAAACTTTAGATGAAACCAACGTGTTCTCCAGCAAGTGGTAGATAAACTGTCGTATGTCCAAACCAGGGAATATCGCCCAGCACAAAAGAAATGAGTATAGCCAAGAAATAACAAAGGAGAAAAAAACACAAGCACAAACAGCATGCTGCACCGTTCCAACCACACAACATTCTGGGAAAGAAGAAATATGGAAGGAAAAAGTGCCCAGTGTGGTCTGTGGCTGAGAAGAAAGAATAAACATACAGAGCAGGGAGATACCAAGGAGTGGAAGTATTTAGTCACACACTTATCAAAACTTATGCAATGCACAACTCCGAGAGTAAACCCAATGTCAGCTTTGTGTTTGGATGATGATGGTGGGGATAGCTGTTGGTTAAAACAACAACAACAGCAGCAGAACAACAACAAAAGCAACAACAGCAGCAGCAGCAGCAGCAAGCTGTGTCTATCAGGGGCCAGAGGACGCTTAGGAGGAGATCCATTCTACTTCATTATAGTGTGAATTGTAAATGAGTCTACGAAGGAAAATCCATTTTCAAAACATGTAAAGCTTACTCCGAGTTGGTTTATATATCTCAGGGAAAATTTCGCTAGTGAACAACCAGTGAGATTTTGGTTTCAATTTTTCCAGAGAATTTCCACGAGTTTTAGAAACTGTGTGTGGATATTAAACGTGGGTCAAGGCACCTGAGGAATTTCAAAGGTTTTCGCCACAGGTCCCTGGTGTCTAAAGCATAGACAACAAAACCTCTGTGGCAAATGGGCAGTGAGTGTGTGACATTGCGGCCACACTGGCGGCAGCAGGCCCACCGGAGGACAGTTCCGTGAGTGCACGTGCAGAGTGTGTCGACCTGGATGCCTGTCTGCAAGCTCTTCTTACTGGTATTTGTATTGGTATTTCTAGGGAATACAACTGTACATGACAGCCGATCTCCAGGGAGTGCGAGGGACAACCTCACCCAGTTCTTTCTACATTACTACTTCCTAACGCATTTGAGAAAAGGTAATAAAGACATTATCTCACACCATAGAGTGCTGACGTATTTAACCCTCCCGGAAGCAAGGATGCTCTTGGGATGTCACTTTCATCAGAGTCCCCAAACCTGCTGCAGCTGGCCATTCCCTTCTCCCTTTTACCACTCAGAAAACACTCACTAGACATCTTTGCCAATGCTGACCATCCTGCTTTGTGTACTGAGATCCTAAAGTGTGCTAATTACTCTGGCTGGAATTCAAAATCGCATCTCCTTTGCCAGGAATAAGACAGCGGTCCCTAGAATGCATGCAGGGCAGCACAGCTTTCAGCTTATTAAGCCACCATGCTGGCCACTTCATCATAGAAGTCTTTATGTCCCTAGAAGCCAAGAAAGATTTATGGAGCTGCTTACAAATTAAAGGAGATGCTGAATAGGCAAACACACGCTTTTGCTCACTGTGAGCAGTGCTAGAAGAAAGCACAACTGCGTAGAACTCACGATACCACTGTGCTGTTCAACAGTACAGCCTTCCGCTTGTCTGTGGGCTTTAGACTTTATGTTTACAGATGACTTTGCCTCCCCCCTTTCAAGTATATGAAGCAGTAGTAAGAAACTGAGTTTCAACAATGTTTTAAAAAAATTATGCGTATTTCCCAATTGCAAGCATCTCTAAACTTTTAGGGTTTGGGGGAGGGAGAGAGTGGGAAGAGTGGAATCCCGCATTACAAAAATTAAATACCACAAGAAGCCAGTTCAATCATCTTAAATACCTTCTCTCAAATAAAAGAAAGCACTGGGTTCCCTTTCCTTCTTCTTCTTGAGGGTGACTAACAAAGTCAATTTGGTGATGGAAGTGCCCTCTTTTCCTCATCTCTCCAAAAATGTATCCAAAGCGAAATCTTTGCCACAACTGTCAGAAATGTGAACTTTCAGTAAATCTTGCTGCAGGTCTCAGCTCACTCTGATTCCCACCAGCACATGGCAGTTAGCACAGAAGACAGTCACCGCTTTGTTATTCCACAGATACTCAGTGATTTGGCTAAAGGTTTGACCATATCAGATTTTCATAATATCCAAGTAAAATTAGATAAAATGAAGAGAATTCTATATTAGCAAAATGTTTAATTTAGGTCCATGAGGTTGCTAATTTGTGCTGTCCCACAGAGCTGGCTGTGTAGGCTTGGCCCAGATGCAGCCAAAACACCCCATTCCCAGGCTTTCTCTTTTCATCATGTTCCAGGTTGAGTGCCCTCCTCCCTTCTCTCTGAGCTTTGACCTCAGCATGGATTGTCACATTTTTCCCTCTTCTCGGTCATTTTTGCTGCAAACAAGTTGTTTACAAACAGCCTCATGAGAAAATACAGAAATTACTTTTCAAGTACTTAGTATTTTTCCAATTCTGATTTATATGATGTAGGTGGAGGAACTGTACTACTACGAATGTGAATTACTCCACCATCAAAAACATGACATTTGGCAGGAGATAAAACGTAAGAAGGAAACAATGACAGTCCAACAAAAACCTTTTCAATTAGATGCTGAATCATACCAGGCTGAGTGAGGCCTTCAACACTCCAAAACAAAGCTTGCTTACATGTAGAAACAGACTCAGGCTGTGATAGATTTCTATCAGTGCTAACGTGTTCTGAGAGCTATCTCCCCAGAAGCCTGTGAACTTACTAAATGCACTCATTGAAACAGCACAGTTAGCACTAACATGCTTGTGTCCCTGGATGTGGAAGGCATCTAGAGATCATGTGAGCATAGTGAAAGGAAACTGTGTTGTCCTGGATGGTGGGGTGAGGAGTGTGTTAGTGTGGAAGAGCGTAGTCGCTCAACAGGGTCTTTCTGTGGCCATGTTCCATGAATTAAGAGACATCATTTTGACCTCTCTGCATCCACAAATTTTTTTTCAAGAAAAACAAGAGAAATGCAGAGAGATGACTTAGCTCTTAAGAGCATTGTCTCTTCTTCCACCGGATGCTAGCTTGGTTCCCAGTGCCCACATCAGGTGGCTCACAACTGATCTCACAGCTCTGAGAGATCCACCACCCTCGCCTGGACTCTTTGGGTAATGCACTCAGAGGCACATAACTCCTCTCCAGAAACACACACACACACACACACACACACACACACACACACACAAAATATGAAAATAATCCTTTTAAAAACTGTTTCCAAATAACTTTTCTTCTTTCTCCCTACCCACTCTGCTCCTGTCTTTACCTATACAGATTACTCAGAATGCAATATCCTAGTTAAATTCATATTCTACTGAGTCCTGATTTAACACAATATTGCAAGTTTGAAATAAAGAGAATGAGTGCTGGGGAGTTGGATGTAAAGGAGTTGACAAACTAGAAGCAGTATTTCACTTTAAGGAAGAGAAGATCTCCGATGATGAGTTTACAAAATAGAAACAGTTCCTCATTTTAGGAGCTGGTCCCCTATGATGAGTGTCAATTACAGTAACAATAAGCAGAAAACAGAAAGTAGCCAGGCTTTCTGTCAACACAAATTGTTTTGGGTCACTGCTACTCTGCAGCAGCAGAAAATGCCAAGCTGAAGAGGTTTAACGAGGAATGCACATTTAGGAAGGGTGATCTGGGCCAGTGACAGAGCCAGGTAAAGTTTCCTGCCATCAAGGCTGAGGGCCAGAGCTTAATCTCAGGAATCCACATAGTGGAAGGAGAGAACTGAGTCCCCCAAGTTGTCCTCTGGCTTCTGCACCTGTGCCATGACACACAGGTGCCCCCTGCTTCCCACATACATATTCATGCAGAAAGTAAATAAATGAATGAATATAAATATAGACTTGAAGATTCCAAAAGTAGAATAGTTTCTCTGTGTAGAGAATACACTTGTTTTCTGAAGTGCTCATGTGGAGGTAAAAAAGAAAGCAGTTCACTGTAACTTTTGCTTTCTTAATGTGGGGCAAAGTACGGAACATTTTTATGAAGACGAGGATGGCCTATATGAAGAATTTGACCACCAAGCACAAACAGAAGTGAGACATTAATGTCTTTGAAAATTATTTAAGAGTTAAGACAAAAACAAAGGGCAGTGTGTGTGTGTGTGTGTGTGTGTGTGTGTGTGTGTGTGCGTGTGTGTATGTGCATGTGTGTGTTCCTGCACGGAAGCAGGAAGACAAAGGTATAATTCCTCAGTAAACATATCTTGGCCGGAGAGACTGCAGAAGGTCAGTCTTTGGATTGGAAGAGTTATTTTTTTAATTAAATCATTTTATTTTATATATGCGTGTTTTATCTGCATGTGTCCATGTGTACCATACACATGCGTGCTGCCAAAGGAAGCCAGAAGAGAGTCTCAGATCCGTAGGGACTAGAGTTACAGACAGTCTGAAGTTGCCCTGTGAGAGCTGGGAACCAAACTTGAGTGCTCTGCAACAGCGGTCAGTGCTCTTAATTACAGAATCCTCACTCCAGTTCCCATAAGCCAACATTTTTTTTTTAAATACTAACTTTTAAAAGGTTAATTTTTTTGGTCAAATAAGGAAAAAAAGTTCAGATTTCTCCCTTAAATTTGGTGTAGAAAATAATACCACTGCACATCAGCACCTAAACTCTCCATGATCCTGCTAAGGAAATGCTGAGCAGAGCAAGCAATTGTATAAAGGTGTCCAGGACTTCACAAGGGACAGGCGTCTTAACATGCAGATGTCTGACTCCTCAGACCTGCGAGTGACACTATTAACTGTTTACAGCTTGATGCAGTGGGAAGTCCAGCTGGAAGTCGGCCTCACCTTCACTTAGAGTAAGAAGAACACAGCATTGCCCTGTATCCACGCACGTGCTCACAACGTGTTCAAGTTAGTCTTTTCATGGTAGCAGTTTAATAAGGATTTTTGGAGGCTTGAAAGGAAATAGCTTGCATTTTCGAAAATGCCTGGAGTGGCTTTGCCGCCTGTGATAAGGGATATATAAATCTGAGTTGTTGTTGTTGCTAATGGGATCTATTCTCGACAAAGCATCATTGTACTAGCGGCTTTTGTGCTGAGGCTGCCTAGAGGAGGGAGGCAAGTGGAGAGTGTAGTCCTGCTTTAAAAGGAAATAATCAGTCCGCAGGTGGCTGCATAGTGGGATAAGCAAATGGGACTAAGTGTTGCGTGGCTTTCCTCACAGAATAACAGCAAATGAGAATGAGCCCGATAAAGATCTTTTGTATAAGCAGCATGGAACAAAAGATTGGGTTCCTAAGTCTTCGTGTTTATGCAGCAAAACCATGGTTTCCTTAAAATTGCATTTTCTTTCCCAGGAACTCCTTACTATTATGTAGAAAGGGGGGAGTATGAAAGCTAAGATCTCTATCCCTTCTAAACATCTTGAACCTACTAAGAGTCACTTCTAGGACGCCATCACGGGTCACAATATATCCTGGATCTGAGACACAGCACTGCAGACTGTCAGTTCTTTCTTACCAAGGAGCTTGTCCACGGTTCAGAGTTAATGTATTTCTCTTTATCCCTACGTAGAGAACAAATTCACAAGAGGAGGATGTAAGCTTACATCAATGCTGAATTAGTCTGAAAAGGCTATTATTTCTGGCTTTTCACTTCTCTTTATTCAACTCAGTCTTACTGGGCAGTTGGAAAACATTTGGAACACACCATGGACTTTGGAAAAGGAAAATATGCGTCTTCAGGTTGTGATGAAATAAAATCAGGATATTTTCAAGTCACTCTGATTTTCAGTGATAAGCACTTTCTTGAAAACACTGCCAGGTGTAACAGACAGCTGAGAGAAAAGGGAGAGAAGCATAAACACATCTCAAACCTGCCCTTGTACGGCAGGAAGGAGTGCTACAATGAAGGTGCTCACTTTTAGATGTTCAGTCTCTTAACTCTGCTACCTTCTGTTCACTGTGAGGGTCCCCACTAGGTACTGGGAGGGGGCAGAGTGGGAGTGGCCTGCAGGATTGCCATATTGGAGGACAAAGGCAAGGAGAGGGGATGGAGGTGTTCCAGCTTCAGCCCAGTGAGCCTGTGAGCTGCTGCCAAAGATAACAGGGAGGCTCAAAGGCTGTGAGGTACAGCTGCTCTGGCAGGGAGCTGAAAGTGTTAGCAAGAAGGTGGGGAGGGGAAGAAGAAGAAACGGGGGAAGGAGAGAGAAAGAAAGGGGGCAGGGGCTGGGGAGAGAGGAAGAGGAAGACTGGGTGGGGAGTAGAAGCAGGGAGGTAAGTGAGAATAACAAGAGAAAAACAGAGAGACTCTGACTAATTTAAAGGTTCTGGAAACAAAGGGACGATCCCTATGGAATCGGACACTCATTTAAAGGACAGTAACCTGCTCTTGTTGTCATGTCAGATTTTCCTTCTTCTTCAGGGCAGTCTTGTTAAACATATCCACTCCCATGACAGCAATTACAAACCTAATGAGAGCCCCTGCTGAAAATGAATTCATTCAAACTTTAACAGGGAGTTTAAAGATAGGTTGGGGATTCGGATGGAAGAGTGAAAGCATGAGCACACCAATATACAAAGAGAGGGAGGGAGGAAGGCAGGAGATTGTGTGCATGTGTATTGTGTCCCTGTGACTATATATGTCCACATGAGCCTGCACATGTCTAGAGAGATGTTTGCTCATTTGTACATGTCGCTGTGTGGTATGTGTTCATGTGTGCACCTGCCAATGCATACAAGCACGTGTCTGCGTGTGTGCACATGCATCAAGGAACTGGCTGAATATATTGTGGACGTTATATGCTATGAAGGACTAGGTCAGTTGATGGAAAGTTGTTAGGAGACATAGTTGATCCCCAGCTCTGACTCCCAAGCAGGTCAGGTTTGTTTCCCAGGTGACCCCAGGCATCATCTGGGGATGTTTATCCCTCCTCCCTCCCTCCATCCCTCCCTCCCTCCATTCCTCTATCCATCCTCTCTCCAACCTTTCCCTCCCGTCTTGCCTCATCCCTTTCTTTCACTTTTTCTATTTACATATTTTGTACAATATATTTTGATCTTTGTTTTTCCCTCCTCTTTATCATGAATAACAAGCCCATCTGACAGCACCATGGGCCAGCCACGAGAGAGACTGCCAAACTTCCCACTATTTCAGAGCTCAGAGAAAGGTAACCATCCAGATCCTGGGATACTCTCTGCACATTTGGCCCCTTTGGGGTCTTGGTAAGTTGTTTAGCATTTTTGTCTCTGTGTTTCACAGGTGCATGGGCTAGGCATACTTGCTTTCCATGGTATCTATGAGAATTAGGTGAGGCCTAGCAACAGAAAAGAACTAAGCAAACCCCAGTGCTGTAGCACAGATTAGAATGGTCTTCAGCAGAAACCATTTGCTATTTGCTTTCCAGTTAAACTAGGAGTAAATAATAGAAAATGATTGATAATGTTTGCCCCAAGCTTCCAATTGTTTTGTGTGCCAAGGAAAGAGACAATGTTAGTTTCCATAGAAATGAGAAATGTTTTCAGTACAAACCCACAGGCAGGAGAAATAGCCGCTCCTGGAGGATAAGGAAATGGAGTCTTATCTAAATATTCAGTGAGTTCAAATAGCTTTATGGCCATATAATTCTCTCTAATAGCTGTCTCTTTATCAAAAATCTTGGTTCTGTTCTCCTTTCCTGATGTCAGCCCACCCTTTGCAGTTTTCGTGATTTGTCATGCGCATAGCAATCTTCCTAAGACTATCTCTCTTTACGCTGTAATCTTGTAAAAATTAGGGAACAGAACTTCAGTGAGAGCAAACTAATCCCATTATTCAGAGTTTGCTAAAGTGACTGCAAAGACTCACTGTCACATAAAATGGAAAACTCCTACAGTAAGTACCAAGAGGTCAGCTGTGCCCTGACTGGAGGTATCCACAGATGTGAGCTCTGAATGCACCAAGGAAATGGGCTGCCTTCTGTGATTGACAGGAGGGGTATAATTTGCTTGTTCTAGTTGGCTATGAGCTGGAAACCTGTCCCAGTGCGGAAGGCCTGTCTGCTGTTGCTCCAGTAGGGACTGTGGGATCCAAAGGCCGCAGAGAGTGCACAAGGGTTCCTGAAGCTGGTTTGGAGAGTTACGAGTTTTATTCTAACATTTGGTTTTATTTGTATATTTAGTTCCAGCTCCTCGGAGAGATGCTGCATGTTTGCCTCTGATCTGTTTGCAAAGCTGAGTTGAACCAGTTGAAAGCAACACGGAATGAAAGCAAGCAAGAGAGAGCCCAGGGCAAAGACAGGACTTTTATTCCAGACTTTAGTCCATTCTCACCCATGGTAGAATTAGAGTCAAAAAAAGAAGAATCAAATAAGAGAAGCCCTTTCCTACTTTCAAATAAATCACATAGTTCTAGCAAAGTGCATTCTCAATAAAGATTAACTGGGCACAAATCTGGATTTGATCATATGCCTACAGATAGTAGAGATTTCACTGAGACTCATGTTCATGAGAAAGATTACAGACTTAAGTGTAGATCGTGCTAGGGTAAGACATTAGTCTCCTAGACACCAAATCAGGGAGGATGACTCAAGACTGGGTGCATCATTCTCCCTACAGGGACAGGGCAGAAAAGGTCTTAAGCTTTCAGAGGGATGTGGGTGGAAATGTGTTCAAGGAAACAAGCAAAGGTAGAGGACAGGCTGAGTCAGACAGAGCAGCCAGGTCAGTGTGTATCCTTATCACCCAGAGCACAGAGATCATAACTCACAATTCGCACAGCGGGACTCTCTTCAGAACAATATTGCAGTACTGCAAAAGAAAAAAATAATCAATTGGAAATATTAGAATCCATCAAAGCTTAAACTGCTTCCTTCTCACATGAGGTTAAAGGTCGGCACAATGGTGCAGTAGGTAAAGGCAGTAAATCTGACAGCTTGAGTTTGATCCTCAGAATCCATGGAGTGGGAGGAAAAGCACACACTCAGGAATATCTTCTGACTTCCATAGGCTCCGGTATACACACACACACACACACACACACACACACACACACATACACACACACACACACGTAAATATGTAATTTTCTAAAGCTAAATATAGGTTTTGTATGAAGCAGAATAAGTCAGACATATAAGGAATGTGTGGTCTCGGGTGTGGCTCTACCCAAGCCTGATGATAAGAAGCACATTTTATGGAGTGTTGCTTGAGGAGGGCCTCTGGGAGTCCTCGGTGACTAAAGCAGTGTAACAGGTTCCTGGAATGCCCTATATAGACACATTCACTGCACAACAGAGGGTAAGCCGGTCAGAAAACTCTAGTTAGATCTGGTCTGAAAGGACATCAAGTAAAATGGTAGATGGGAGGCTAACGGCAAACCAGGTTCTGTTCTCAAATGCAAGTCCTGTGGTTAGGTGTGTTTTAGATAGTTAACTGCAGTTAGCAGGCCACAAGGCAGAAGAAACACCTGATCAGACTTCTGCTTCAGACAGCTCACCACGGCAGCAGGATAAAGCAATGGTATGTGAAGGGACTTCAGAGTGGTGTACCTTCAGCATTGACCACCCCAGAATCAAAGGATTTCCTTTTCAAATGATGTTGCTAAGAAAAAAAGTCAATCCAGAAACTGGGAGTATGAAGGAAGATGACCTTAGTGATGAACAGAGATTGGAGATCCTGAAAAGACTCAGGAGGAGGTTGTCAGATGTGTGGACCACAGGAAGCACTTAGTCAGCTCTGCTTTGTCCTCTCTACCTTCCCTGAACTCTTCCTCTCCATGGTATTTCTCAGATGACTAAAACTTGGTAAGAACTGACCAGTACCTGTAGAGATTACTGTAGTGTGCAGCTGGTCTGTTTACTTGATGCAATCTCATAAGACTATCTATCTATAATCAGTAGTTAACTTACATTATCCAACTTCCAAGTTTAAATGATAGATTGTTGGGCATCGGCAGTGACACATTTGCACACCCAATCTGTTCAGGAAATGTTTATTCTCTGTCATCCACATCAGAAAGCAGGCCAGTGTGAGGTCACTGCACCCTTCATCTTTACGAACCAGTGTGTTTTTTGACTTCTTGGTTTTTGAAGACAACCCGAGTCACCGTTTCCCTACTTAAAATACTAAATATTTCTGTGTGCTCATTACAATGAAATTAGCAAGTATAATCCACGCAGCCTGCTCGGGTATTCAGAGACTGTGTGGTTGAATGTGCAGAAAGGTCTGCAATGAATGGAATCTCTCTTCATAGCACTGCACAGTTTTGTAGTACCTGGTTTCACATGTGGGAAGAAGTTTCAAACCATGAGGAAATATGAATTCTAAAATAAATAGTTTATCATGAGAAGTAAGAACTCTACATCAAATCAAGTTTGAGATTCATAAACATGTTTTTCAATTCAACATAGAAACTGACTTAATGTGCTAGTTTTTGGTGTTAGAATTGTAGCACTAGAACCTCAAAGATGATAAAATGTAAATATGTTTGCATACATAGAATAACTGTGTGATTAATGATGACAAAGTTATTAATTTGGCAAAGTAAAAAAAAATTAAGTTTAATGCAAATAAATTCTTTTCAATTGTGTCACTTAGGGATCAAATTCAGGACCCTGCAGGCACTAGGTTAACACTCTACCACTGAGCTTCAGGACCCTGCACACACTAGGTTAACACTCTACCACTGAGCTTCAGGACCCTGCACACACTAGGTTAACACTCTACCACTGAGCTTCAGGACCCTGAGCACACTAGGTTAACACTCTACCACTGAGCTTCAGGACCCTGCACACACTAGGTTAACACTCTACCACTGAGCTTCAGGACCCTGAGCACACTAGGTTAACACTCTACCACTGAGCTTCAGGACCCTGCACACACTAGGTTAACACTCTACCACTGAGCTTCAGGACCCTGAGCACACTAGGTTAACACTCTACCACTGAGCTTCAGGACCCTGCACACACTAGGTTAACACTCTACCACTGAGCTTCAGGACCCTGAGCACACTAGGTTAACACTCTACCACTGAGCTTCAGGACCCTGCACACACTAGGTTAACACTCTACCACTGAGCTTCAGGACCCTGCACACACTAGGCTAACACTCTACCACTGAGCTTCAGGACCCTGAGCACACTAGGTTAACACTCTACCACTGAGCTTCAGGACCCTGCACACACAAGGTTAATGCTTTACCACTGAGGAGTCCCTGGCATTCCTGTTGTTGCTGTTTCTGTTGTGTTTTGTTTTCTCTTTGACTTTGTTCTATTAATTTCTTTTTGAAATTATAATATAATTACAACCTTTCTTCTTCCATTTCCTCCTTCCAAAGTATCCCATATGCCTGGTCTTGCTCTTGTTGAATTTCAGGGCCTCCTTTTTATGACTTGTTATTACACATATATGTACATGTAGCCCTACATATAACCTATGGAATATATATAATGCCACTTATAAGCATGTTTTCAGGGCTATTTGGCACTGTTGTGAAGATAAATTTCCTTGATGAGGGGTGAGACTTATCTGTGGCTATGCAAACAAATATTTGAAATGTAGATAGGAATTATTCTGTTTCATGAAGTGGCATCTGGATGAAGTGTCTGTATGTGGCCCAAACTGGCCTCAGATCCATGGCATCTTTCTGCCTCAGCTACCCAAGTGCTGTGAACACCACACATACTACCATTCTGCCTTATGTCCTTGGCTGTTGATTGAGGATATCAATGTGTAGATCAGGCTGGCATTGGTCTTGCTATGCAGTACAGCCTAGCCTGCACCTCACTTTAATTCCTCACTGACAGTATGATAGACCTATATCACCCTGCCCCATCTCTTTAATATTAATTATTATAAGCAATTGACATTCACGGGAAGATAGATAATTTATTCTTGAATGTGCTACCTCTACCTGCCCCATAAAGACAGTGTTTTATGTCAGAAATTAATTTATAATTCTACATGCATAAGTATTGTAACAGTTAATAAGATCAACTTGGCAGAATCTAGAGTCACGTACAAGACATGCCTGTGAGGGTTTACCTACATTAGGTTACTGTAGATGGGAAGTCCCATTCTAAATGTGGGTATCACCATTCCAAAGCTTCTGGACACTGGCAGTCTTGATAAAAAGGAGAAATCAAACTGAGAACCAGCATTCATCTCTATGCTTCCTGACTGCTGATACAGGGAGTCCAACCACCTCAACTTCTGCACCATATATTTCCTGCCAAGTTGAGCTGCGTCTTGGAAACTGTTAGCAAAATGAATCCTTCCTTCATTAAGTATCTTCTGTCTGGTATTTTGTCATAACAACAAACAGGTGACAAGTGACACAGATTATTGATAGATGATAGACAGACAGATATCTATCTATCTATCTATCTATCTATCTATCTATCTATCTATCATCTATCTATCTATCTATCTACCTCCCTACCATCTAGTCACCTTCTGTGCATCAATCTATGTATCAATTGTCTTTCTATATCTAGCTTATTATCCATCTATCTATCTGTCAGTATGTTATGTGATATCTTAAGTCATCTCAGGAACACAGAAAAGTCTTCCAAGGGTTACCTAGTTTTAAGTAGTGTTATTTGGTTCCTGCTGATCCTGCATAAGCTGTTGGAATCCCCACCTAGTCTGGTCTGGTGAGAATCCTTGCACTGCACTGCTGTGTATTGTCGCACTTTTTAGCCCTTTTCTGTATTTTTGAGCCTGTGTCCTTTTACTCGCTCTGTCTGAGCTGGTAGCTCTGCTTCAGTAACAAACCAAAATGCTCTCCAGGCAGCTTCAATCTGTGGCGAACACAGCCTCAGCACTCTTTTGCTGACACTCGTTTACTCTTGCCCAGCTACAGTGACAGGAAAGTGACAGGGAGTCGTAGGTAACAGATTCCCTGAGAATTCTGTTTCCCAGAGTCAGTATCACCCAGCAACGCAGGCCAAAGAATTTGCTGATGGTGCCCTCTCTATATAGACAAAAGCCCAACAAACACCTTGTGAAAATCAACATGACACACAGGCCCTAAAAATGTGGACATGAACTCAAAAGAAAAAATCACTGGAAAACAGCAAAAATTAGTGTAACTCTCCCAAAACACAAACCCCAGAATGTCACTGTTTATGAGCAACATAAGAAAAGTCCTATGCTGATTGTCAGTACCACCCAGGGATTGCAAAAAATAGTAAAACAGAAAAAGACATTCAATAAAATTCAAGTGGGAGATAATCTGATAAGGATCAGGTCAGACTGCTCTTGAAGATAGATGCCACAGATCATAAAAAGGAGAAAACGGACTCAGACAACAGTATTCGATTAGCACGCTCATGTTAATATTTTCACAATAATTTGTTTTGCAATGTTGCAAAAATCTAGAAATAACTAGAAAAGAAGAAGAATCTTCATAGTCTAGTTACCGCCAAATTCTCAGTTATTATGACAATCCTGTCCTGTCTTGTGCTTGGTAGGACTGCCAGGAGGGGATAATGATTAGAGAAAGTAGCTGCTCGTTCATATCAAAAGCTTTTGCGTCATAAGGAAATGTGTTGTCACAGGGAACAGTCATTGTAATAGCACCGCATGTTGAGAGGATAACAATGCATTGTGAAAACAGGCTACAATCACCCTAAATTATTTGGAGGAATTAGTGACCTGATGCCACACTCAACCCTGCAACCCAGCGGGAGTCCATGGCACTCGGAATCCCCGCCCCTAGGGCAGGAGAGACCAGGCCCCTCCTAGCTGCCTGCTCTCCATGACCCACGGCAGTGCAATCTATGAGATCTGTGCTAAGGTTGGCAGGTGGGTTGCCTACCCAGCCCCGCCCCGCCCCACTCAAAATACTCCTTTGCCCACGCTGAATAAAGTCATCTTCGTTTCCACCAGAAGGAAGGAGTCCCGAGGTTTTTCTTAGTACTTGGTCCAATTCTTGGTGTGAGGAATTGGATCTGCATCAGTCCTAGAACCCCATCTCCTTTCCCTTGCGTTCCCCTGCCCCTCTCCCATCCGGGTAGGAGGGTAGGAGTCCGGGAGAGATGCCAGACCACTGGGAGCCTACACTTACAACCCGATACTTATGTTGTAACAACATATTAAGGACCTTATGATAAGAAAACAAAATACCAAAAGAATACTGCGACCATTGGAAACACTCACACACGTGTGCCTCATATGAGAGTGGGGTGAGAGCTGCGCGGCGCAGGCATGTGATGTAAATGCACACAGCCCACTGTCCTAAGTGCTGTAAATTCCGAAACGTGTGTATGCTGCTCATCTTATTCCCTCAAAACTCTAAGTTGGGTGTAAATTGGCATATTTTGATAATTAAACATATCTAACTATTGAGCTGGATACATGTTAACATGAAAATCCGCAACGAGTTTGGTAGTTTATTTTTTTCTTATTTGAATTCAGTATCATGTGAACCCAAGATAGATCTATGTCATAAACTATAAGCAAAATAATGATACTAAGAGCAAAGACTTCAGGAAAGGGAGCTATGTGAAGCTGAGTGGATTTAGTTTCTCACCAAGCACACCAAGCAAGTACAAAAAATAATTGTTTTGAAAGAAGTCTATAGTGCTTGTTTTTGTTTTCCAGATACGGTGTTTCTCTGTGTAGCACTGGCTGTCCTGGAACTCACTCTGTAGATCAAGCTCCTCTCAAACACATAAAGATCTGCCTGCCTCTGCCTCCTGAGTGCTGGGATTAAAGGCGTGAACCACCACAGTCTTGAGAAATCTATGGTGTTTTGATAAAATAAAAATGAAGTACCTTAAACTACTAACTTTTGGAAGTCTACATCTTGTATTCTGTCTCTCATAGATAAACTAAGATTCTTAGGAGCAAATGAATCACTAAGACATTGTATGGGAGTCATACCAATCAACCCTAACCCTTACCACATGCAGATGCTGCCCCATGTATGTCTGGATGTCAGTCTTCACCTCATGCTGCAGGTAACCTAACCCTACATTCCACACAGCTCCTCCACTTCATCTTGGGGGGGGGCAAAGGAAAACCAAGATCACAGTTTTGGTTGATATACTTATTGCTATTTTTTCTGTTTTCTGTTGGGGGGAAAGAAACTATAAGCTTATGTTTTATAATGCAGTTCCTGAGCAGCATCTCTGTGTTCCAATATAGCTATAATGTGTGATTTGAGGCATTTGTAAAAGCATTATTAAGTTGTATCACTGTAAGTCAGCTTGAAGCATAGTGATGGATTTCATAGATTCTGAGAGACATCGTGTGCTCATTAGAGAGGAAATAACCTGACATCAATACCTGTAGGCAGGATGGCAGGAATGCATTTGAATAAGGCCCCCATCATATAGATGATCACAGCTGCACATCGCGTTCACAGAGAGATAGTTGGTCTACTCCTAAGTAAAAATAGGTATTTTTCAGAGGTTTAAAAGCTCATATTCTGCAACATTCAGAAGCCTAGAAAAGTAATCTGATATAGTCCAAATAAACACTCCTGTCTGTCACATAACCTTTAATTATAATATGCAACTGTAATTTCACCTAATTAGAAAAGGTGAACTCAATTTTGAATTGCAAATTATTCATTTTATGGAAGCTTTTATGAAATTAAATCCTTGTCAGACTGACAGACTCAGTCAGTGCCGAATGAGGTGCCCTATGATGTGAGAGTTTTGATTAATCAGAGATCCGTTCCAAAGACTGCTGGCTGGAATCATTCACTGGTTTTAATGCCAGTAAAGACAACTTTCCAATTAAAACTTCCACCATTACATTGGGGACCAGAACCTAGCCATGCCCAATCTCTCTGAACTTACCCTTTCTCACTTGTAAGTAGGGATCAGAGAAATCACCTCCTGTGAAATAAGAACTTCATGAGAGAGAAATCATAAGAAAATAATCTGCTCACCATGCAGGGTATTTTAACGAAGCTTAATTGTAATTAATTTAGAACTGTTAAGCCTTGGGCATCCAGTTATTCTAAGAATGACACAAAATCTTTATAAATATAAAAGTGTAGAAAATTCTTTAGTTTTGTGACCTACAGACATTAAATCACCATTGGTTGGATAAGTGTGTCCATGCTCAATAAAAGTAAAACAAAAGAAGTTAAAAAGAATAAGAAGCATTAAATCTCCCTAAACTTTAATAAAGCCTGCTCTCGCTAATTAACTTCAACTGAACAAATGTTACCTAATGGCTTGATGTAAATAAAAGGGTCAGAATTCTATTCTATTCAGAGCAGCAATTAAAGGATCTTTAAAAGAAGCACTGACCACAAAATTGCAAATATGAGGGGGAATGTTTTAAGAATTTTATATAAATAGGAGTAAATTAGGCTTCAGGTTTAAGCCATTCCAATAATTGTTAAAATAAAAGTGACCTATAATCAAAATATTTTTCTTAAGAAACAGGCAGACTTGCATTTGTTACTTGCAGTCCCAGCATTCAGGAGGTGCAGGCAGGAAAAGCAACAGTTAATGACTATTCTTGACTGTATGAAAAGTTGGAAGTCAACCTGGGGTCCATGAGCCTGTCTTAAAATACAATCTTAAAATGAATGGTAGCAGCATGAGCAATGGCTCAGTGGTTAAAGACATTTGGTTTTCTTACAGAGGACCTGAGTTTCATTCCCAGGACCCACTTTGACAGCTCACGCATCTGTGATTCCAGTTTCAGAGGATCTGTCACCCTCTTTTGTCCTCCGTGGATTAGGTACTGCAGGCAATTGCCTGTGGTTTACAAACATACATCCAGGCACACACACATACAAACACAAAAAACAAAATATTAAGAATCTAAAAACCTAATATAATATCTGTACTAATCAAATTTTCATTCTCATCAAACAAACAGAAACAACTGGTTTAGTAAATAAAACATAAAAAAATGAAGAAGTTATTTTCCTGTGTTCTACAGATGTCACAATATTCTTATTCTTTTCCAGCATATGAATGACATTAAAAAGTTCGTTACATTCCAACCAACAAAGTAATGTTTGAAACGAACCCCAGCACGGCAGGTTGTACATTTTTGATTCTAGAGTATAGTGAATGTCATAAAACAGCATAAGACAGCAGCCAGATACACTCTTTCCTGCTGTGTTCTAATAGTGGTCCCCAAAGACTAGAAAGCATATGAAGAAAAAAGATGCAATTCTTTGGTGTTCGGAACTTCCCCACAGAATTAGTTTCTTTTTCACATGTAATTTCAAAAGAATGTGTACAAACTTCTCATCCCTCTTGTAAAAGCCCATCTTGAAGAAAATGTCCTGGCCCGAAGATTGGGCAAGTAGAACTGCGGGCCCTTTAAACCTTTGACCAGGGTGACAGTTCTCACAGAGCCTTGGATAACGGTTAATCAAGGACATAATGCAGAGTTTATCCAACTTAGAGTGACCAGACAGCTTCTAATGGGAAGCCAAGAGAGAAACCGGGTGACACACTCAGAGACTGACGCAGAGTCTACGGAAAGGAAAGGCTGTCATCCTCGGGAAAGTATGTGAGGATCTCATTTCATTGCGATCGGTGAAAATAAATAAGAACAGGTATATTTACTTTTCCCTTGCACTCCTGGTAAATATAGAGAAAAGAAACGTGTGGGACAGTATGAAGAGGAAACATATACTTGGAAAGATTCACTGCATCATTGAAATTTAACTTAGCATTACACATTAAATCCCAGAGGCTTCCAGAAGGAGGATTTGTCTACTGAATGTTCATATTCTTAAGTCCCAGGTTGCAGACTTGATTTTTTTTTTCTATGTGACTAGTATCTACTATCTTACAGCTTGTCTGATTTCTTAGTCTTCTGACTGTAACACAGAAGAAGCAATATTATCTACCTTGTGGAGTGTATGTGTGTGTGTGTGTATTTATATATATATATATATATATATATATATATATATATATATATATATATGCATGTACTTTTTGTTTGTACTGTGTCAGGTATATATTATATATATAATAAATCTCAATAAATATACTTACGTGGTTTGTACATACTAAGCAAATCAGACATTCTTTTGTTTGTTGCTGTTGTTTTTTGTTTTTGAGATATAGTGTCATGTAGCTATGACTGACCCAAACTCACTGTGTAGCTGAAATATGACCTGGAATTCAATAATGCCCCTGCTTCCATCTCTTAAGAGCAAGGCATGCTGGGATAGGTATGTACTACCAAATCCAGTTTATCTGGGCTAGGAATCTGTTGGTGGCAAAGGGATCCCAATAGGGGAAGAGAAAGACAGACACCAGTGCTTATACCAGGGTAAGTACTAGGCCCACGTGGCCTTTAAAATGGCAAATCCTGGAACACCTGTTGATCCCCAAGATGGGAAAGCCTGCCAGGGCAGTTCCTGCTTCCTCCATCTTTACAGAAAACTTGTTTACCAACAACAGTGAACCGGATAGGCTAAGAGCTTAAACACACATGGCTAAAGATAGTTAGACCTTTTCTGACCTTGCCCACTCCCCCATACCCCTGAACAGCAAGCTTTGGGTAAGCTGATTGACGTTAGTAAGCATGGACCAAAGTGATTGGACCTCTCCCTTACATGCCCTGTTACCTCTATAAAAGTCCTGCTTCTTCTGCAATAAAGTAGATCTGCACCATAAAGCTGGTTTCTCCGAGTCCATTTCTTGGGCTGGTGACTCTGTCACCCTCACCCCTCGAGGTGACCCCCTGTTCCAGAACACCCATCCTCCACAGTAATCAAGCCTAGGACCTTATACATTCTAGTCTACATCCCTATTCAACAAATTGGAAGTCTCATTAGTATCCTAAATATTTTATTGCAATAATCATTTTGTTTGAACAACATCTTTGCCTCATGATAAATACAAGGAACATTGCCTTCATTATATAAATGTAATTGGTAGCCAAATTCTGAGGACTTATCTGATGTGGTAGACACATGTCAGACGGAGGAATTGTGAGTAAAGACGAGATACAAGGAAATCATAGAAATAATTTAAAGAGAGAAATGGGGCAGAGATTTTAAAAGGGGGAGAAAATTAAAACAGCAGGACATGACCATTGTTTGCATAGCCCATGACACCCCGCAAAGAATAATCAGAACAAGTACAAACTGTCCCGTTGGAAACAGAAATCAATTATCGCAAACACAGATGCATCCCCCAGTACCTTCCTCAGACAAAAAGTAACTGTGTTTGCTGCTCTCATTATCTACAGTCTTATTACTGTAACATAAGGATAAATTGGTTTTTAAAAGTTGGATTCTGTGACTGACAATAATTGTATAAATCTTCTCAAGAAACAGAAAGTTGAATTCTACAGAAAAGTTAAGACTCTATGTTTGTCCTGTAATTTTTAAGTAATTAGAAAAAAAAACCCAACCTTATTTTAGATTTCAATAAATGGATAGTGGTACACAATGAGACATTCTCAGGCCTACAGCGGTTACATACCATCAGTGTTTTCTCTGAGTACCTTCTGCACTAAAGCTCTACCCCACATGACAGTGGACTGAAGAGTCACAGCACATCCTGGTTCCAAGAGTCCTACATCCACGCATGCCAAGGCCAGTCCTACATCCACACATGCCAAGGCCAGTCCTACATCCACCAAGGCCAGCTCCAATGCTGTCCACAACATTGTGCATACTTCCACACGCCTCACAGAACAAGCTGGTGGGGCTAGACAAACTTCCCTTTAGGATGGTGGTCAGTAAGTTGGGGAGTCCATTTCTACAGGCTCCGGGTAAGTGGAAACAGGAGGGTCAGGAGTTCAAGGTTGTCCTGGAATACATGGCAAATCTGAGGCGATAGAGCTATAAGATTTTGGGGTTTTCAATGAATGCCTTATGAGTCCTGTGCTCCTATGGCTTCTGCTCTGCTGATGAGATGGATCTGCACAGCAAAAATGAAGCCTTGGGTTTTGGCCCAGTTTCTGCTATTGAACTAAAGTACCCTCTCTTCCAATTTACAGGGCGGTGAATTCATTGTCAAGTTGTGCCAATGATTTCCACAAAGCTAACATGCTGCATGCGACCCCTCGGGCAGGTTCTGGCCGTTTAGTTCTTCTGTGGAGGCTGGCTTCAAGGCAAATTTGACCACGATGCTTCAGTGAAAATAAAATCATCCCCAAAGAACTGATGTGATGGACACATTGATATATGCAAGCGCATTCAGAAGGGTTAGGGTGTGGAAAGAGGACAGGCAATGTTTGTATCACGAACTGTTCATTTGCTGCATCAAACAAATCCACACAAGGACTGTCAATCAAAGTAGCACACAAAACCAAATCAGGAAGCACAAATTTATGAAGGTATTTCTGTATTTCCTAGGATCCCAAAGTGCCAGCGCAAACAATAAATGTCAAGCAAACAATAAATGTCAAAGCCTCAGCAAAAATCTGTCAAATGTAAGCTTAACCAGGGCGGTCAGCGGGAAGGCAGAGGTAAAGTGTGCCTGTTCCTGTTCTTTGTCTCCCAGCCGGTCTTATTCCTCGGGTCAAGTTTCAGAAATAATCTGGGAGTTTTGCTTAATACAATCATGATTTCTAATGTTTCAAGCCTTCAGGTCCCACTGTGTCTAGCCTTTGCCATAAAACATAAGGCTTGGCCATTGTCAGTCAGATTTTCTTATTTAGTATATGAAGATCCAGTAATGCATGAGAAAATATGTCACTTCATTTACATCTGAGATTAAAGTGTTTGGCCTGAACTGAATTTAAGTGATTTTTATGTAGCTGAGATTTGGCATTATAACGTATTCAATGATGAAACATTGAAAACTATGTGAGAATTTGAATAAAGGAAAAACAAATATATAGTTTCTAGATTATTTAAATATCAGGTAAAAATAGAAGCCATTCTAGTTTTATGAACAAATTCTATTAAATGTAAGTGGTTCTTACCTAGATATTAAAGAGCTTACCAAACAAGGAACAAACTCTGAGCAGGCTCATGGAAGCACCACAGGAAAAAATGTCGTACATCTAGAAGAACAAACAAAGAGTTCAAAATCATTAAACTTACTGGCTTATTCGACAGGTCCTAAGGAGACGAAACCCAGATGTGGTGTCTCTGAGATCAAGGGAGTCCTGCAGGCACAGTGGCACAGTTCAGCAGGCTGGTTCAGCAGTCCTGGGTGAGAGCAGGTCTGGTTTGTAAGCGTCATGGGAAAGAAATCAGCTGGAACCCAGGCCTGTTTAGAGGGTTGGTCTGTTATTGACAGGAGGAGCAAGCTAGTAGAATCCCATAGTCAGCACGAGTCTGTCTTCCTGCCCCTGAGAGCTGCAGTCTTTTCCTGGCAGACTATCCATGGAGCCTAACAGGAAGACAGGTTGCTGGGGCAGAAATTATGTGTGCTGAGTCTAAGATCCAGAACTGAAGATTTTAATAGACCCTTGAACATGAAGGAGTAAAGGATATTGTTATTCACCAACATAGATGAATGATGGAGATTTCCCTAATTCATTCTCAAACACCAGAAAGCCTACAGAGTTTTGCAATGAAATTAATGAATATGTAGCTCAGAGCTTCATCCAAAATAAAACTCTAGGCCCAGTCACTTGTGAATTCTACCAAACATTTAAAAACTATGTAAGGTCGCTTTCATGTGAACCTTTCCATATTAAACAAGAGGCAATTCTTTCTAGTATGCTAAATGGTGCCAGCAAAACTTTATAATACAAGGTATTATGTTAAAAGAAAACTTCACACCAATATCTATCCACGATGAACATATATAAAGACATTGTTAACAGTCACCCAGTTACAAATTCAAATGCAGCAACATATAAAAGATCCAATGTTGATGGGAGTTTAGCCCTGGCTGCGAATAAATATACATGCTCACAGTCGAGTATGATTTGCCATGTTCACCTACAGAGAAAGAATCATCATGAATTCAGTCTCAATGGAAAGGGAAAAGTTCCAGAAGAATCATAAATTCTTTTTCCCACCATCAGCTCATCTTTCCATCAAGTCTGTGCCTCACGTACATGCTCGGACACAGTTTAATCTGTCACTCGGTAAACAGCCTGTCACTTTGACATCTGAACTTGTCTTTCCTGGTTCACAGTGCTATTCACACCCTACAGATGTCAATCACAAGATTGTGATTGGCGCCATTCCTGGGCAGTGTCCCTTACATCTGTCAGAAATAAAATCACACGTGTGGGACTTCACATCCTTTCAGAAGACTCGAGTTGAACATTCAGGGTCAAATGATTCAAGATCACTTCCAAAGTCTTTCTTAAACTCTTCTTTTGAGCATGCAATACCACATGAGTCTAAGAGAGAACAGTTTCCTGATCACTCCTAAACCATCACATTCAAGAGCTGACAGAAGGGTTACCTTCTGTTAACAATCCCTTTAAATCTGTAGGAAACAATTTGCAGGCAAAAAATATACCAAATTTTTGCTGAAGATGTCTTGAACTTTAGCATAATAATAGTTACTTTTATTTATTTTAATGGTAAATTTCCATTTTTGTTTATTTCAAAATAATTTTAACATATAAATAGAATTGAGTCAGATAAGGAGAGTGCAGAAACTGGTTCTTCAAATTGATTAAAAACAATTTAGTAATTTTTTAAAATTTTTGTCACAGTGATGTTTGGTATAGAGTTTATTCTATACCTAGAATAAAAGTATGCAATGTTTGATGGTGTTTAAGATCATATTTGTAAATTAGTCATGAAACCGTGGGATTGATAAAGTTTCTTGTGCCATTGGGGTCTGTCTCTTTCATGGATTTGGCACGTCAGTAAAGACAGCAATATAATGAGCATATTATTTCAACATAGAGTTATTAATATTGCCATTTGATACCAACTTTTTTGGGAAGGCAATGAGTTAGGTGAAATACCTATCAAAATTTTGTTTCTTTTCTATAGTGAAGTGCTATATTAGCATATAATATGAGGATGTTCAATCCTTTGAGGAATACTTATCAAGCCATACAAGCTGTGTCCCATTTGTCCCAACACCAGGCATGGTGGCTCACATCTGCAAGTAAACCACTAGGTAGACTAGGGCAGGGAGATCTTGAATTCAGACTAGCTTGGGTTATAAAGAAGGACTCTGTCTCAAAACATAATCCCAGAGAAAGATAAATGATAGACAGACACAGATATATATCTGTGCCTGTCCTTGGGGCGTCATCCTCTGAACCAAAAAGGACCCCCAATCGCACCCACAATGTTCCATTCTAGAAGTCATCTTGAAACAGTGTTCCTTCATTTTGCCAGTTGACATATGCCTGTATACTGTTTTTACCCTCGGCATTGTAAATGTTTTCTGAAAACATTTTCTTTCCTTCAGCTGTCTACCCATGAGATTTCAGGAGACTGGATTCCCAACTTCAGAAAGAGAGAGTACGTCCCATGTCCCTCCTGTGAAGGGTTAGATTGGGATAGAGACACAAACTCCTCTGCACCACTGACAAAACAGGCTTATAGATTTTCAATTTCCAAATGAAAAATGTGTTCACCTGTAAGCCCACGTTTAGCAACTGCACTCTCCAAATATCTGCCTTAATTATTCCTCTCAAAGCATAGTTTTAAATCATTTATTTCTCTAACTGACTACAGAATTAAAATAAACTTGTAAGTTGATCTTCAGTACCTTGATTTCAGTGATATCCTTATTCATTTTCTCTGCATCCTGATCAACTCAGTGTGGCGATGGAAATCACCCAACAATCAGACAGGAAGAGTGTGACCACACTGCAGAGCCAGGGGGTTCAGGCATCCTCTTCTGCTACACAGTGAGTTAGAGGCAAAGATGAGGTCTGGGGCATTCATTTGTACAAGAGCATGAGAAGGAGAAGCACACAACCACTGATCTGCAGCCCCATCCCTTTTAAAGCTTAAAAAATAAAAGTTCTGATTTAACTCAAGCAAGTCCTCAGCTCTCTCTGTAGACCTGAGCCTTCTGCTTGTGATCCACCTGCCTCTGCTTCCATAGCAGTTCTGATTACGTACCTTCCATTCAAGGCTCTGCATTTCTTTATGTGCTATAAAATTTAACTTACAAGCAGTTTACTAGGAATTCAGGAACTCCCCAAATGAATATTTAGTGTGTTGAATTTTATCTTCTACATGCAGCTTTCCCCTTTTGTGTTTCTGTTTTTGTTGTTGTGCTTTGTCTTCATTTCTTCCATCTGGCCTTTGGGTTAAAATTTGTGACAATATTATGAAATAGAACATCACTACAACCAATGAAAATACATGAAAAATAGTGATCCAGTGTGCACACACATATGAACACACACACATCAGATGAAGACCCTCACTTCAATTGTCTTACTATTTTGTTATTGGTTTTAGACAAGCACTTGCTATGCACCCCTGGTTGGTCTGCAACTCACTATGTAGACCAGATGGGTTTTAAACTCAAAGATTCATCTGCCTCTGCCTCCTGAGTGCTAAGGTCAAAGGTATGCTCTACAATTGTGTTTTTTTAGCATATTATTATATGAATGATACAATATTCTTTCAGCAACAAATTTATTTCTCACTGTTTTTTTTTTTTCCTTCTAAGAATTTCTAAGCAAGAATGCTTGAATGCTCCAGCACCGATGACTCTACCCCATTTCACTACAAAAACCTAAGTTCATACAACACGACTGTTAGGATATTGTGCCTAGTTTATGTTCTGTACCAAGGGAAATATTTTTGAGCATTTGTATTGGCCACACCTGTGAGATCAGACTGAGACCCAAGTCCTGAATACCAGGGCAGGCCAAATGGGATGCTCATCCGAAGCCACTGAGCATGCTCAGTCTGAGTGAAATTGTTACCCTGTCAATAAGGAAGTAGATAATGAAACCACTCTTACAGCATCCCTGCTAACAAAGGGGTAGCTCCTGTGAGAATCTCCATCTCTAGATTTTGAAGCCGGAAAATGTAGGAGCAGTTCCAGATTGAGAGAAGTGGAGTAGATTAGGCTAAAGAGGAGACGCTTCAGTGTGCAGACAGACAGCTTAAAGATAAACTTTCATCACTAAAAATGATCTCCTAACAGTAGACAGGGGTTTCTCAACACGGTTTTGTCTGAACCTTTGGTACACCTCGCGCCGCCATCCTGGTGAACAGCCCATGAATGTCTTTCATTATCGTCCACATAAACCGTGTTTGAATTCACACCTCTAGAGCTCATATTTTAACCATCTTCCATATTTTCAATGTGCTCTTCAGACTCATTATTATTCTCTCCTAAATAACTACAATTAAAATTCTTCTTGCATTTTCTCTTAATTAGCATCCACACAAATACAACTGAGTCATGTACGGAATGGAGACGATTATACTGCTAATAATAATACAATTGGAGAACTCTCCAAGGAGGTGGCACCGAGTACGCCTGTGAGTCCTCCAAAAGCCACAGCCACAAGCAGTCATCTGCTTCTTTGAGACAGGTGAGGTGGCGCCACATCTGAATGCCAGGGGCATCCGAGGTTGGAGACCCACACTTAACCAGGAACCGTCAGCTGCAGAAGACCGACGGTGCTGCCATGTATATCAGTTCCAGAACCCAGCAACACGAGTCTAGGCGACTGCACTCCTTCCCAGAGATAACGGGCTTAGGTCAGACATGATGGCTAGTAAGCCCAGAGGTGGGCACTGCTGGATGACAGATTAAACACGGGCAATTTCCAAAGTTCTAGACAGAGTGGTTTATCTGTTGATGAGTAAGCGCACACAATTCCATACACCAACATCTGTAAATATGTACGCGGGATCAGCTACTACACTGCTAAAACACCCATGCAAAGCCATTTCTTAAAACACAATATACACCATTAAGAATCAAAACGAATCCTCATCAATCCGGTCCCCCGGTTCCACCATCTCTCCATGGAAATTTAAGGAGGAAGCCCAAGGTTCTCCACAGTCTCACTCTGTACAAAGGTCTCTCTTCTGTTATGCTGCCAGTCCAATCCTGACAGCCCCAACTTCTCAGGGATCAGATTCATTCCATCAACTCAAGGAACCTGGGTGGCTTTGACTGTGCTTCTACTGTCTAATGGACGGTAGGGTTTCTTTCTCCGGGGAGTAAGTTGGTCCAGACTGTGTGTGTTTGTCCCTTTACTTTTATTCTCTTAAGGATATTTAACATAGATGCTACTAGTCTGTAATAGACTGGTGACAAATGCCCATAATTCCATTCTGTTCTAACTGTAAGCTGTTTATCCATTGTCTAAAATAAGAGGGTAAATCAGTCCTTTTATTCTATCTTAAGCAAAACTAAAAAAGTGTGTGTGTGTGTGTGTGTGTGTGTGTGTGTCTTGGTTAGGCTATGTTATGATTGCAAATGCTGTGTTGTGTTGTTTTCATGACATAACGTTAGAGATGCGAAATGTCGAAACCGTTGCTTGAAACTTTAGGTTTTAGTTTGCAGATGCTGGGCAACAAAATCGCAAAACTCTGAGAGCAAATTAGTGAAGAGGTTTCCTCGCTGTGTCACAGCCACAACCAGGAGCTCTTTAGAGACACTCTTGATAAGACAGCTTTTAAATAATTTAATTGATCACCTAACCCTTTGCTTCTCACCCTCTGTTGTGCTTCATTACTACAGAGTGATATTTAAATATCAACGTCCATATTAGACCTGTGACTGATACGGTTCGTAAGCTAAAATCCATCCTCGTAAACAGATGTGGGGCAAGGGTTGTCTCTGCAGATAATTAATATAAATTGTGCATGTCTGCTTCCTAATCATTTTATTATTGATTTTATTTTTATTATCATTAACTATGATTTATAAATATTTGAACATGTAAGTATCAGTTTCTCTGATATGAAATGATCAATAAGACCTGCTTTCAGAATAATTACCAAACCCTTCGGTCTGCGTGTGTGGCCATTTGTTTCCATGAGGGTAGGGAAGACGCCAACCCTCTCCTCGTGTCTGTCAGTTGAGGCAGAAGTAGAATGTGGTTAATAGCACTGAAGCTGCTGGTTAAACCCTTACAGAGTAATTTAGTTGATTTTCTCACTTATTATTTTTCCTTGCAGGGTAATTTTAATGCTATACTATATTCAAACTGATTGAAGAAATCAGGATGAGGACTTTGATAGACCATTATTTCATGTGCAAGTATTAAAGATCAGCCAGGGACTGATGAGACAGTTAACAGGTAGAGGCATTTGCGGATGAGCCTGCTGACCTGAGTTTGATCCCTGGGACCCACGGGCCTGAAGCAAGAACCCACTCTTTTAGTTGCCAGCTGACATCTTGTGGCATACCATGCAACGTAAATAAGTAAAAATGTAATAAGGAAAGAACAAAAATCTTAAAAAAAAACATTACTTATGTAATCGATCTTTTTCAGCTAGCATAACAGAGTGTCTCCCTGTGTTTATAATCAGTCTGTTATCAGCTGCTGGCTGCGAAGCAGCGGCTGACCAGCAGGCTCCTGGAGGACTATCATCTGCCTGATAACTTGAAAAGGTGGACATTCACAGCCAGACCTGAGAAACACTTATTTACGCAGTGGCTGGCTTTCCTTCTAAGACTTGTACTTGATACAACTTCTACACCAGTGAATTGAGAAACTGAGGCAATTGCCTGGACAGACAACTTGCTGTTATATTGGATCACCTGGGTGATTTTATTTTTATGTGGAAACATCCTCTCACTTAGGAGATTCATTTATTGTGATATATGCATGTGTCTCTGTGCATGTGAATACATATGTGCCTCTGTGTGCATGTGTGCATGCATGTTTCTGTGTGTGTGTGCATATGTGTGTCTGTGTGTGTGTATACATGTGTGCTGTGGTGTGTATGCATGTTTCCTGTGTGTATGTGCATGTGTGTTTCTTTGTGTGTGTATGTGTGTGTGTTCATGTATGTATGTGTGTGCATGTCTTGTGCTGCATTTTAGCTATCTCCTTGGTTTCACTCCTGTACAGCCTGTCAAATGATTCCTGTCTTTCACAGGAGTGTGCAGCAATTTCACATTTCATCCCGAGACCCAGTATTGTCATCATTCAGGACATGCTTGATGTTACCATGTTCAGATCTTTGCATATTTAATTAAATATAAGCTTATCTATTATTTTCTGTCAGAAAATTAAATTTTGGACAAAAAGAGCAAAGTACCAGAGAAATTAAAATGTCTTCATACAGAGACAATTAACTATCCGCTATTATGCTAAACCTGACACTCCATTTCTAAATTCTAATATATACACAGAGTTTTTGCAAAGATTACATACAGAAAATATCCCAATCCACAAGAATAAACAAGGTCTCCATTACTAAATTAAATAGTGGAAATGAGAGGATTTCTTGTAGTCAATAATTCTCACACTGAATCTTGCATGACACAAAAACCGAGGGGAAAATATGACACTTGTGCATGGTCTCTTTTAATAAACTGTGTCTTAATAACTGCCACACCCATTAAAAACCTCCACCAGAGATGTTATCTACACCTGTAACATGCCACACTTAACTCTGGTTAGAAAACCCTACTTTAAAAGCATGAAGCAGGGATGTCAAGAAAATGAAATTCCAAAACACTCAGCATTTTCTACACAGCGCGTGGCATTCAGCTATAAAATGTCAAATTTGGACCAATATTTTAGAATTTGATTACTCTTTACAAATGTTTGCTGTTTTAATTTTTAAAGATTAAAAATATTATTTATATGTACTGTGTGCCTTTGTGTGTGTCTGTTTCTGTGTGTCATGTACGGTACGTGCCCACAGAGACCAGAAGATACCTTCAAATTCCTTGGAGCTGTTTTCACAGAGAGTTCTAGCAGCTGGATCTGGGTGCCGGGAGCCAACACAAATAATTAAATGCAATAATCGTTTTAAACGAGTGTTATAGGATCTCTTGATCAAATGTCTGAATATTTCCACATTTGGGGGAACTATGTAAAGTATAACGTACATTATTCGACTTTTTCTTCTACATTAGCATCTCTATAAACTATCTAAAACAATTTAGGCAGAGTAGTTTCATTTTAGAAGGTAAGTCCTTTAGGACAGAGGATTTCTTTTGTGTGTTTGTGATGCAGATCTTTGAGAGTAACCCAGATGGCTTGACCCAGAGACTCAGCTGATGGGCAGCCAGTGTAGACCTGAGGCTCCAGTTTGTTTTCTTACATCAGTGGGGACTGGCATGGTCAGAAGACCATGGGGGCAAAGATCAGACTTAATGAGGAAAGATAGTAATGATGAGTGTGCCATCCTAAGGAGAACCAATCAGATGTTAGTCGGGAGAATTTTTTTTTTTTTTTTTTTATAGGATTTATGCCAGAAACTAGACAGAGATTAAACATTTTTCCTAAGATTGGTCAGTTCTCTAGACATACCACAGCCCAGGCCAATGGGTGTTCACATGCTTTGTGCAAAATTAATCAAATGGAAGAGCAGGAAAGAGCAGCAAAGCGTTGCTAAGTTGTTTCTTCCCAGAGCCCTATCCTTCCCCTCATATGATCAGCTTGTCAATCTCAGACTGGTTCATGCTCCCGAATACTTCTGTCCTGGCTGGTTTAATCCTAGCCGTCTCTTTAACTCTTAACATTTCTTTTCACCTTAGCACTCTGCTTGGCGTATTTGCATTCTAACCCTCTGGCTTGGAAAGGAGTTGCTACTCTGGGAAGGCTGTGAATGGATAAACTATGGAAGGACAGGTTAAAGTTCCTGAAAGGGGAAAAACACCAAAGTTGTGACTTCTCACAGAACTGAGATCTGGTAGTCACTGGGCGCGCGTTGTGTAACTTTCGCCTGTGAACTGATAACCCCCTGCCAGAGAGAAAAGGGAGGTTCACTACTCTCAGTGAGCTGAAATAGAGGCATGAGGGAGTTCTCAGCATTTGGAAACTCATGGACTTAAATATTCACAGGACCCCTCCGCAAGGTGATATAAGCAGAGAGATTTTTTGAGAGAGAAGATTCAAACTGTTGATAGAGGTGACTGCAAGGGCTACGGGGAGCTCCGGGAAGTAGCTCAATCCTCACTCACACTGGGGTAGGAGTTTGGGGCAGCAGCTAGCATTGAGCCTCTCCCCTCTAGCAAGCAATCTCGGTAAACTCTGGACCCTACACTAGACCTGGACAGGTAGTTTCTTTGGTCTCCCATAAAGTCTTTCAATGGGTGAAGACATGTTTGATGATGGCGCTGGGGTCCACATTTTCCTGCGCTCCTTTCACCTCGATTTTCATGAGATGCAGAAATGTGTCCACCCGGCACTCCCTGCAATGGGCCCAGAAAACCATGGACAGAACCCATAGAACTATGGGAAAATTAAAGAGAAAGACTCGCTTCTTTTAAATGTTACTCTATTAGATATTTATATTTTCATCATAATGAAAATCTGACTGTCACATGAGCTAACCAGTTTCATTGCTTTCCTACCGACACTTAAGATTGAAAATTCCCCACAATACCAGGTACCACAATCATAATCATGAATGCGTCCGTGTCCATGGCCTCCACATCTAAGGGTCCTGCAGTTTAACACAGGAGAAAGTTCCTCAAATGACTGGTTCATTTCAACTCCTTTTAACTCGTGGAAGCACCCATCTGACGATAAAGCTTTTCAAGCCATCAACAGTCTATCAATTCACTGAAATCTTACATTCAAATAATTTCTCTTTCACTGTTACACTACTGCCCTGTCATAAGCAGAGATGGGAGTGCCTTTCAGGAAACAGTCTTGCACACGAGTGAAGAGACTATGTGGTTATTTGTAAGAACTGTCACTGTGTGAAAGAAACACCTGACATAAGCAAAAAATGCATAGGGAACTGGAAACGCTCCATTTTGTAGTACACAGCTGCTGTTGTGGGGTGTGTTCTATTTGTTTCCTTCCTTTCCAATCATTTTACCTTGTGATTGTGCAGACTAAGACAGACGCATATTACTGAAATTGCCAGGTAGATAAATATCCCAATATCTGTCTATTAGAAGTCACAGAATCATAGAGAGAAAATGGCCTTTTAATGGCAAAATGCAATAGAAACCCAACAAACTGGAAGTTAAAAACCATCAGCACCACACCTCTTTGGATAATATAATTGTTGGGGAATTTTCTTTTTAAAAAGAGCCCAAGCCATCACTATATAAAATGGTTTTAATGCAATCACATAAGCCATATAAATACATCTTAATCAGCCATAAAATTCATCGCGCACCCTTATTGCATATGATAAGATTTTTAGCTCGGTAAAAAGCCTCTTGTATGCACTGGAAATATGATCTTTGCTGACAGTCAGACATTTATGACCAAATAAGTCTCAGTAATGTGCCTATGGCGTGAATAAGCTGACTTTGTTTTTATCTGACCCACATTTTCAGTTCCTTCTAGATGCTCTTGTTTCAATAAGACTTTTGCAAAATGTTTCAATATTGATTAAGCCAAATTTGTTAAATGTCAATACTCCAACCATTTATCTTAGGAGATTGTTAATGGACTTGATTTCCTTCAAACCTAGATAATAAATTGTATCATGAATTTGTTTAAAATGTTGACTTTTACAAAAATTCAACTTGTAATTAATTTTAAAATTTATTGCAAAGGCAGTACTTTTGACTACCAAGCGGGACTTAATAGATGCAGGCTGTTTCTTTAAATTGTATACTTTTAAAGAGAAAACATATAATTAATCGATCCTCCCTATCCTACTACCCTAAATCCACCAACAAATATCCCTAATGCTTATATCATTTTAAATTATCTTAATCGTATTGAGTTTACTTATCATGTAAGTGTATACATGTACATGTGCACGTACATGTGAGCGTTTGTGTGTACATATGTGTATTGTGTTCAGAAATGCAAATGATATCCACGGTGCATGTGTGGAATTCAGAGAACTTGTGGATATGGGTTCTTTCCTTTCTTTACGACTGTCCCAGGGATCAAACGCTCATCCTTAGGGTTGGTAGCAGGTACCATTATCCACAGAGCCATCTTGCCTGGCAATTTGAAGTTATTGAATCACTAGCAGGAAATAACTGAGTGAATAAATTTACATTCATGTGTGTTTTAATTTTAAATGGTAAATTCCAATTCCAATTTGACCTAATCAGCTCTTTCTTAGGATCACAACTACTCAGGTAAGAAAATAAATTCTAATAGAAACTAAGCTTTCACACAATTAATGCTTTGGAGAGAACTGTGTGAGAGATCTAGAAAGGAGTTATGTTGTATGGAGTTTAAGAAGAAAAAATATATAAAAGAGGGGCAACACCAAAGCCACATTCATGATAAAGAGGATTTACACACATTCCCTGCCCCAAACACTCATGGTAGTTCGGAGTTACTGCCTTTACATGGGCATTCTCCATTAATCCTACAATGGCATCTGGCAGTGAGTTCTGGAACTGACAGTCCTCGCCAACTGCTCTAATAGAACTCTCCTATGAAAGAAGTCCAGAGCTGCCATGTTGTTAGGCATCAAAGTGAGAATCGTGCAAAGTAATTATATAAATAACTATTATTATCAAATATTATTATTACAAATAATAATACAAGCCAATGCATAGCTTCAAAACTTGACTTTAAGTGACGATGTCATATTGGAACAAAGGCTTGGAGAATGGATCCCTGGGTTTCGTTCTTACAAAGACAACTAGGCCATATGTCATGAAGTTTAGTTCATTTTGCTAAAATGAGGTAAAAATTCAACATTATTTCTAAAAATTTTCAGATTCAAAATTCTGTAATGTTTCCTAGTCCTTCTCATACTCTCACACTGCTTGCTTTTGTAATACAGGAACACGTTTTTCCACAGTATTAACAAACCATGTGACAGAAAGTTTAATTATATGTCAGGACACTACATGGGGAAAGGTTTATTTCTATACAGCTGAACTTGAGAAGGCTTATGGGTGTTTCCTCTAAAACTCCAGAGCATTCATTAACAAGGGATATCAGTAAGTAGGGGAAACTACCATATTATGAGTTTATGTTGTAATAATAGTAGCTATTTATTATTTACTTAATGAGTGTTAGTTCCTTAATGCATTGCTGAGTGGAAAATTCTTTAGAACCATTTAGTAGAGTTCACTTGAGTAATGGCGTACATAGAAGTCAAAACAGAACAAATTTGAGAATCAGGCAGCCATGGAACCAGAGCCATCTCCAGGACCTCCCTCCCACAGCACTGACAGAAAGTACAGACAGGTAAAGGGTTGCCCAGACACAGCTCAACTAGCTGGCCAGTTACAGAGCACAGAGCGTCCTGCAGTTCAGCTTGGCCTCTGTGATAAAGCTGTGTAGAGTTTCCTTTTGTTGGGTCCTGAGCAGGAGCCTGATCCTACTCATGATGCCCTCAAACACTCATCTGATAGCCTTCTCTCTTGAGCTCCTTTACTCCCCTGACTCACTCTCTCAAACGCTGGGATTACAGATGTGAGCCACCACAGTCAGCATACAACGTTCTTTAAAGTTTGTGCAAACATTCTTGAACTATTCCGCAGGGTACAAGCTTCCCCCCACCTTCCCCTACCTTTCTGCCCTCCCTCTTCCTCCCCCTCCTCTCCCTGCTCCTGTCCTCTGACCAGTGTTACTTTTTGCTTTTCTCCCTTCCCTGAATCACCATAGTAGTCAAACTTGCACTGAACACTTGTGGTTCTATTCCCAGGCCCTCCTATATCTCTCTAGCAATTAATTCCTCCAATAATCTCTTGCATGGAGAATTCCTTCTTGGCTCCTGTGTTTTGGAGATTCCAGCAGAGGGCACCCAAATAAGCTGCTGTTAACACCCCCAGATCCTGCCCACCAAGGCAATGTTGGGCTTGCTTCCCTAGGAAGCTCATTACCCTTCTGCTCCAACAGGTCAGCTCACCTAAATCCTGGTGTGTGGGCTGCTGGGTTTCTGATTCTTGGGTCCTAATTACATTTACAAACCCATTGAGTCCATTGTATAATATGTCTAGGCTCTCTCTGTATATTAAATTATACCAGCTGGGCCCATTTTACAGTTTGGATGTGAAAATTAGGTTAAAAGGTACATTATAATCTCTGAGCCTAGACATACCGTGTGAAAAGTTTCTGCTGCTGGTTTTCAGTGGGATGCAAGTTTGTTGCAAGGCAGAGGAAAGCCTTGGGCCTGGTCCCTCACTGTAGGACACTCCCTTGCCCATCTGTTAAGACCATCCTCAGCCAGGCCCAGTTCAGTTGGCAATTCCTATTGGAGCAGAAGGCATGACAACACTGTGGTGGATAAACATTCTATGATAGTTCTGGCCACAAGGCTGCCAACAAAGCACTAGGTCTTAACACCAGTTATTATTATTTTTAATTGAAAATAGATTGCTTTCCAGTACATTATATTCTGGTTATAGATTCCTATAGAAGTATGGTGCTGTAGGAGCTCACCAAGGAAGACAAGGAGGCACAATCATAGGACCAAACCCTGCCTGACCTCAGCAGAGGGAACCACTAACCGGACTAGTGCCATCCTGGACAGTGGAACCCCAAGCATCTGAGCTCAGGTGTTTTTATTGATCCAGAACTCCTTAGATCATTAGCAACCAAATAACCTCTACATAAATCCAGCACCTACAGACAATACAAAATGCCAAGACCTAGGCAAACCCTCACCTAATAATGCACAAAACAATTTTTATACATAACTAAAAATAAACTTTCCTGTATAAGCCAATCAAAAAATTGTGTTTTTCTCTACAATACAATTTAACACTATACTAGCAGGACTATTTACAAGACAAACAATCACAAGGATAGGACCAAGTGAAACCAAACATCTATCAAGGTTTTCACCATGTCTTTGGACAGCAGAAAAACATTATCAATGTCCAATTATCTGGAATTCATTTGAGGTCTTCTGGACTCCTCCAAAGGGCTTGGGCCACTTCTCTGGCTCTGCCCTCTGCAGCACACACAGCTTGTCTTCCAGGCTCTGGCTGGCTCCATGCCACTGCTACTTCTGTTCTTGGACCACTCCATGGTACTGGCATCTTCAGAATGCTGGGATCTTTTGCTGCCACTGGGCTGCACTTTCACCAATAGTGTTTCCTGGGCTCTCTTCATGGTGCCAAGTCACAACTTCTTTACATGACCCCTTCAGCCCAAGCCTTCAACTTCTACTGAGGCTGCACCCTCAACATGACCTCTCCTGGCCTCTTAATAGTACCAAGCCTCAGCTGTTCCTCATTACCCCTTAATGCCTTCAAAACCAGCAACATCTGGATGACTCTTACAGTACCAAGCTTGGCTGCCAGCAGGAGATACAACCTTGGCCAGATGATAGCTTCTGTGTGCTGACCCAGAGGAAACACTTTCCAGATTTTAAGATATTTGTTTCTTGCAGAAAATACAACTGTTAACCTTGTCCGCAGGAAGGGTTCCCTCGTGGGGTGGAGTTCTCATCACCGTAGCAGATGTGTCTTGTCAGGACCGCCTCACCTCACCAGTATCTGGACAAGTTTGCAGAAAACAAAACAAAACAAAACAAAAACGACTCTGGGAGGTCTGGACTTCTTTTTCTCTCTTCCTTGTCCCCAGGATAGATGTGGCTGGCATGATGTCAGTGCCCCACTTTGGTATGCCATTTGTAGAGTAGGCTACAGTGGTTGCCCAGCAAGGAAGACAGGGAGGCATAACCATTGGTGCATACCCTACCAGACCTCAGCAGAGGGACATCATCCTGCCCAGGACCATACCAGACAATGGAGCCCCGAGCATCTGAGCTCAGATGTTTTTATTGATCCAGAACTCCTCAGGTGTTCTACTGATAGCACGTGCAGATCATTAGCAATCAAACATCCCCCACATAAATCCAACACCCGAAGACAGTACAGAGTACCAGACCTGGGCAGCCCCTCACCCAACAGTGCACAAAACCATTATTTTATACATAACTAAAAGTAACCTTCTACAACATTTCCCTTCCCCCGATTCTTCCCAGATCCTCCTAACTTCTCTGTCCTCGAAAATTTACACCCTTTCTTGCTCTCCCACTAGAAAAGAAGACATCTAAAAACAAAATGAAAAGAAAAATCGAGGACAAGAAGTACATATATTGTGCAGACATACAACTTCACATACACTGAAATCTCATAAGACACGAAATCATACAGACACAAAAACTCTAAGGTTTAAGCAAAATACCTTTAAGGGAAATCAAAATGGAAAATGAGACAAAGAGCCTTCAACACTGCCACTGAGTTCATTTTGTGTGGCGATCCACTGCTGGGCATGGGGCCTGCCCTTAAGAGTGGTTTGCATACCCAGTGCAAGTCCATTAGAGAAAACTAACTTTTCTTTGCACGTAGTTGGTTATTGATTGTGGATAGCTTGCTTCTAGCCTAGTTATTTCATACACATTAGGAAATGATGCATATTTTTAAAACCATAAGGTATTTAAAAGAATTTCAGTTGAAAATCTGAACAGGACCGGGAAAAATCTTGCATGCTTCCTCTAAAATACGGAATGCAAATTAAATTTACATACACGTCTAAGTGCGTGTGCGTGAAAGTAGAGAGGAGACAATTATTAAGAGGGAGGAAGAGTTCAGGCTCAAGGAGAGACGGGGTAGATGGTGAAATACACACAGTAGGAAGGCAGAAGGAGAAATTGTTTGTGGGAGCAAGGGTCCAGCAAAAGGGAGAGATGGGTGCTAGTGGTGGAGAATACATCAAGCAAAATATATGTATAAATCTATAATCAAAATAATAAACACATGGTCTTTAACTCCATGAACGTTCATTTAAACAATTGATTCTACATGTAATTAAATACAAAAGCCACTAAGTTGAGTTTAAAAGTAAAGAAATCACAATAAAAGAAAAATTGAGAACTGTTATGTGCCCCTTTCACACCAGACAAATTCGCACAGTTTATAACTCACCTTTGACCAACACGAAGGGCAAACCTTTTCAGAGCAGTTAACCCTATAATTGCTGTGTGCCAGTCACCTGCGAACCCTGAGCAATTGCTTCCCTCACACAGCCATGACCTCCGTGGTGGTTTCCAGCAGCTTCTCTAATAGACGTGTGCACTGACTTAGCAGAGGCTCTCTTTATGGCTGTAGAATAAGGCCTGTCCAACCCACACGGTCCTGCCTGCAGAGCCGAGCACTGCCTTTGATTTACAGCTGGAAGTAGGAACTTCATGAGGCTTGCGGAGTGACAAGCTATTTCACAGGACTCCAGTGCTTTCTCCGGCCTAGGTAAATGTCTCACGAAGCAATCAGAACTTTTGAAATGGCTCCTTTTTAAAAACCAAATAAATAGTTTTAAAAAGCACAGAGGAGTATTAGAGTGAGCGATATCCCCACGTTCTTGTATTTACTTTCAGAATCTTAATGGCGCTCAACTCCAAAATTATTCCAGCAAAGCGGAAAATTAATATTTTAATATGTCTCCCACTGTAGCAAGTGGAAATAAGAAAAGTGGGGTTCATGGCAGAGAAGAGATGTTTTAGTATTAACTATGCTCATGAATATTTATCACCCTTACACATCTTTCTTCCAGTGTGCCCACTCACTTAGATATACCATAAATCACTGCAGAACTCAGGAGCAATTGTTTCACATTTTATAGAAAAGAGAGCGACGATTTCCCTTTAATACTCATTTGATTAGATTTTGTCATAGCGTTTTACTGCGTGAATACAAAGGGTGGAGCACAGCTAATGGACAGCACAGACAATGGGTTTTCCAGGCAGGGCCAGCTTTCCTATGGAGCAAGGGGACAGCTGAGGGTCAGAGGGGAGTTTAAAGGGACAAAGGGGACTGGGAGTTGGGAGGGAAGGAGGGTGGGTGTATTTCAGAGGATAAGTATACTGTCTGGAAACCAGTTTCTCTCTTGGATCAGCAGTAGCAAAATTTGACCCACATGACTGGGCTGTGCTTCATTTGTTTGGGGAAAGAACGGGATGGGTAGGAAATTCATCAATACAAACAACTATCAGGTGAACGGCCTTTCTCATGGGTGACTCTTCTTAGAACAAACGGAATTCAAGTTGTGAATCACAGGAGCGTTCTTAAATCCTTGGTACTGATTTATACAATCCAGCACAGAGTGTTTTACTCCACTCCCCAGCAGCTTTCAATACCCTTTCCTCTCCCCATTTACATGTAATGACATATTTCATATTTTAGCAATAATTATCATGATTCCAGCCCTTGTTTTATGGTTGGAATTTTACTTTTTTAAAGAGGAACGTTTGTTCCCTATTAGAAAATAGGACCGACAGAATGATTTTAAAAGCAAGTTTAGAAATGTGTGGGAGTTAAAAGGAGTTAAAATGACAAATATGGACACTCAGGACTAAAAGGGGAAACATTAGTCTAGTCTGCCATCACTTGGACCTCTAGGTTGGTTCCCTTGTTCTTGTCAATAGAGCAGAATAAACACGCACGAATACTGAAGCACGGTCCCTGTGCAACGGCACCTCAGTCTGCCTGAGACCCTGCAGAAACTCCTGTATCCTTGGGTAGCATCATCAGGCTGGGCCAGCAGGCAACCTAATGTTCACACAAGATTCCCTCTTCGTTGGATGACAGACGTGTCAGGGGCGTGTGCACTCTATACCGTTAGGTGACAGCGAGATTGTAGCTAAGCAACTTCCCTGATCTCATCTTCCAGGAGAGAGAAAAGGCATCTAAATTGGAAAAAAAATAGATGAAATGCAGGAAAACACACCTCGTTGCCTTGAAGAATTTAGGTGGATGGAGGATAGAGCATAAAGACAGCCTCTCCTGCTGCCAGGCACCAACACTGTGTGGTTGATACTTTCTCTTCGACAGCTACAGTCATCAAACACACACTTCTTTTGTCATTATTTTGTTTTGTTTCTGTATTTCACTTTGATTCTATACCCAGGTAAAGACAGTTTCTAGGCAGTATTTCAGTTTCCATTTTCCATTCAGGTGGCCACACAAGTAGCATCTGGGGATAGCTGAGGTCTTCTCATCCAGGCAACTGTTACTCATCCGAAAACTATTTCCACCAGTTCCTGTCAGGATGTTTATCCAGCTTTCTTCCCTCCTAGCTGCCATGGTGCATTAGGCTCTCTGGAGTTGAGCTGTTAGCCGTCTCCTAGCAAGATGGCTACATAGTTTTACTGTCCTGTCTTATTGCTTCCAACAACAGGCAAAGAGATCGTCTGAGTTTTTAGGGGACTATAAATCACTCAGTGAAACAAGGAGAGGGCAGAAAATGCTAACCTAACAGGGAGTCTTTATAGCACCCTTCAGCTTGAAAATGCAGCCACCGCACTGGAGCCCAACAGACCAAGTTTTCATCCCATTTTGCTTGTCTCTGTTTTAGGGGTTGAGTTACCGCTCTGAGCTTCAAGAAAATCTTACTGGGGATATTGTGATGCTTTCTCTAAAGGCATCACCAGCCAATGAAGACCAGAAAGCACAACTTATGTAAAATCACTGATCCAACTGAAGATCCATGTGGTTCATCCAACAGCAAAAGCTGTTCTCATTATTAATAACAATGATTGTAAAGTGTGGCCTCTTGCCTATTTGCAAAAAAGTATAAATATTGTACTGACTTTTAACATTGAAAATTACACACCAAGTAGATGATAAGATTACTGAAATACTCCTCCAAGACAAACATAATTGCTTTTCTGATTTCTGAGCTTTTGCACGCTACATTTTATGTTTATTGTGTTCTATCTTCACGGGATTCTAAGAAAGGGAATAAATCTGATGCACTTCTTAATCAGACACTTAAATGAAATTCAGTTCATATGAAGTCTTAGTAAGTATGCTAAAGGGTAAGTCAGAAAATATCTCAGATCCATTCACAAATAATAGCTTGCCTATATCCAGCACCATCCCTCACTAAGCATTGTGCTGAGTACCTCCATTTTATAACACTACTTTGAACTTTTGAATGCAAACTTCAGATTACTAGTTCATACTATGATCTTTGAAATATTATTGAACATATCTATATCTTTAGAAGAGAAAGAAAGAGAACAACAATTCTGTTTCTGTACCCTTTTGCACATGTGTGGGTTCTTTTCCCTGCCCCCCAAAAAAGAAAAAAATCATTCATGTTCTATTTCTATCCACCATGAATTACAAAGACTCTGATTTTTTGTTTACCATATTGATTACCAGCATTCAAAACAATCACAGATTAACTTACTTCTTGTCCATGTCCACACTGAGATTGGAGATGTTCAAAGTGGTGCAGTGTTTCTCAAAAACCAGTTCAATAAATCCTCATTCATTCATGTACACTGAATATTAGGAGTTACAGATACTTAGCAAGAGAGCTGAGCTGCGTCAGGAGCTTCTACTTGCCCACCATTTCAGAAAAGAAATCCCCATCATGTGAGAGTTCTAGAAGCTTCTTCCCATACTGACGATGAGCAGCCCTATGTTCAGCCTTGCAGGTGCACATCCACTCTGTGGAACTATACCAAATGAAAATGATTTGACTAATGAAAACCTCAGACTCACAGATCCAGAAGGATGGACTGGAGTGAGAACTACTTCGGTGTGAAGAAAGTGGGAAAGTAGCTGACCGAACAGAGCAGATTGGAAAGAACTCAAAGCTAAGTGGGAAAGGGATTCACACACACGAGCTGTTTGCTCATTTAAGTATTAAATATTTCAAACCAAGAAAAAGAGCCTGCAACGTGTTGTGGGGGTATAACAAGGAATAGTAAAACAGCTCTGCTTCATTTAATGTATTACATATAGGAAGTCACAGCATAAACATATTCCACTATAGATTGGGAGCAAACCCATAAAACTCATCATTTTTTTCTGCACATACTTAAACATAATCAATCCATCATTAATTCATTCACAGAACATGAGAACAGTGTGAACATTGGTAATATCTCATAGTTGTACTTGTTCATCAGCAGCCAATGAATATAGAGCATTTGAGAAAAGAGTGATTATCTCTTGTGCTATAATTTTCTTCTCCCAAAGCTCAGCTGTTCACAGCCTTAACCTCCCCATAGATGTACATTTGCAACTTCCACAACTGAAGGTAGCAGTCCTCTGCTCCGTTAGCATGTGCTGCTGTGTTTGGCTATTTACTCATACCTCTCCGTGTGTCCTGCATAGGTTTTATAATGCATATATTTTTACAATTTTACATTATTTGTAATATATTACATCTTTATAATTTTACATTATTTTAATAATTTTACATTCTTATAATTTTATTACATTATTTTTTATTATTTTATTTATTTTATTATTATTATTATTATTATTATTATTATTATTAAGGCACAACCCTGCTGTGTGCTTTATACAAGAACTTGATTGTTTCAATGCATGTTTTGTTGTATTACAAACTTCTAAGTAACAAAAATACAATGACAAGAAATATATGACTTTGTAAATTCTAGTAGAACAAGAGTGTTATAGATTAAGAACAAAGTTCACATCTAATAATGGGTATATTATAATGGGAAATGAGAATGGAAAATCACAAGTTGATATAAAATAAATGCCACGCTCTTGTGTATAGATCAGTACTTTGAGCTTAATATTTGTCAGGAGAGCAGGGTTTAAGAGTGTTGGCCAGGCAGTGGTGGCGCACACCTTTAATCCCAGCACTCAGGAGGCAGAGGCAGGCGGATCTCTGTAAGTTCGAGGCCAGCCTGGTACATAGAATGAGTTCCAGGACAGCGCAGGACAGCCAGAATTACAACAGAGAAACCCTGTCACAAACAAACAAACAGAAAGTACTGAGGGGTGTATTGCTATTTTACAACCTGTCAGTCAGGAAAGCCAACTGAAAAGAGGTGGATTGAAACACAGAACACAGTGAAATGAAACAATTAGCTTTGTGAATCTCAGAGGTAAAATATCCAGGACAAAGCACATGAGGTGAGCACACACTTAGCATTTTGAAGGGACAGTAGAAAGTAGTCAAAGCACTCTCTCCCAGAGAGTGGCAGGGGTAAAAAAAAGTGTTGAATGTTCTCTAGAGTGAGAAATGTTTAATATTGTTGATTTATTAAATGCAATGATGAACTTTTAGAGAATTTGAGGAGGAATTACGACTACTTCTCTAATTGCAAAGGGGTGCTTGCTGTGACAAGGGGAGGGACATCTGGAGAGAGACAGGAGGCTGCTGCTGCACTGCAGGCCAGGGTGGAGGGTTGTTATCTCTAGAAAAAGAAGCCCATCCAACTTAAAATGTGATGGCATTTATTTTTCCAGTGCCTGGACCAGGACATGTCATAGAGTAGGAACCGAGAACCAGGCCTCATAAGTGAACAGAAGAGAGATGTCCTGGCTAGAATCTCAACCTGAGGAAGAAAGAAAGAGAAAATTAGAATTTATTTAGGTTTTAGAAATTTCAAATGCCCTGCACAGTAAGTGAAGAAGCATTAGAGGCTAAGGCTATGGTTGGTAACTTCATACCATGCAGCTCTCCTGTGGGTGAAAGCAGAGGAAGGTCCTTTCTCTGAACATTTCACAGGATCACTTAGTATTAAGAGCAATGACCAGAGTCCTACAAACATCCATGCAGATGAAACAAATACACCATGTTATAGCAGAGTGGGTTTATTTATTTTGTGTATATTAGTGTTTTGTGTTGTGTCTGCATGTATGCACCAAGTGTGTGCCTGTTGCCTGCAGAGTTCAGAAAAGCGTGTCATATCCGGAAGAACTGGAGCTATGAATGGTTGTGAGCCACCATGTGGAGTCTGGGAACTGAATATGGGTTCTCTCCAAGAGCATCTAGTGCTCTTACCCATTGAGCCATTTCCCATGCCTCCAAGCCATACCTTAAATCACATGTTTTTATGTGATTTAATTTAATAATTAATTTAATAATGACACAATAGTACACATGTTGCAAATAACCTGTAGCCAGAAAATAACTTCAAGTACCATTTCCAGTTGAATGATATTTGAAAAAAACAAAAGGCACTCTTAAGTATGTGTTTTAATGTTGTGTTGGAGATTACAGTTGGCCTTGGCATCTAAGTTAGAGAATTTTTATGAGAGAGCTGTGGGCTGAAACTTCTTGATAATTTCAACAGCCTACAAATGCATGTGGTACCATGCAAAGAAATCATACAAGATTAACATGACACAAATAATGTTCATTTATTTATTTTCTTATTGCTGTCGTAGTATCTACTTCATGAACTACTAATTTTTGTCTTACTATATTTGTATACAAATAGCTCCTAACATGTACCAAGAATTACCCAGAAATCTTATTAAAACCTCATCCCTGGAACCCACCACTGCATTGATAAGGAAATACTTTTGTTTGGATCCAAGAATTGTCACATCTCACAAATTTTCTGATGTGAATTTTCTGGCTTTAGAAAAAATAAAAATGGCTTGCTTTGCTTATGGAAATTAATCCTTCCAATCAACATACCTTTGGAAAATATCTTTGGAACTTTACATGACAACTTGACATTGACCAAGAAAGTAAACACCTTATATAGAAGAAAATTAAGTAGTTGTTCACATATAAATGGGAACATTTTGGTGATTGGCATGCCTCCTGTATTAGAACCACCTTCCTGAAGCCAGTAAACATGAATGCAAATTCTAAGTGGCAGAGGAAAACCCATCTCCTACTGAAGTTGAAAGTAGAAATTACACACCTGCCATTCGTTACATTGAAATCACTGAGGTGTTAAATTATACAGTGCAGTGTCAAGCACTTGGTATTATTTCTTCATTCAGAAAAGTCAAAATCTTTTGAATATGACTGTATTTTTCATGATAGCTTTCTTTCCTGTGTTTGTTATGACCCAACAATCAATCAATCAATAGGTATTATAGGACAGCTGAAAAGTATGTTGATAACATATTCTACAAAAATGATTATAAAGACCAAAGACTCTCTAAAAACAAGAGAATGGTGTAAAATTGGTGGATCACATCTGATGGTCCACTCTCTCCTCTTAAAAGCAATCTAGAGGAAGCGTCAAGTACAGTCCTCTCTGTATCTCCCTGATGATGCACGTTGCTTGCTGTAGGTTGGTGCTGATGGCTGCCTTCTTATTATAGAAACATAATATCACCCCTTTCTAACTGTGGATGTTTCCACACATTTACATGATGAAACTTTAACAGCCAACTGTCCACACAGATGCTGGAATCATGACATTCTTAGAGAAAAAGAGAAGCTTATGCCCAAGCATTGCAAATACAAATGATGCAGAGAACTGATGCCGGTTCCACAGAAGCACAAATGTGCACATAGCTGTTGTCTAGAAAACGTGTACTTTGCTCTGTCCTTCTGTGCCCCAGGTTTTGTATTAGTATCTAATCTGTGTATTTAATTTTTATGATGACCCATAAATTTGTCCAATAATACAATCACGACTTTAAAAAATAAGCTCAGTAAACACAAAGTAGGATAGTACCACGCAAAAAAATTTATTCTAAGAAATTAGAAATTCCTAAGAGAGAATTGAGCTAAATACTCCATGAAGGTAGGTGTCCTCTGAGTTTCTTTGTCTGAGCTGGTGTGTGTTTGTAGCTGGTACTTCGAGTCGTTGTCAGAGGACACAGTTCCTGAGGCAGTTACTGATAGAACACTGCCATTGTTCTTCATAAACACACCAGGGCATCCAAGTGCCGATCAATCACCGGGAGGTCCCAACCATCAAAATAAACCCTTAGCTAGGAAGGAAGCTAAGGATCAAGTTACCAAACATCATGAAGGATTTCTTAATATCATTCTCTCCTAGTAGACTTTCTGCACAGGAAATGCAGCTCCCATGGGTCCCAACATCTCTGCTTTCTCGTCCCTTCGATGGGATGTCATGGCAACTTGTACTCCTAAAAAACAAAAAAGAACCTTTCCTTCCACCGCCATTGTGTGAATTCTACTGTTCATTCGATCTGTGACTGTGGTCAGTACATTTAGTACTCTGGGACCCAAAGACGAAGAAAGTAGTGGCGAAGCTCGAACACTCGTCACTCAGAAGATTCCCGTTCTACTGGGATCTTAACTGACTTCTCCACTCGTGACAAACCAAAACCCAAAGAGACCTCAGTGTGTGAGTGGCTCTTTCGAAATGCCTTCTGATTTGTGGTTTTGAGTTCATCTGTAAGAAGAGCGTATTTAAAATAGAAATAAAACAGTTTGTACAAATTAAAATTCCATTATTTGCTTAACACATTGCTCATCTCCTACCTACCAATGTGTAAAAGAATGTATGCTAAGTGATTTTTCAAAGTGTGTGCAGAGACATTTGTGAAGAACATGTAGCAAGAGTATCTATCCATCACTGGAACTGACGTACTCAAATACTAATTTCTATAGAAAACTAAGATTCAATGCATACGTCCCCTTGTTTGTGTCAGCGTTCAAAAATCTATGAATGTTTCCATTAGACAATGGAGACTCTTACTGGGCCCAGGGCCACCAGCGGGCAAAGCGGTTTGCAGATCAATGTCTTGTCGACAGCCATGTGTCTGTATTTCTGCTCCGGAGAAAGAGTGACATCTGAAGCTGTCACAGTAGTGGCGCATTGTTCCAGAAAGTTCCCAATATGTTGCAGTAACAAGCCCACTAAAGTACCCCTTGTGTGTGAAACCACTCCTGTCTTTCTTCTGTTTTGAGATACGCATTCTCTCTACTTTATTATAGTTGTATTACAGACTAGAAGGTCAATTTCACAATACCCCAAGAGAAAAATATTCACGACTTCCATCTTATTTTTTAAAGGTGATCAAAAAAAAAATCTCACCTCAGTAAAGAGCTGACCAGGCTAGGCAGAGGATTTGGGCAAAGATAACATCATGTTCCTCTGTTTGTAAACTAAAAGACAGTGTCTGAGAGGAGTGGGGAAGTGTGTGTATTGGGTAACTCTATGTCTTGTTACGCTTATTTTTGAAATAAAAGAGAGAAATTTGCTACAGAGGCAAGTCACTAGAAAGACTGACTGGAGAGTAAGAGGCCTCATTCATTGTTCCCAATACTTGATGATAGTCTAACAGTCCCTTCTCGGGTTCCCGAATTCTGCCATTTTAAAGCTACTTTGCATGAATATCTGGCAGATATTCCTGTCAGAATACCTGTCAGAGAAGGTACAAACAGGCCGGGGCCAGAGCAATGAGATCTCTCTGTCATCATCCAATCCCACAAGCCATTCGTGCAAAATGCTCTGGTGAACACAGAACTTACCCTCTAGAGACGGGAGAGTCCCAGAGAAGGTTTGCAGAGGGATATGGGAAAACTGACATGGCTTTGCTGGAAGGCAGAATTCAGAGGGCATTTAAAGATGTGATACGTATCTTCACAGCACAAAAGGTGCCACATTCTCATCAGGGTGGAGACAACGTCTTTAATGAAAAATTTTAAGGATTTTAGATATTTTTCTAGAAACTGATACAATACTACTCTAATGTTTGTGGTTTCCAGAACATGTATCTAATATAATCCCACAATCCTTAGTTTACAGAGTCATTTTTAAATTACTATGCTCACATCAAGAAACATCTATGACTCAATTGTCATCTATTATGTCATGGTACAAGTGGTTACTTTCCAGTACTGTCTGTATGGGCCACCTAGATTAAATAGCATCTTTAAGCATCCAGTGTACAAAACAGGGTGATTTTGGTTTTGTGTGTGTGTGTGTGTGTGTGTGTGTGTGTGTGTGTGTGTGTTTGTGTGTGTGTCTATGTGTATGTGTGTGTGAGTTCATACGAGAGGGAATGTGCTGTTTGTGTGTTTGTGTTAGAGTGTGTGTATGTGTGTCTGTGTTTGAAGAGTTGGTGCACACATGTAATGTGTGTCTATATACCTGTGGAATTTGGTGTAAATGGTGAGAAAGAGAGAGAGTTTGGTATGTGTGATTTGCATGCATATGAATGCTTTTGGTATATGTGTGTGATGTCTATATATGTGCTCTATACGCATCTACATGTACAGGCATGTGCATCAATGTACCTGGAGAGGGTAGAGGAGGATGTCCAGTGACCTAGGCAATCTTTATCTTCCAGATTGAGACAGAACTCCTCACTTAACCTGGAAGAGTATACACATGCATTTATTAATTTAAAATTGTATATATGGACTTAGTTTACATGTTACTAGGATTTATTTCTCTTTACATTGAAAATAAGAAATATAGACTACTGAATGATTTTCTTCTGTATTGCAGATCTGGAGCTTCATGCTCCAGATGAACTTAAATCTTTATACAGAGTTACTGTTGCTTTCCTTATATTTAACTTAATATTAAGTAGGTTTATGGTGGCTTATAGAGAAATTAAAAGAATATTCATCTCTAGAAACATAAATGAAAGCAAATAGGGCAAAGGGAAACCCAGAGTGGGGACAAGAGATGAAAAGGTGAAGAAGCAAGCATTTTCCTATTTTTCAAGTGGCCAGAAGATCCTCTGGCCTTTGCAGACAGGAAGTGAAAATGTATAGCTGAGCACCTCCGTAACAGCAATAAAAGGAAACTAAAATTATAATAACAGCAACGTCTGTGTGCGTAAACACACTGATTCTCATGAGAATCGTTTGCACTCCTGCTTCTGACCTCACACCCATTCTGTCCTTAGTTTTCCAGCTGCTTTTCGATGTTGATTGATTCTGTTTTGCCAAACTCTGAATGTAAGGGAGGACAGGGCTGGGATCCTCTCAAGCTTGGGTTACAACAAAAAGCGCTACATAGTGCAATGGGGAGGAGCCAATCCCTGACACTGAAATAAGAGAAGAATTCATGCAGAGACATTGTTTCTTGAAGTATGATTAAAAGAGGCGACAGCCTGAGACAGAAAAAAGAAAAAAAAGTCCAGCCAGAGAAGATAGCTTGGATAAATGCACAGAAATGGAGAAGGAAGAGCATGTTTGCACAATGTTAATCAAAGGAGCTGCCTTGGGTTCTGTGACACAGCTACTTAATTTCAGTAGGAACTGAAAATAGGTGTCACAATATTGACAAAGGGGGTAAGCAGAATGCATCTCTCCAGGCGTCATGGGCCATGAGAGCGTCATAGATGTGAAGATAAAAATAATTTTTATTAAGCTACATTTTGAAATTTTACTTAGCTTGGAAATACCTTTGGATATAACTTCTGACGTGTCAAGTCCATGATGCCTAAATGGTACTTTTAATCATGTCAACTCTAATTTGGGAAGAAGACAGTGGATCCATGGTGGAGTTAGGCAAGCAGGGCTGTCCCTTGGTTAAGAGGGGACTCAGTGCTTATTTCTGGAATCAAGAAATCATACATGAGACAAGTGGTTTTCAACTAATTTAGATAGAAATTACTTCACAGATACTTTGTTATTCTGGGATATGACATTGTATCCTACTTCATCTGTCAAAACGTGTCGCTGAGCACTACCTTTGCTGAGACTTATCTTAAGATAATATGCCAAGCCATCGTTTCCTAGAGCATGTTTAATATTTGATGAAAATATCTGTTGGGAATGTCCAGGTTCTATTCGTGTTTATGTACTGACAAGTTTAATCAAAATACAAACTAATTTGTGAAAAATATGTTTAACGTTAAAATTTTTCTTATAAAAAATTAATTCAAATGCATTACACTAAAATCCTGAGTTATTGAAATGTTTTGTTCCAGTGCTAGACAAATTGAAAATTTGAAGCTCAAGGAAAACTTGAATTAAGTATTTTTCCTGTCCAAAAGAAATTGAAGTGTGATATCCATATTTCGTGCACCAGAATAGCGGGCATGTTCCCTAATTAAAACTGCTTTCAACTGAAGACAGAAATAAGAGGCATGCCATGCAATACAGAGATATATTTCTTTTATGATGTAGAGTGTTCATTCAGTAGGTATCCATTACTTTTCTGTTGTAAAATGCTGTAACTTAGAGCTGAAGGGGGCTTATACAGTTCCAGGTGGGATGTAGTCCATGGTGAGAAACAGCAGGAACATGGGGCCAGCCTGACAATCAGAGACGTGGAGGCTGCATTTCATCAGCAGGCAAGCACTGGGATGAGAATAAGAAGCAAGGCTAAACTATGAACCCTCAAGGTGCATCCCTTGCCAGCTCCACCCTCAGAGTCATCATTTGTCTCATTTCACAAGGACAAGAGCACGTTTGGATTTCTACCTAATTCAATTCTACTTGTTACTGCTCCAGATTACCAAGAACCAGTGTGCCTCTGAAGCCCTATCAATATAATTAGATTTGATTGTGTCATATGGATAAAGCAGTGTGCCCACTGTGTCATGATCAGGAGAGAATCTGGCACCTACTTATCTAAGAAACTAATTGAAAAGTAGAATTTGTGGAGAATATATATTTTATTTCCCAACATTAGCTAATTGAATGGGTAACACTCTACAAATACATGTTTTACCTAAAAATTAGGATTTAACAGCACACACAAAATCCATGGTACGCAGAAACAAATCCATGCTTCTGATAAAAAAAAAAACACACATTCTTTCTTTTTGTTATAAGAATATTGTTGCTGGTTTTGTATTGAGGATCAATACTGCCCTATCGCTGGCCAGACTCTCATCCCAATGTCCCCTTCTGTGTCCTGGAAAACGTCTCTGGAAGAGAGATCATTCCATTTCATAATGCATAAAGCGATGTTTGTTCCTGAATAAGGAGCTGTGACCCAGGGACATGAAGACTGCACAGTAAATCAAGGCGTTCCACCCTAACCTGCTGTCGGTCGTATGAGCTCATGTTCTCACTGTTGTTCATTCACTGTAATATGCAAACCATCAGTTATAGCATGCAGCATGTACACACCATGGGCCAATGCTCTTTTCTCTTCTCATTTTATTTTGAAGCAGTATTTTTAAGGCCTTATAAACAAAGTTGTTTAGACCCTGTTCATACCACCAGTTTGTGCAAATTAAATAGGAATGACGTAGTTGAATTTTTGTGTTTTGCTCATCTTGTAGGATAACATCTTTTGTAAGCTACTTTCTATCTCTTATTTTCACTTGCACGTTTTCAGATTTATTTTATACATTGTCATTACCCCACAGTCATTTAGCAAAAACATCTATCTTTTCAGACAGTAACGCCACACCTAATACCACCGGTATCAACATTTGTCTGCTGCATTTTCTGCTTTTAAAACCAAACATCCCTTAACTTGCTTTCTGGTAAGAAGTACACAGAATGAAGCATAGCACTGGTTTTTACCTTTGATCACGACAATTTTTTTCATACTACTACACTGTCGGCTGTGTTGCCCAGGACTAGCGAGGCCGTGACTACAATGAACGAGCTCTAACGTGGATCCTTTTAAAGGCAACACAATGGGAAAGAAAGCTGGCATATCAGAGCAAATAAGAGTCTTCAATACTTTCAGTTGCAGATGTTTACATTGGTGCTATTTTTCGTTTTACTTTTTTAAAAGCAAAATATAAGAATACTGAAAGGAAAAAATAACCCTTGAGAATAGCATTCTATTTTTTCCACTCTCCTAACATGAACAGGTAGTTCATCAGTCTCTGTGGGCTCTTCCCAACGCTGTCAGACTGTGTGTGCATGTATCTCATTTTATGCTATTTGGTGTACAATCATAATGGCTCCAAATGTTCTTTCACTTCCCAGGGAAGACACAATCCTCTCTCAAACAAAAATACAATCATTGTAACTATTTCTCTTTCACTGGGTTTTCCCAAGCTCACCGTTCTCATGTCCTACACAGTTCCTCACAGGAAGTAATTTGTGTCCAACCCTATCAAATGACCACCCCATGATCCATTAATCCAATGATGAACAGTATTTCAGTTTCCTAATTTCAAATGTCATTAAAGTTTTACTAACATGCATGAAGGTACACTTGGTTAATAGAGGCAGAGCCAGGTCACTTGAGTCCTGATATACAACTCTCCAAACAAAATCGAGTGTTGGTTAATGACATTAAACAACATAACACTGAAAAAGCTCTCTATGCAGGGTAGTATATTAAAGAGAATACTTGTGGGTTTTCCAGATGCACATCTCTACTGATAAAATGCCACAGTGGAATTGGCTTTCCTGTAGCTTCTGCATGGCTCTACCTGGCCTTGAGACCAACATCAGTAAATTTTCTGTGTTCCCATTTCCTACTGGCTGTAACCCCAGCAAAGAAATGGCAGGAGTTCAATTTTCTCCAGACACACAAAAGAGAATGACTTCTTAACAGGTATTCAAACTCTACAGCCAAGCCTGCACTGCGGCCAGGTGGACACCCACCTTCCCAGCTGCATTTCCTTGATAAGAATAAGGGATACTCCACCAGAGCCCTCCAGGCAGGATGTGTGAGAAGTGTGATACTCAGGTGTACAACAGACAACATGGATCCTGTCCTTCCACTAACCCCATTAGAGAACCTCATCTTTACAGTAGACGGACATTCCAGAGTCATCCCTAAACTGGTCAGCATGCAGAGAACAAATGCCTGTCCTCAGCCCTGAATTTGACATTCATACCTCACCCCAGCATTTCCTTTAAAGACCTGAGGTGGTGCCTGACTTCAAGGAAACTGTTTTCCAGGCACAACAGGACAGATGCCCATATGAACTCACAGAGATGGTGACAGACTGCACCATCTCAGGCTAGACAAAGTCCCTGCATGGAGGAGAAGATGAATGGGTAACCCCAATGCTAGCTGTGAAGCTATTGGCATTTGTTAGCTGCTGGGGGAGGAAGAGTACAGTTTTCTAGGGATGTGACACTTGGAAGGCTGACTGGTGTGGATGGAGAGAGAAGGAATAAAAATATAATTTCAGAACAGCGTGAGAAGGGATGGGAGCGTGAAGAGGGTGATGATGGGAAGAGGTGTGGGGAGAATACATTCAAAATGCATTGTATGAAATTCTCGAAGAGTTAATGGAGATGTTATTAAAATCAAATTGCTCCACAACCCTGCAAGAGAAAGGTCATTGCTGATGAAATGTGGGGTAAGCCTTTTCTTTTTCCCTAAGTAACAAAAAGAGGGTACAGAGACATGCGTTCCTCTTACATAATTACCATTCCATGAAAGGTGGCTTAGTGGTTAAGAGCACTGGCTGTTCTTGCAGAGAACCTGAGTTTGATTTCCAGCACCCACGTCTAGCTCATAACTGCCTGTAACTGCAGTTCTGGGGATCCAAGACCCTCTTCTAGCTTCTGCAGACACTCATGTACATGGTGCACACACAAGCATGCAACACTCACACACATAAACTAAGCATACATTTCCATTAATGCCAAGCAGCCCCTTTATGGTTTACTAAAAAGTGGGAGATCTAGCCTGGAATTTCATTCTGGACTGCACGCTGATATCTCCACCTCAAATGCTAACCCTCAGTCTAACTCCATTATTGTCATAGTAAAATAAAGCTAAAACATCAAAAGCAAACTTTCAGCTCTGATAGAGGTATCTACAATGGTAGTCAAAGCAACAGAGGGAGGAAGCCGGAAGGTCCAGATGTAGGAGCTCCAGTTTGGACCTCAACAGTGGAGACTTTAGCATGGGGAGGGTGGGGGCAGGGTCAGCACACTGCATCTGAGGAACACTTGGAGTCTGAGGTGCAGAAGCCGGCACTGATGGAGGGTGCCGGTATCCTGGGTTGAAGATGGATGTGTCATGCTTTAGGAAAACTTACCATATGCCCCATACTGGCTATGAGGACTGCTAATGTTAGTAAGATGAGGCCCATAAGAAAAGAAGCATTCTAGAAATGCACAAGAACAAAACAGAGCAAAGCACTCTTTCCTCCCTCTGCTGTCAACATGCTTCTCATATGGACAGATATTAAGAGAAATCCAGGAAGCAAAACAGAAAACATGACTTGACGTCACAGAGCACAGTCCCGAAGCACAGCATGCGCTACTGAGAAGCAAGGAAGACACTCCTGTCTGGAGATAGTGTTTTACATCATAAGGCAAAGTGGATCTAAAGTTTGCTAGAGGCTGCCTGCTGACAGCCATCCCATGGGAGAGGCAAGCTCAGATCGTGACTCAGCGCCAAAGGCTCCTTGGCAAGTAAAGTCTCACTTACAGATCTCAACAGGAGGCTACTGAATTCTTTCCCTATTAATAAATAGACATTCAGGAAGGCATGCCTTCCCTGCTGGAGCCTGTCACAATCACAGATATGGTCGGTCTAAGTACATTTCTTGGTGGATAATGGAGACCAATAAAAACCGTAGATAATGGATAATGGATAATAATAAAATTTCTTTTTGAAAAACACAAAGGATTTTATATTTTCCATTTGTAACTTTTTTTTTCCGATAAGCATTACTTTATAGTTATACCACATTACATTATCAAAGTATGTAAATTATCTTGTAAGACAGTTAAAAGCTTGGAAGGCATCTGTTCAGTACCCTGGGTATCTTGGCTGTAGGAAACAAGGCCTGTGTCCTGAGTCTTAGAGAAGAAAGCAATAAGACTCTCAGCAGCTGAGCACCGTGCACCCACCTGGGCTGTCATCTGGGCATGGTCTGGAAGTACCTGGGAAGAGAATCTCAGTAAAGAATTGTCTACATTGTGTTGGATAGCGGCCATGTTTGGGAGGGTGTAGGTATCAGATGTGGGAAGACTCATGGGTGACACTATTCCTGGATTGTGGTCCCTGAACTGGATTGGAGCAGGGAAAGGTAGCCGAGCACCAAGCATGCATGCGTCCATCGACCTCCGCTCTGCCTGTGGATGTGACATGTCAGCTGTCTCAGGATCCTGCCACTGTAGTGGGACTTTCTTGCAGTACGGGACTGCAACCTGGAATCGTAAAATAAATGCATTCTACCTTAAGCTGCATCTTCGGGTAAACTTGTCATAGTGGCGGGAAAAGAGACCAGGGTATCCCAAGTCCATAGACTGAAGTCACATCCTACGGTTATGAGAAGTATAAGATTTGGCAGAGAAATTAGGGTGGAGTCATTATGGCTGGGTAATTTTGTAAGAGGTGGGCACACAGGCAGAGGGCAGCCATTTGCAAGCCAGGAACAGGGCTGTCACCTGACACTGTGCACACCCCCATCCTGGGCTTTTGGTCTCTAATGCTATAAGGACAATATCTGTCACTTCGGACTCACAGATCATGGTACCCTGCACAGTAGCTTGCGTTAATGAGAGACAGGACATGAACTGAGAAGAAGCAACAGAGAAAGTTAGGATCATATCATATGCAGCCTTTGAATGTATTTTTGCAAATGACCTTGTTGATTTATATATAGCTTTGTAATGATATAATTCACCTACAGTAACTGCCATTCAGGAAAGGATTCTGAGGAACTCTGTGGATCCTTAGTCATCTTCTCCAACCATGTGACCTGCTGGACAATAAACAAAGATCAAGGTTACCACCGAGACCTACAGAGCCTTGTTCTCGTGGCCCAGAGTGGTGGAAAATTTCAATCCTGGATTTGAAGGCAGACAGTGAGTGAAAAACTGCTTCAATTCCGTGTAACGCTTAGCACAGCCACCTTCATAGACGTAGTGCCTGGAACAGGGCAAACTTCACAGTAATGCACTGTACTTTCTGCTTAATGCTGGGACTGACAAAATTCAAGTCTGCCCAACTCCCAAGTTTCCCCTACCTCAGTCCTACCATGGAGGATGGAGCTGTTACTGTCGCTCAGCTTCACAGGCTCCTAAATAGCCAATGCAGCTTCCTTTTCTCTCAGACAACATTGTCTTCTGATTTTAATTTCATTTCAACAATCAACAATTGACTCTGAAACTACAGACGCCTGAAATCTGGTGAGGAAATACCATGTATAATATACAATAGTAACATTGTACTACATCGTACACATTATACTACAATGTAAGCTACGACTTGTTAGAACTGATCACCCTGGTCACAACTCAACCCCCAAAGCTACAAAAGAATCTAAATGTTTTTCCTTTCTCCCTTTCTGCACTTTGCACTACATCCCTTGAACCCCCAAATGCTACTCATATTGCAACTTTGGGGTTTTATATTTGCCTCATCTACTAGAGAAGATAGAATTAAAATGTGAGGATTTATTGACTTTGTCAAAACTAAATACACTGTCCTGTGAGTCAATTCTGTGAGCAAAAGAGCTCCAGTACCCATGTAAATAGGCAGCTAGGCCACAAGCTTGCCTATACCCCTGCGCTGGGGTGGAGCAGTACAGAGGATCCCTGGGCTAGCCAGAGGAAACCATGAGCCAGGTTTATTGAGGGAACCTGACTGAAGAGAAGGAGGCAGGGGGTGGTAGGGGAGATACTCAGCAGCCTCTGTCTTCCAAATGCATGCACAGGAGTGCATATTTCCACAGCCATACACATACATACTCACAGGAACACACACACTCACATGAACACACACACTCACATGAACACACACACACATACACACACACACGAACACACATATGCACACACCTACATGAACATGCACACACACACATACACACTCACATGAACACACACACACATACACACTCACATGAACACACACACACATACACACACACAAATGAACACACACACACATGAACACACATATGCACACACCTACATGAAAATGCACACACATGAACATGCACACACACACACACACACACGAATATACATATACACTCACATGAACATACACACACATATACACACACATGAATACACAGACACACTCACATGAACACACATACACTCACATGAACACACACACATACACACACATAATCACACACCCATATGAACATGTACACACACACACACACACACACACACACAAACCCACTATTCCAACTTAACTGCATTTACATCCATGTTCCCTAGTTCTGCTATGACAAGACCATTTCCCTCTAACGGAAGATGCCTTCAAATGAGGCCTGAGATGTAGTATCTCATCCCACCTTCCTAGAAGATTAAGCAAACAAAGTAACAACAGTTTTTAAAAAGAAAAAAATAAAATAAAGCCAGATAAGTCATCAATTACTGCACTGTCTTGCCTATTTGTTTGTTTATTTATTTATTTTTGGTCAAAACATGCTATCACTTTGTCTCGTCTCTTACCAACCATGTAATTAATTTTTCTGCTTCTAACTTTCTCAGTAATAAAACCTTAAATTCACAATTTGAAGCCATTTTCATGTCTGTCCACAATTTTCCCAGCATTCTGAGACAGGCGCTGCCTGGTGTTCCCGTGAATTAGTTCTGAATCGTTTATGTTTCTGCTTCACACCTTAAAGAAACATGGGCTGCGAGTGGGTCACACAGTGTTCAGAATTTGGATAGTATAACGCATGCTTTCCTCATTTCCGTTCAGAGGGTGTTGCGGTTGTTTTGAATTCTAGGGACAGTGTTTTGTTTTATTGTGTCTGCAAACCACAGCTTACATGTGCATGAGTACCCACCTTGTCTCTAAATTCTTGTTCCTGTGAACGGTGATGCACCGAGTACTCTCACAAGTTTTCAGGTTTACAAGTGTGTGAGGAAGAATTTTATATTCTGTGGTGTTTGCCCCATTGTGATCCTTCCTGAATATGTTACATGCCCCAGCAGATAGCTTTGCACATGCAAATGAGGGGCCCTAGGTTCAAAAGATATTATCCTATTGCTTCAGTGACGTGTCTTGGCAGGTATTCAGGGAAACACAGATTTCTCTTGATGTCTGAAGCAGAAGAATTCAGGGTTTTGTCGATATAAAAATGAAGTGGCAAGAGAAAAGGGAATTTAATCAGAAGCATCCAAGTAGCTGAATTATCAGAACAGCTTGAGTGAGACTAGAAGTAGAACATGAACCAGAGCAACTGTTGGGAGCCTGACCTCATTAATCATCTGACTTTGCTCTTGTGGGGACCTCAGCAAAAGGTCCAGCTAAGCCATATTGTATCTGAGCACATATATTTGATGAAATAAACTTGTGCCATGGCTTATTGGTTAGACTTTTAAATTAAATTAATAAAAATTGCACCTGGAAAATCCACTCTGAAGACGTCAGTGGGGAGCCATCCAGTGTTTGGATATTGTGTACCTCACATAATCCTTAAATCAGCTCAAATGTGTCTGTCGCCTTAAATATTTATCCTTCGGGTACAAAATTTCAAAACTTCTACCATTTGAAAACTGCATTGCTATCATATGAAGAATCTGCCACACAGCAGCACACAGGATCCAGCTTCCATATGATAGCAACCTAATTCCCATCAATCACCTTCTCCCCGTCCCTCCACTCTCCCCTCAGTCTCCTGAGAAACACCATCCTACTATTGAATTTTATGAAACAAACATTTTTAGGATTCTCATGTGAGTGAGATCATACGGAACTTGTCTCGATGTGACTATCATGTCTATTGCGTGAGACACAATAGGGTTTCGTGATGTTTTATATCCGGGTAGCATTCAAATAAGTGGCACGCTTTGTTTATCCATTATTTGGTGTGCACGCTACGTTGAAGAAACTATAGGAAAAGAACACAACAGAACTGTGTACCTTTGGGAGTCCCTCTTCTGCGACTCACCTGGGACATTCACAGTGAAGTTTTAGCTCTCACCACAGGGTCTTGTTCCATCTGAAAACCTATTATGTGTTTCCAGTAAAATGAATGAACTGAGAACTGAAGTTTATAAATGATGAAGACTGAAGGGGAAGGTTGCATTTGAAATAGGGCAGGAAATCTAATAAAGATGCATTAACGGACTAGGGTACATTATAACACAAGAAATCAATAGCTATTATTCTGAAAATGTAACAATAAAAATGTTGTACTGAAGAATAATCGGTAGTGCCTACTTAAGAAACATTATATTTGAATAATTATAAAACATAATTTGTTTGGGGAAAAAACGTTTTCACAGTGAAATGCTATTAGAAGGGATCAATAAGACACCATAATCACCTAAAGGCAGCAGATTAATCCATAGTAAAATTGATCAGTTCCATGAATGATACAGAAGGAAGAGAGATTTGGCCATGTTCATAGTAGAAACCACGTATAGTCTACAGATTTTTATCTGTTCTAAATCCTTCCAGACTGGGGTCAGAATTTTTAATATTAAATATATTTTCCTAGAATATTATAGAAAAACATCCAAATATCATTTCCCTGCCATAACTCTGTGAGTCAGACCACATTCCCATTTGGTGATGATTAAATAGTAAGTTGACAAGGCAAAGCTTTGGTTCATGAAAAAAGATCAGATAATATTTACAATAGATCAAATGTCTCAGAAGTCCTGCAGAACGTTGCTTCCAATGTCTACAGAATGCACATTCTCCACAGCTCATCAAACACGTGGAAGAAAAGATAATATATTAGGCTCAAAAACAATTCTCAATAAATTAAAAAGATCTTGTCTCTGACCATGGCGGAATAAAACCCAAGGATAAAGAAATATCAGAAACTATGATCCATGGATCCTTAAGACCATGCTAGTAAACACAAGCGAGAACTCCAAAGAATTCCAAAGAAAAAATTGAAATTCTCTCCAAACAAGCCAGGTGTAGATACGAAGGCTAACCCATAATTCCCAGTGAGGGGTCCTGAGACATGAGTCCTTTCTGAGCCCGGGAGTCACTATCGTCCTGTACAACACAGCAAGTCATTGCCACAAAAGACAAAAACTAAGTAATCACAGAAATAAATGCAAATGTAAAACCAAAATCCTAAAACCTACAAAATACTGCAAGAAGAACAGTAAGTTTATGGTACTAAAACATCTATACCACAAAATGGGTAACGTAATACCTGTATACGGGAGGCTGAAGCAAAATTGCTATAAGTGTGAAGCCAGCCTGGGCTACAAAATAAGAGACTGTCTCAAAAATCTCCAAAAGGAAAACATTTTAAATTAACAAATTCAGTATCTCTTCTATTATCTAGTAAACCCAAACCCAGAATTAGATGAGAATAACAAAGATCAGAAATACACAAAATACTATCTAACGTAGGAAATATTAATAAATAAGTTTTTTTTAAAAAATATAGTATTAGCAAAACTTTAAGTAGACTAATTTAGCAAAAGAGAATGGTCAAAATAAATACAATCAGTGATGAAAGAGATGACACAAAAGGTTCCACAGACGGGTGGAGGTCCATTAGTGACAACTGCAGGCAGTTAATTCATATCAACTCAGAAAACCTGGAGTGACAAATGAGTATTTACACAAAAATAGCCTACTGAAACAGAGCCATGACAACGCGAGAACCCTAACCAGACCAATAATGAGGGGTGCGATTAAAGCAGTGATGAAATGATGATGTCTTCCAATAAAGGTAAGGAACAGCTGACATCACTGCAGAATGAGTCACAGTAGAAGAATTTACCACATCTCCTCAAATTCCTCAAGAAGGGACCCTTGCAAACTCCTTCTGTGAAGCCAGTATTCCCTGACACCATACCCAGACCAGAAACAAAAGCCAGAAACACAAATCATGGTCCAGTATCCCTGTTGAAAGCAAAGGAAAATAAATCAGAACAAAATACTAGTAATCTGAATCCCTCAGCATGTTAAAGTAATTATTCTTCAAGATGAGATGAGTTTATCCCCAAATTTAACATTAGTTCAACTCCAGAAAATCCATAATTATAATGCACAATATCAACAGAATGGGGGATGGGGACCGAATGACTGCCTCGTTAGGTGTAGAAAAGCATTTTGTAAACTCCAACCTCCCTTAGTGATAAAAACACTGAAAACATTTCGTGAAAATGTCTGTTGCTGTGGCAAATACCTTGGCCAGAATCAACTTGGAGAAGAAAGGGTTTATTTGGCTTAAATTTCCAGTGAGGATAGATGCTCAAGCAAAGGCAGGGAGCATGGGTCGACTCTGCTTTCTGGCTTGCTCTCCCCTTCCTGCTCAAGCTCATCCAGCCTCTCACACAGCACAGGACCACCTGCCCGGGGGATGGCCCTGCCCACAATGGTGGGCGGGATCCACCCACATCCATCATCCATCCAGCAATCTGAGGGGGTCCTTTCTTTAGTTGAGACTCTCTCTTCCAGAGAATCGAGATTAGACACCACTCTAAATATTCCACAGCCATTGCTCTATAGGGTACAGACAATGTTTTGCAATCACTTTGTTGTGGGTTTAGAACAATTAAGTTCATTAGGCTTTATCAGAGTGAGCTAAAGTAAATGAATGGATAGAAGTAACTGATGGCAGAAACAGCAAAACATCAGCTGTCTGGGTCCCACAGTCTAGCACAGAAGCCAGATGACAGGGGGAACAAAGGTAACAGCATACTGTAGGAACAGGCCAGGGGTGGGGGGGCTGAACACACAGTAGAAACCGACAGGGGGCGCCCTGAGCACTCACACTGAAACTCCCTATCAGGAGTTCCCAGCTGAACAGAGTTCTCAGCTCAGGTGAGCTTCCAGCTTCTCTTCCTACTCAGTAACATCCTTTGGACATGGGTCATGTTTTGGTTGTTATCAGATACACAGCGTTGTTAATACTGCTTGCTGATTTCCTTTCTGTTATGGAGCAAGGGAGCCCCCTTCCCCTTAGGCAGTCCTGGAGGACAGTTTGAGACGAACTGCTTGGGTCTGAGTTGGGGAGGAAAGAGCAAATCCACTTCCAGAGTCAGTGCATCAGAGAGCTGAAACGGCATATGACATTTTGCCAATGCAATGCACATTACGGCCACCATCTCCCCAGTGTGCAAAGGCTGAACACATTTCACACTTTGGTCCAGTTCAATACTGGAAGTTTTAGCGAAGGTTTTCAGAGAAGAAAAAGAAAACCATCCATAAATAAATAAATGAATAAATAAATAAATAAATAAATAAATAAATGAATGAATGAATGAATGAATAAATAAATAAATAAATAAAGCCAGGCAAGCTTTCTCTTTTAAGAAGATACGGCACAATGTCAAGGCAATCCTTAATATCCAACCACAAGGTTGGTAGATCTGATGCACAAATTCAGTAATGTTGCCACTTCTAAGATAAAATTCAAAACGAAGGAGCTGACTATACAATAAAAAACTGCTGAAGAAGAGTTCTTGGAACCAATCCTGTTCACAGATAGATACTGCAATAAAACATGTGTATACATTTCTTCAAAGACATCCATGACCTCTACGATGAATATTTCAATGTTCTAATAACATAACTTGAAGGAGCCACAAAGATGGAAAATAGAAAGCCCTCTCGTTTGTTTGCAATGGAGTAGTAATCCTGCTAATACATACACAGCATAAAACGTGCCTGTGAGGAGAGATAGAGCTGAGCTGCGAAGGAAGACACACCTGGATGAGACTGGACTCCTGGGATGAATAAAAAGAGAAAAAGCAGCAGCCTGATTCTCACCGCCGTCTGCCATCTGCTTCCAAGACAGTACTGAAGACCTTGACGCCCTGCCTGCTGCATCTTCCCTCCGCGACAGAGGGTATCCTTCTGAAGTGTGGGTCAAGTAATCTTCCCCCACTCTCAGATTATAATACAATTACATCATTTCCCCTTTCCTTTTCTCTCTCCAACCTTCCCATATACGCCTCCTGCTCTCTTTCTAATCCATGGCCTCTGTTTTCATTAACTGCTGTTGCATGTATGTTCACGAATATAATCTAATCTCTCTGTACAGTTACCTGTGTGTATGCTTTCAGGGCTGGTCATTTGGTGTCAGAAAACTGTGGCCCCCATGGACTCACATATTTGAATGCTTCATCACCAGAAAGTGAAACTGTTTTGCAAGGATTAGAAGCTGTGGCTGTGTGTCACTAGCTTTGAGGTTTCAAATGCTCATGTCAGTCCTGAGTCTTTCTTTTCCTGCAACTTGCAATCAGATGTAATCTCTCAGCTATTTCTCCAGCACCATACATGTTTGCCTAGATCCGCAATCCTTACCACAATGATCATGGACTAACCCCTGGAACTGGAAGCAAGCCTCAATTAAATGCTTCCCTTTCTAAGTTGCTTTAGTCATGGTGTTTCGTCACAGCAATAGAACAGTAACTATGACAGTACCAGTTGGTGTGCTCTTCCTGAGGAAGAGTATTTCTCCTCCTCTCAGCATTCTTTTGTTGCCTGTAGTTCTTTGTGTGTGGGTAAGTCATCGTACATTTTCCCCAGTACACATCAGCATGGATACTGTTTTTGTCTTGTTCAGCTCATGTTTAGGTGGTAAGACTTTATGAGTGTAGCTTGTTGTATTGCAAGGAGACACAATCTTACAGCAAAATCCCTTATCCTCTGGTTCTTACAAACTTTCTGCCTCTTCTTCTGAAATGATGTCTGATCCTTAGGTAGGGGATGCTTTGTAGATGTAATGCATTGGGAATGGGTTCCACAACTCTGGTTTTTGGGGGTTTTGTTTATTTGTTTGTTTGTTTTGATAAGTTGTCCTTTTCTGTAAAGTCCTCTCAGAGAAACAAAGACCATCAAACGAAACACCAACAACAGGCACGAGAACCCCTCTTTTGAGTCGTTGGTGAGTGTTGTCCTGGAGAGTCTCAAAATATTACAGGCTATTGTTATTGTCCCTGATTGGCCCTCAGAAGTGGAAGGTAAGTCCCTAATGATGAAGACACCACGCACTTCAGACACAGAGCTTAGAGATCCTCAAAGCTGGATCTGATCTGAAAGCCTCCTCTCTGAGGACTAGCTTTCATGGTACAAGAAGGCAACATGAAAACTTCTAAAGGAGAGAAGCAGCCAATAGACCTATCCAGGTAGGATGGTTATGAACCACAACAATGACAATCATGGCACAGTACTACCAAGGGTGCAATAATTACTCATATGCACGAGCAGTAATCAAAAGTTCAACAAGAGGGAAAATACCTGGTACGAGGAACTTAGCTAGTTCCAAGGACTAGTGAAGTCAAATCCTGGAAAAAACTTTATAACCACCACTTTGCTAAACTAGCACAATACCTGGTTACACTCTAAATAGTTGTCCTTATCCCCATAGATAAGTACAGCCCTCACGTCTCCTCAAGGAGACGCTTCTCTCTTCAGTTGCTTTTCCTGAAGGAAACAGCCACAGCAACTAGGAAGCCAGCGCTCCCTGTGTGATGTGGAGCATCACAAGCTAAGGCAGGGGGATAATTGATCCCCACATGATGGAATATTTTTTAATGCTGTCATTTGCATCAAGGAGGACCTGTAGGCCTTGCACTAAGTGGACTGAGTCAGACTCAGAAAGGGAATCCCTGCTGACTTCCTCTTATGTGTGAAAATTAAGATTAAAGTCAAAATTATACAAATAATTAGTAGAGTTTGCTGTGTGATGAGAAACCAAGATGGCAGATAAAAAGAGGCCAGGGCTGTGAGAGCACACAGTTTGCACACACTGAGTCACTGCACTGAGCCCTACAATACATGTAATTAATGCCTGCTAACCAAAGTAAGTAACTGAATAAATATTTCCAGTTTCCCTCAGGCTATATTATTTGGTGAAGCTAAAAGGAATTATCGGCTAAGCTGTAATTAAGCTAAGATTTACCTACTTAGTATCTTGTTGCAATATGCTTTGCAATATTGAACTAATCTTTTCGTATGTCCTCTATTTTGTGTACTCTGCTCTGAATATAAGGTTCAACCATCTTTTTTCCTGGTCATTATTATGAAGCATTATCACTAGATGACAGCATTGTACATTTACAGTTGAGAAACTAAAACTTCAGTTGGTATCACTCTTATTTCACAGTTAAAAGAAACCCTGCATCCCCCCGTTCCTGAATTGATTCTGTACCAGCCACAGTCTCGTAGATAATGTCAGCATGTGAACACAGCCCCGTCTGTCCTGAGACACAGGGCTCCAGTGCATACAGAGATCACAGCAGATGTTGGAGGTCTCCTGTCCTAGTTTTCTCTTCTGTCACTGAGATAAAACACTGACCGAAAACAACTTAGGGAGGAAGGACAGGAACCTGGACATAGGAACTGAAGCCTAGGCCAGGCAGTTAAGTTGCTTACTGGCTAGTCCCCATGGCTTTTCAACTTGCTCTCCAGGGGTTGCACTCACAGAGGGCTGGCTCCTCCCATGTCAATATTCAATCTAGAAAATGCCCCCACAGTCTTGCCTACAGGCCAATCTGAGGATGCAACTCATCCCCTGAGGTTCCTGTCTCCAGTGAGACTCTAGTTTTTGTCAAGTTGTAAAAAAACTAAAATACGTTAAAATTTCCAAGTTCATTTTGTTCCTTAGGAAAGGGTTGTTTGTTTGAAAAACAACAACAAACAATAACAAGAAAAAGCTATCAAAATTTCTTGATGCTGTTGATTTGCTATATCATGGTTCATTAACTATTTATATTTCAAAATTACATAAAATGTAGGACCAAGCTCTGCCTGGTTAAAGATTTCAAGAAGGTAATATATAAATTATGTATGGAAAGTCACTCAGTGATATTGAACTCTAAAGTTAGTCTCTAATTTCCTGAAGCAAAAAGCAATACTGTGTTCACTGTAAAATGTGACTGTATCAGACACTGAGCCTGTGCTTAAAATATGTTTTTGGAGACAATATGTAGATGAAAGTCAAGAAGCCAGGAAAGAGCTAAGGCCTAATGCCAAGTGCACGGTGCTACCCACTGTAGATGCAGAGATAAGTGATCACAAGGAGAGTTACTAATGACGTTTAGCAAAGGGCACATGGAATCAAAATTGATTAGGTATGTAACTTCATCTCTTCTCTTGGAGAAAAGTTTTCTGGGCTATCCCTGTAAAATAATTATTATAATTATTACCCAGCTGAAGGGATGAAGCAACAACCATGAGTAATTTTTTTTCTTCTCCTTGCATTCCTTCAGCAAACCTGAATGAAGTAATTTTTATGAGTAGATTAAATGAAGGATATCTTAAATAAATAATTTTAGTAATTGGAACTGCAAACCTGTGCAGATGAAGCTGCAGCAAGTATATTTGTGAAACCATAAAAGGATTTAAGACAGAATCATGAGAAAAAAGATAGTGAGGAACTGCTTTTAGATGTGCCTGGACGTTGATAAATCCTTTACAATTGTATCCCATGAAAGCAAGTGAATGCCAATTGGTACTGGAACCTGCATCCTGGAGAATCAGTCAGGGGAAGAATCGGACAGAGGTAGAAGGATATGAAGAAATTTCTGAGCAAGCATTACGGGTCAGTCCTTATGATTTGGTACTGGAAGGAATTTTCATTTATTTTTTGAAAGTATAATTGCACCATTTATCACCTTCATGTATGTGATATATGTATATACACACATACACACACACATATATATGCATATATACATATGTATGTAAAATATATGTGTGTGTTAGCATGTATGCATAATACATGTATATATACATATATACAAATACATATATTTGTAAATATATAAATAAAATCTTGCAGGGGTCTCTTTAAAGAGGTTTAAAATCTCAGTTTATAGTATAGAATAGATTGACAGATTACATTTTTGCCAGAGTGGAAAATATACTTTTTATTAAAAAATACTTTTAAGGGATTCAAAAGATGACTCCAAAAAAGGAGGCAGTATTGATTCTGAGAATGTCTTCATAATGTGATTCATATTCAATAAATAAAATGAATTAGTGAGAAACAAGCAACTTCTTTCCCAAATGAACGAGGGCAAAACCTGAGGAGGCATTTTACAGAAGAGCTGTAGTAGCCTGAAGAGGACTAGCCCTGTGTGAAAGCTAGGTCTACATTCCAGGGATCTACATTCAGAGGCCCGTGTGGTCTGGATGGAATGTAGACACACCTTTAATCCCACTATTCAGAAGGTGGTGGTCCACACCTTTAATCCCCAAGACAAAACCAGTGTAGAAGCAGACACAGAAAGCAGAGCTCAGAAGGAGTCAGTGTCATAGAAGTGATGTCTGAAATGGGTCAGAGTGAAGAACAGACCAAATGACTAATTGGAGGAAGAGTTAGTAGAGTGAGTCAGAGTACTAACATGCCCAACTCTCCTAATAGAAAAGGTGGGCTCTCAGCTCAGAGCAGGAAAGTCAGAAGGATAGTTATAGAGACAGTTAAATGGTCAGTTACAGAAGTGTCAGTTAGAGTCAGTTACAAAGGCAGTATGAAGCCGGCAGTATGAGGCTAGCAATCAGAAGCCGACAGGCTAGGGGAGAGGAACAGAGGTACAGCAGAGCTCAGCAGAAGCCAGAACAAGGAGTGACTTGAATTGAACCAGAAGAGTCAGCTAAGAGAAGAGTTGGGAGTGGCTAAGTCAGCAGTAAGACTCAGAGGCTTCAATGTTTTAGACTGTAGAGGCTGGAAAGCTCTAGGGCTCCAGTACTCAAAACTAGTGATTTAATTAGCCAAAGAATAAACTGCCCTCTGCCCTGAATCAGGATCTTCACCTGGTGCCAAAAGCGCCCAATGTCGCAGAGGACAGAAGACATCTGAAAGAGCCTTCTAAGAGGAGAAAGTCACCTGAGGTGTCTCACCAGTTCTTCAAGTTCTGCTAGATTCCTGGAGAGACCCATGTATGGGAGCCTCAGGACCAGAGCAAGGAGAAGGAAAAGACCATCCAGAACCTCCAAGACAGCAAATCACAGTAAGCCACCCCAAAGACAATTCTGATGATGATGATGATGATGATGATGATGATGATGATGATGATGATGATATCTATTTTCCCACTGAAAATGGGAAACTTCATTTCAGGTGCCTTGGGGGCAAAGACAGGGAGTGAAGTAATGATTATGTTAATCATCTTTTTATCAGTATTGAACTTGATCATATTTTTGAAAAAATGTTTGAAATATTCATTGTAGAACTGAAAGAATTAAAGATAGAAATGGAAGAGTTTAAGAGATAAGAAAGAGAAGAATGTTTATAAGAAATACAGGAAACTAATCAAGATAGACAGTCTTCTTCAAGAGAGAAATGTTGAATTGTGAACCTACTAGTTCACCTCTTAAGGAAACTGAGAAAAGGCAAAACCTCCACTAGTGTTCCCAGTTACCTTGGAACAAAGGACTGGAAATGGCAAAAAAAAAAAAACCCACAAAATTGTGGGTTAGGCTGGAAACCAACAGAAATGCCAGACATAAGATGACTTAAAGAAGCAGAAGTCACATACTGAACGCACTCACCACATGTGAGACAGATGTTAAATACTGGGCTATCCCAGAACTATCTATATACAGATAGATATAGTTATAAACTATAAACAGAACTATCCCAAAAGACTGGAAAGATTTGGTTACAGCTGTACTAGAATCTAGTCCTCAGCTACAATGATGACATGGTGGAGAGAAGAAGCAACAAGCATGGGAAGTCATCATAGGTCTGTTCATATCATGAAAGAGCAGTTGTTAGGTGGGGGTCAATATGCTGATATACAAATGCAGTTTCAATTTGAGGTCTCTGTTTCAGTACAATCTATTATTGTAGCTTTAAGTACCTGAGGTAAGTTTGAGGAGACAGCAAAGAGGTCTACAAGGTTACAAAGATTATGCAAGGCTCAGGAGAAAACTTCACTGATTTTTTTTACAAAGATTAACCACAACTCTAATCAGGGCGATATCAGATCCAGATGCAAGACAGGTATTAATTGAATATTTGGCATTTGAAAATGGAAATGCAGGGTGTAAACCATTATTAGACCTTTAAAAGCACAATCAGTATCTATGGATAAATGGATTAGAATTACTGCTGTTATTGACCCTAAGACTTTTGTAATTAGACAAGCAATGGCTAAAGGTCATGGATTTCAAAATGTCTGTTTTTTTTTTAACTGAGAGAGATGAAATCATTTGCAAAGGGGTTGTAGGCAAGGTGATCCTAGAGCTAAAGATAATCTAGAAAGACATCCTTGGCCTCCAAGATTTGTAGAAGGTATGGTAAGGGTTGGTACTGGATTAATGAATGCAAATTAACAAGAGATTTAGGAGGTAATCCTTTACTGAAGGGAAACTCCCAAAGGGAGCTTGCTCTAGCCCCAGAAGACACTAGCCAAGCATTCCCTATCAGTAATGGAATGAATAGGTCACTTAGGAAGCAGGTAGAGGACCTAAACTCTGTGTTAGAGATTTACTGAACACTATGGAAGGAAGCGGTGCCTTAAGTTAGCCATAAGTAGAAAGCTCACGCTATCCCCTAAAACTCAGTGTTACAACATAGGCACTGGAGTTCCTGGCCCTTTACCCTCAGGAGCAGTAGGAATTGCTTTAGGAAGAAGTAGTTTGACTTCCCAAGGATACATTGTACATCCAGGAATTGTAGATGAAGATTACAAGGGAAAGATTGAAATTATGGAGTATGTAAAGAAAGACAGGCAGTTTAATGTGAGTGACAGGATTGCTCAGATTTTCCTGCTTCTATGTATTAAAGGAGAAGCAGCTCTAGTTGATAGAACTAGATGATTTGGAAGTACTTGGAGACAAGTATTTTGGCAAACTGTTATCAATGATCAGAGACCAAAATTAAAGTTAAAGTTAAATGGTATTGAAATTGAAGTTCAATGATGGACACAGGAGCTGACATAACTATAATCTCGCCAGAATCTTGTAATCCAAATTGGCCCCTTCAGAAAGTATTCATACAGTTTGTAGGGATTGGAAAATTTTCTCAAGTAAGACAAAGTATAAGATGGATTAAGTATGTGGGACCAGAAGGTCAATAGGAAGACTAAAGCAATATTTACGGCAGATATAGCCATAAATCTATGAGGAAGAGATTTGTTACAACAATAGGGAGCTCAGATTAATATTCCTTTAATCTCAGAGACATTGGATACCTTATAAACTAAAACTGACACTGTATGTTGGTATCTTATGAAATTTGGTGTGATTGTTTCTTTTATCTTACCTGTGTATGGATAGAATTGTGACAAACCTGTTTACCTATGAGAACTCCTTGGAGCTATATCATATGTCCTATGCCTAGTTTAAAAAGTGATAAATGTTAGCTATGCTTATAAGCAGGAAGGGAGAATAAGAATAAGGACTCCTAGAACCAACTATATAATGCTTTATTGACTTTAAATTTTGTGAATGCCAATGAGGCAGGAACAAAAGACACTGGATTGTAGAAAAAAATATGTAATTTTATCAACCTGTATACTATAAGGATGTGTTAATGTCAGAATGGAAGTTAGGGATCATTTTATACTGGATAAGAGGATTTTCTTTTGTTTCCATAGGAGACAAGAAGCTGTAGGTTCCATCAAAATTGATAAAGATTTGATTTGAGTAAGAAGCTTTCTAGCAGAAAGATAGTTCAAGAAACAGGCTGCAGGTGTGTGGTAGCTCTCCACCCTGGAGCACTTTGATGCTGAAATGGACATTTGCTGAAGAAATTTTGAAGGGAACTCAACAAATGATCAGGACTGATAGTTACTGCAATCACGGAAAATCATTGCATGGACAGCTGATATGAATCTTCAAAAAGACATTCAGACTGATAAGTTTATGGGACTGATAATCGTAATAGTCAAACTGTATTAAAGTTATTTTCACAGCACAATTTATATCTTAAGCAGAAAGGGAGACTATGTAGAGGAATAGCCCTGTATGACAGCTAGAGTCTATATTCCAGGGGTCTACATTCATATGCCTGTGTGGTCTGGATGAAATGTAGACACACTTCAGTCCTAGTATTCAGAAAGTAGTGGTGGGCCACATCTTTAATCCCTAAGACAGAAACAGTATGGATGCGGTCAGGAAGCAGAGCTCAGAAGGAATCAGCGTCATGCAGGAAGTGATGTCTGAGATGAATCAGAGTAAAGGACAAAGTGACAAATCAGAGGAAGAGTTGGCAGAGTGAGTCATAGTAAGGACCTTGTAAACACTCACGAGAGAAAGGCAGGCTCTCAGCTCATGGTCACTGAGGACAGAAGAGGAATTACAGAGTCAGTTACAACGGTCAGTTACAAAGGCAAAATGGAGCAGTGAGAGCTCAGGGAGAAACACAGAGACACAGCAGAGATCAGCAAACGAAATCAGTATGAGATGGCAAGAGTGAGCCTGAACCCGAAGACTCAGAGTTCAGAAGGTGCTAGTCAGCGTGGCTCAGTCAGCAGATCTCAGAACCTGAGGCTGAAACCTTCCAGGTCCAGACTAGCAGTTTAAATATTCTAAATTGTGTGGAGGTTGAAGTCTTTCAGTTCAAGGATTAAGACTAGACTTTAAAGAAGACAAAACGCTCTAGGGCTCCAGGACTCCAGGACTCCAGGGCTTGAGCCTAGAACTGGTGATTTAATTAGAAAAAATAAAAATATAAAGCCTTTTGATCCAAACCTATGTCTATTTCTGGGTGAATCAACATGTACACCCACAGTGGCTATTAAGCATATGAAATGGAACCTAATTTAATAATCACCAGAAAAATGAAAATGAAAACAATCGTGAATGACTCTAACAGAGCCAAGCCACTAAAATAGATATAACTTAGTAAGACGCATTCACACACATCCTTGACGCTGGCAGACACTGGCTACCCAGTGTTGTAAGTGGTGCGCCATGCCTCCATAACCAAATGCGCCATGCCCCGTGGCTCACTGTTGGGGCAGTCCTACGAGAAGCTGACAGCTACAGTGGAGAAGGAACAAGGGTGTTTGTTGAGTATGTCTCCTGGTCTTCAGGGGCAGGAAGCTTCCCTGCAATAGTATATTTGTGACTAGTTACAGGAATAAATAGTCCTGTAAAGACCTACAACACAATAATGAAATGAAAGAGACTGATTTTAAGCAACAAAGAAACCACTCTCACAGTCATGCTGAGGAGACCCTCAAACATGAAGAAACAGAGTTGAGTGATCACCAAGGCTGAGGGTTTGGAATGGTGTTCTGGGGTGTTCTTTGTGTAAGTGGCACGGCCTAGACACTTCACCTGGTCATTTACAGAGCATGTTACTAGGTCATAAATTCAGCATGTACAATACTACTGCATATGTTAAAAGTTCACAAACGGTGATTAAATAACACCAAAATATTTGGTCTAAGGATTCATAATAGCTTCTATTAATTATATTAAACTGCTTCGGACATGGTGGACACTCATTCAGTTACTGGTTGGTGTCTGAATATACGATTGTAAGTATAAATTTTACTTTATTTCCAGAGAGTTTCAATTCATAAGTCAGAAAAGGAGTAACCCTTTACCATGTGATTTTAGCCCTTTCTGAGCATAATGTTACAAACAAGATACCTCTAAGCATCAATTCCCTTTCAATTTTTCACAGAGAAGGACAGTTTTGAGGGTAGTTGAGAAACACCGTCTTTCTCTACCTCTCACAAGATGACTTGGAGTTTTTACAGAGAGAAAAGCTGTATTATGTACTAATTCATTCATGTCTACCTCCTATGTCAGCATGCCCGGCCTCCACAGCCAGTAGCAGCTACTCCTCGGTGTTTCCCGCAGGCTCTGCGCTGTAATGGACATTCTATCTAGCCGTGCATTTAACAGTCACAGCACACTAAGAGACAATGCTTTTTCCTTGTCTTATTCATGAGAATCAGAGTGAGTCTCAAAAGTTAGTGGGCCAGCGTCACCCTCTACTAGGTCCTACAGTGTGCTGGGTGGGAAGCTCATGTGCTCTGTTCCTGATGGCTGTGATAGGATATGACCAGAGCAACCTACAAAGAAAGAGTTCACGGAGGTCTGCAATTCTGGTGGTAAGGAGCCATCACAGCAGTGAGGAGTGGCGGCAAGTGGCAGGCACAGACACAGCAGAAGCAGGATGGTGTGAGATTAATCCTCAACAAGATGATGCAGACAGAGTGACCAGAAGTGGGTTAACTATGAACTCTCAAAGCCCACCCCTGTGACATACTTCCTCCAGAAAATCTCTACTCCTTAAACATTGCAAAATCTCCCCAAACAGCTCCACTGACTAGGGACCAAGTATTCAGATACATGACCCTCTGCATGCCAGTGCCTGTTGATAGCACCTTACATGCAGACTCCTTGGTCCATCACAAGGAAGGAAGCATCATCTCCAGCAGGAAAAGGCCACTGAAGCATCCCTGAGCTTTTCAATAGACTCCATGCTTAAAGAGCCTAGGTGTGTTTCTTCTGTTTTGCAGTGTTGAATTAGGTTACTGCTCCTCCCACAGAGCTGTGCTTCCCTTTCTTTGGGACCCCAGAGGCTTCCCTGATTGTAAGTTCCGCAAGTCTCTTCCTGTTCCTTGGCCTCCTTTTCTGTTATTATTTGTTGCTGTGGCAGACGCTGAGGTGTGAGATCTTGGCAAGGAGCTTATTAATTGCTGCACTTGGAGAGAGCTCCTGACAGGTACTGATGGTCTCACTTTACTTGTCCAGATGTTGCTGTAATGGCTTACCCTAGTTATGTCATTCTGGCTGCCAATATCATCAACATTTAGGACACGGTGTTACCATGTAAGCTGTGTTTACTTCCTGAGGTCTCAAGATGCCAGGATTTGTGCATTGTTTGTTCCTTACAGTTTAGGCTGATAGTGTTTGCCTGAGTTACAGGACAGATTTAAAGTACTGAAAGAGGAACCCTGATGAACAGGTTAGCCTCGGGGCTTTGATTGTGTGTGTGTTTACACATCAGATGTATGGCACACCCTGGGTATTGCCACTAAGCTTGCTTGACTCTCTGTAAAGGTCCTGTTGCGATGGCAGGTGACAAGTCTCTGTATCTCCACAGCAAAAGGGTGCTTGTCGCTTTCATTGACCTGCTTAACTACAGCAGTGAGCATAGGACACAGTGAATTGTAAGAACGAAATTTGTTACAGTTGGTTTACATTTTGAACATTGAGTCACCTTCCCTACCTCCCAAGTGCAATAGAGATGTTCCTTTCTCTGAACAGAATCCCCTTCAGGTTTTTATTACCAAATCTATTCCTCAAATCCCCTTTATGTTTCTCCTGATTTGTTTACCTCTAAAGCTAGCCTACCACATCCTCAAGTTCAGAAATTAAATGGTTCTGCAATTCTCCACATTTGTGAAGTCAGCCTAGCTTCTAACTCTGTCATCTGTCACTTATTAACAAAATTCATTAATTACATTATCAGACAAATACTATATTCTAGCCACTGTAGGGAATGCAACTGTAGTGTGATCTGGAATGTTCCCCTTGCTTGATGCTTTCAGCATGTTCCATGCTTCCTTGCCTGGATTTCAAAGTACTATTTAAAATGATTACCCAGCCAAGCAATGTTGACTGTGGTGTGCGGGTTCCTAGTAACGCTCTTTGTACATTTGAGTGGGCATTGACAAGAGCATGATGGACAGTAAAGCGAGCACTTTGGGGTAAGATTCCCTTGTCAGCTGATGGGTTTAGAGTCTAATGTAGTTATAAACAGTAAAGCCAAGAAGACAGGCATGAAAGTATGAAGTTTCTCTGATCAGAAAGCAACTAGAATCTTCAGCTCAGGGACCAGGGAGCTCAAGGCAATGCACCAAGGGGCAGGGGAATTTAGTAGCTGGGAAAGTCAGAATGCAGACCTTCAGGTTCAGAATCACCTCACAATGAGGCTGTCCTGACACGTCAGCCCAAGCATTGGCTGCATCTCCTCAAATACCTTTCCTTGAGGAGTCAGGAGCAACCTTATCAGGGGACAGAGCCGGGACTGCATGACAGCATGCAGTGATGTCTGGACTATGAGGGAGATGAGCCAGAGACTAAATATAGAGGGTGCTGCAGAAGTTTATTTTTAGTTATGTATGAAATAATTGTTTTGTGCCTTGTTAGGGAGAGGGACTACCTAGGTCTCAGTGTTTTGTACTGTCTGCAGGTGTTGGATTTATGTGGGGAACTTTGGATTGCTTATAATCTGCACTTGCTATCAGTAAAACCGGAGGAGGAGTTCTGTTGAGTATGGTGCCTGCCAGGATGGTGGTTCCCTCTGGTGATGTCTAGAAGCATTTGCTCCTATGATTATGCCTCCTAGGCCTTCTTGGTTGAGCTACCACAGAAGGTCTACTGCTACAAGCGGTGCCTGCAATGTAGGGCACTGTCGTCACCCAGCCACATCCAACATGGAGACACAATGTTTTGTTTACTGCAAACCTGTCCAGATACTGGTGAGGTGAGGTGATCCTGACAAGACACATCTGCTTTGGTGATGAGAGCTCCACAACATGAGGGAACCCTTCTTGCAGACAAGGTTACAAGTTGTTTTTCCTGAAAACTAGACTCTTAAAATCTGGAAACTGTTTCCTCAGGGTCAGCACCCAGAAACTGTCTTCCAGAACTGGCTGAGGTTGTATCTGTTGCTGGTAGCTGAACTGGTACTGTAAGAGTCACCAAGCTGTGCTGGTTTTGAAGGCTTGAAGGTGTCATGGAGAGCTGCGGAGGCTTGGCACTGTGAGAGGCCAGGAGAGGCCATTGGTGAAGGTGCAGTCTCAGTAGCAGTTTAGGGCCCAGATTAAAGGGGTCATGCAGAGAAGTTGAGGCTTGGTACCATGAAAAGAGCCTAGGAGAGGTTATTGGTAAAAGTGCAACCCAGTTGTATCAAGGGACCCTAGCAGTTTTGGGGATGCCAGTACCGTGGGATGACCATCAAGAACAGCACCATCAATGGAGTGGAGCCTTGTGGAGAAACTGTGCTGCAGAGGGCAGAACCAGAAGATTGTGAGTGAATTCCAGATAATTGGATACTGATAATGTTTTTCTACTGTCCAAAGACATTGTAAAAATCTCGGTAGATGTTTGGTTTAATTTGGTCCTGTGCATTAGCAACCCTTGTGATTGATCCTCTTGTGAACAGTTTTGGTGATGTAGTGTTAAGTTGTGCTGTAGAGATAAAGCAGCTTTTTTGATTGACTTATACAGAAAAGGGGGATTATTGTAGAAGTGTATTTTTAATTATGTATAAAATAATTGTTTTATGCACTGTTGTGTGAGGGCTGCCCTGTGTCTTAGCATTTGTATTGTCTGCAGATGCTGGATTTCTGTTGGGGATGTTTAATTGCTAATGATATGCAACTGAGGAGTTCTGAATCAATAAAAACAACTAAGCTCAAAAGTTCAGGGTTCCACTGTGAGTATGACACTTGTCGTGATAGTAGTTCCCTCTGTTGAGGTCTGGCAGGGTTTTTACGTATGAAAAATGCCTCCCTGTGAGCCAACACAGCAATGTACAGCTACAAGATGGGGCTGAGAGAAAAAGGAAGCAGTCCCCACTTCAGTCCAAGGACATTTCCTTCAAAGCTGTATAAATTGCAAGAAAGAAATATTAAGCATTAGAGGAAATACAGTTCAGAAATTTTATCATGAGCATTAAACTCTGTTTGCCTAGGTTATTGTATTGTACTTTTGCCTGTGCAGTTTAGATAGCACATGCCCTGATATGCCTTTAACTCCTGTTAAAGGGTCAGACTCTAGCCAGGGCAGATGGTAAAACAGTGAAGAGGCAGAGCCTCGTGGGAGGAAGCAGTCATGGTGATGTGACCAAAAAGGGGGCCTAGGGACCCTACCATCTTCCTTCTCTTTCTTCTTGCTTCCCTTTTTGTGCTGGTCATCTCCCTTTGTCAGAACAGTCCTGCTGTTTTGTATAGCTCCGCAAACCCGATAGCAACAGTGCCTAGTAACAATACATCCAAGCCTGGGAAATAGCTCAGGGGATAAAAGCACTTGCCACAGATGCCCGGCAACCTGAGTTGAATTCCTGGATCCCATATAAGACGCTTGGTGCAATGGTGGACAAATGCAATGCCAGCACTCCTACGGAGGGTTATAAGACAGAGGAAGGAGGTTTTCTGGAAGGCCACAGGCCAGTTAGCCTGCAGGTCAGAACAGGGAGAGCTTGGCTCACCCAGGCAGAAAGTGAGAACCCTCTCCTGAAAGTTGTTCTCTGACTACCACACAGTCACCGTGACACACACACACACACAAATTAGAAAATAAATAATGAATAAGTAAATAAACAATTTGCTATCTTGAAATTTTCCAAACTGGAATCTGCAATAATTCGTTGTCTTGTTAAAGTCCCTTACCTCAGCACATTGTGTCTCGCTAGCGGCGAGGCTCACTAAGTTGCTTGCTGGCATAATTGGGAACCGACTTAAGATGAAGGTGAAATCACTGTGACCATCCATGACCCTCATTAACATTTCTTCCTCGTTGCCCCTTACATCCTAAGCACAACTGAAATATCTTATTCATGTTTTCGTCATCATGGCAGTTTTATTGGGAATACAGGAATCTGAACTTCAACAATATGACATGTGAGTTTTATAAAAGTACTCACAGGCTAGATCTTCCCATGGTTTTAAAAATTTGTTTGAATCTGTATTTATGGGACCTTGTCTCCATAATGTGAGGTTTATGGTTTACTCCTTTGACCAAATAACTAAGGTAGCTCTACCTCATTCCTCCCTGCCTCTCCCCACTACCTTTGCTGTGTGGAGGAAGGACTTAGGATCTTACTGTATAGCCCTACTAGCAGGAAAGGCTCCATGTAGCCCAAGCTGGCCATGGATTCTAAGAGCTCCTGCCTCAGTCCCCTGATTGCTAAGATTGCAGGCTAGTTCTGTTGCACAAAGCTAAGCATTCTCACTCAATGTGACAAGTACAGAAATACGTGAACACGTATTGTGTAAAAGTCTGCATGCTTCTTGTCAGCAGGACTAGAGAAATTGGTAAATTACTTTAATTAATTCATAGCTTTTAATTATATCAATAGCTTTAATGCAATGCCCGCCTTCCTGCTTCTACTCATTGTGTAACGTTGGCAGCCGTGGAGCGGGTAGGATGTTTCCTGTTTATATTTCAGGTTTAATTAAGTGACTGACCTGATCCTCCCGGCTTCACCAAATCAAGCAAACATGAGTTGACCTTCTTGTGGGCGTCTTGCCACCATGGGCTTTGATGAGCTACACACTTAAGCTCATTGTCATATTCAATTAAGTTCTAAATTGCCCCAAATTGTTTGAAAAATAATAGAAATTTAACAAATGATTGTATGCTTCTTGACAAGAACATACTCAGAAGTATATTTGCCAAACACCTTCTCTTGTAGTTGTCATAATGGAGTTAATTCATCAGCGCAAATGTAATACATGCCAGGAATATGAATCTTACCACACTGTACTTTATACATAAATTTATGTCAAATTAATACATACTCGGATTCTAAATCAGGACAGGCACCACATTTAAATAATTTTGTGATTTTTGAATGAATATTAAATATGTACCCGTCAAGAGCACCACTTGTTAAAGGGATGCAGCAGCAGGAAGTTCTGACAGACGTTTCAATAACCTCTGGTCCACACACTGCTGCCGGGTCAGAAGAGCCTGGAAGCAAAACTGGAACAGCCGTGGTCTTCTTGCCTAGTGCCAGGCAGCTATCAGTAAATAAAAGGATGAGTCTTCCTCTAGTGTAGCCACTCTCAGTGCTTCTCTGGCTAAACAGCTATCACTACTCAATGTAAGTTGTTTATTGAAATCCTCATTGACTTTGAAGCCCAGTTTCCTTGTCTAGTCCCTCTAGTCATTAGAAACGTGCTAACGCCATAGCTAATCAAATCCTGAAAGAGATTGGACTAGGTATGTAACGTTCACACATCCAAATCAAGGACCCCTACAGCAGCTTGTATGCAGCAACATGCTTTCAGTAATGTTATGATGCGTTTGGTACCACAAACAGATATTATTTTTATTGCTACTGGAAAACAAATTATGTAAAGAAAATCTCCATAGACCATACAGCTCTTTTTTCAAAGGTACAAATTTATGGAGTAGAATGTGGTTTCAATAAGTCATTGCTTCTGTAAGCGAGAAACAGAAGCCACTGCTGAGGATAGCTGCAAGGAGCTGCGGTTTACAGATTTTGTAAAAAATTATCCTGGTAAGACAAAACACACATATATCCTCACCCCAGGCAGGAAACCCATAACAGACCCAACTACAGACACTACCAATATCCTTTTGATGAACCAATGAGTTTTACTGAGGTTACTTACAGGGCTATGGGAGAGGAGTTACTAACAAAGGCAGAAATGACACAAAGACACCTGAATCCCTAAAGGCCACCCCAGGATGGGTGGCACCTCACAAAGATGGGAACCTGGAGCACACTGCACAGCCTGCAGGCAGCTCAATGGGTTAGAGGAAGGAAAGGCAGGAAACCCATAACAGACCCAACTACAGACACTACCAATATCCTTTTGATGAACCAATGAGTTTTACTGAGGTTACTTACAGGGCTATGGGAGAGGAGTTACTAACAAAGGCAGAAATGACACAAAGACACCTGAATCCCTAAAGGCCACCCCAGCATGGGTGGCACCTCACAAAGATGGGAACCTGGAGCACACTGCACAGCCTGCAGGCAGCTCAATGGGTTAGAGAGTGTCCTTTCCAGGTGCTTCATTTGGTATAAAGGTCTTCCAAGAAGCCCGACTAGTTTTTGTTTCTCACAGGCAACTGGTCTGGTCTCAGAATCTTCTTTTCCTTTGACTTAGCTTCATCTGAGAGCTAAGCCTTTATTACTTTCTCTGGCAGGGCAGAATTTAGTGAGCCTGGTCAGTTTCAGGGACTTTCTGAAGCTATTTTAAGTTGTTTACCTTACTGCACAAGGAACTTCCTGCAGATGGGATGTTTGAGAAAACTGTTACACAAATAAATCACAACTGTAAACAGTCTTGAGCTTCTAGGAAGAATGGTGACAGTCACTCCAGCCTCTAGGGGTGTCATAGTCAGGCATTCCTAGGACTTTTTAGAGGAAAATCTCTTTTAAAAAGAAAAAAGAAACAAAAAACAAAACAAATGAGGAACTGTTGGTTGAGGCTGTGGTTCTCACACTTGGATGGACATGAGAGCTATATGGAGAGTTGTAAGTAGAATTACATGGTACCCCATCATAAGCTCTTCTTGCTCAGCAGGTCGGGATGATTTACTTTACACATCTCCAAGTCTTTCTGGTAAGTTCTATCTCTACTGGGTGTGGGGATTTGAATGAGAAATGCTCCCACAGGCTCATACACGTGAGCAGTTGGTCTCCAGTTGTTGGTGCTTTGTGGAAAAGTTATAGAATATTTAGAAGGTAGAGTCTTGATAGAGGACTGACATGACCAGCCTCCATCTTTGATGCTACCTGGCTTTCTGCCTGTCTTTGTCTGTCTGTCTGTCTGTCTGTCTGTCTGTCTGTCTGTCTGTCTCTCTCTCTCTCTCTCTCTCTCTCTCTCTCTCTCTCTGTCTCTCTCTGCTTCCTGGGTGTGGGTAAGCATGTGATCAGCCAGTTTCCAGCTCCTGCGGCCATGTTCCCTTCCCCTTTTGCTACCCTGTACTCCCTGCCACAATAGACTCTGTGCTCTGGGATGTGAAATAAAACAAACAAAAACTCCTTGTATTGTTTTTGTCAGTCCAGGTATTAGAGCTAGCTTATGGAATCCAAGCTGACTCTAATCCAAACAGTAGGGTCCTTGGAGTCAACACAGCACAAACCCAAACACCAGAATCTTAGCATAAAGGAGATATATTTGCCTCTGAAAGACAAAAATGGGGAATAAGAAATAGAAGAGGAAAGGGGGCAAGTGAGAGGGGGAAGGGACATTTGCCCCCAGAGGGACAAGAGGCTGCCCTGGATAGGATAGGGACAGCTGTGGATGCCCTTAAGCAGTGATGGGTGATACAAGATCTTAGGCAGGAAGGGAGGCAGGGGAAGTACAGGGGGAGAAGTGTTGGGGTTGCTGTTTCTGATTGGCTGAGAGGAGAACAAAGGAGAGGACTGTGACCTTTTAGGAGAGAGACAGGGGCACTGTGGAGGGATTTCTGGGAGGCAGGCCTGTGTGTTGGAAAGGCTGGAACTTATGACTGGCTGTCTTTTTGTGACCCATCACCATCTTGGGGATATGTGGGAGGTATACTAGCATAAACTAAAGAAAAAAGAAAGCCATTCATTGAAACTAATAATTATTAACCCATTAAGGAAGCAGGTGTGAGATCACTTCTGGGCTGGGCACCTCTGTCTTTTATCTTCATTATTGGTGATTTCCCTGGGTTGATTTACTTCTTTTTCATGGTAATGAGCAGTAACATATCATATCACTATGTATTGAGCAGGAATTGCCCTACTGAAACACATTCCCTATTTGGGAATGGTATTTTTAAAAGGCTGGTTTCTACTAAATTATCTGTATAGATTTTATTTCCTATTTAAAAGAAAAATATGAATAATAACTTTCTTGACTGGTATAATTTTAACCCAACACAAAAACTTATGCTACTTGAAACATGAGCATTTGTGCTGAGTCCTTCTGAAAACACCTGTTGAGAGACAGCAGGAATTTTAACCTGACTTTAATTATTTCATTGATTTGACAGTGGTTCCTACAGCTCTATCCAGTGGCTCCTGTGTTGTTGTCTCATCCCTCGCAGTGAGCTAACCGAACACATGTCAAGGACAAACACATAATAAATCACAGGAAATAACAGGTTCCTTAGGACGGTGCTGTCTGAGACTCGGGATTCTATCCAGTGCTTCAGTGTTGGTTCTTTGGTATTTTGGTTTTTCATATTTCATCTTTCACTCTCTTTTCCAACTTTTCTAATAATATCCCAACTCCTAATTTCTTCGCATAGGAAGAATTTTCCATGCTGTCATCGTAAAACACCACCCCTATTCATCTCTTCCATTCTCTGCCTGCCCTGTGTCTATTTTCTCTGATGAATCCTGTGTCATCTCTGTATTTCTTAGTGACCAAAAAACAGGTGTGATTGTCTGCTGTACATTTTTAATTAGGGCAGTCAATCAACAGAGGCAATTAGCATTCTATTTTGGAGTATGTGTGTGTGTATGTGTGTGTGTGTAAGAATTTCCCAAGAAGAAGCCTCATAAGAAGGTGATGGGTTCTGAAAAATTACGTGTACATATGTAGTGGAGATTAGGGCCATTCTGCTGACCATTTGGTTTTAGCCATTTCTGGTAGGTCTTAGCTTTCTACTGAGACAGAGGGCTCAGGTGACACCCTGTTCTTGCTGCTCTGCTGCTGTGCTAGCCTGGGGCCAGCAGGAGCTTTATTTGTCTTCTTTAGCCTTTCTGCACCATTCCCATGGCTCCTCCTAAACCAGGCTCTATTTTTGTGATTTTGTATCTTACTCTTTGTCTCCCCCTTCTTTCCTTTCTCTCTTTTTTTATATGTATTATCAGAAGAAATAAGTATCACTTCAAAAGAACTAGTTTAAAGTAAAATATTTATCACAAGAAGTTGACTGTGTTCTGACTTCAATATTCTATCATTTTCTTCATCTAAATTCAGAAACAGAGGTTTACAGAAGAGCCTTAACAGCTCATGGATGGAGAAATTTGAGAAAATGTCATTCTAAGGTCCCCAATGCAGTCTACAGTTCAGCGGTGCATGCATTTGAGATCTCCAATCATTTTTTAGCTGTGTCTAGTTTACCTGAGTATGGTGTACTTGTCCAAGACATAGAATTTCCCCGAACTGATTCATTCTGAAATTAATCAAAGGGAATGCTTATATTTTCCCCACAGTGTGGTCAATCAGAGAGCAAATCCATCACTTTATATTTCCATTTTAGAGAAAAATAGGTATACAAACTCACGGATCCTGAATTGGCAGCTGAGAGTCAGGCATCTAATCAGCACTTATAAGAAATGTATTCTTTTATCCCTTGGAGACTCTTATTTTATGATGGATATTTTACTAAAAAAATAAAGTTTGCCATATTATTACAGGCCAAAAATCAGATGGGGCTCGTGGAGCACAGAGGCTGTCAGCTCTGACAAGCACAAGAGGTCCTCACACAAGCCACAAGACTACAGTAAATACATCCTTTGTTTTCTGAGACATTAAAAGAAGTTCCCATCCATTTCTACCCCCAAGGACAACACAAGATATTGTCAGGTACTAGAAATTAAGATACAGATGTTTTTGATGAAGAGGATGTCAATGCTCCAGCTACCATAGGGGATTTCACTTTTAAAAAACTTGTGAGCCTACAGGTAAGATCTAGTTACAATGTTCCTTCTTGATCAGAGGGATTCATGTAGCACCATTAAGAAATGTTTGATTTAGGAAGAATTGAGAGAAGTGGTTGTGGGTGGCCTTTAAGATTACATAATCAGCATTAATTTCCAGTTTAAAAAAAACATGGGTATGTTCTTTACATGTTCAGAGTTTGCCCTGATACACACCTACATGGGCCTTGTGGGGGTTTGAATGAGAATGGCCTCAGTAGGTTCGTACGTGTAAATGCTTTGTATCCGTTTGGTGGAACTGTTGGTAAACATTAGGAGTTGTGGCCTTGTTGGAAAAGGCGTGTCATTGGCATACACCATGAGGTCCATGAGAGGCACAGTCTCTAGCTCTCTGCCTTCAACTTATGGCTCTGATGTGGGCTCAGTTACTGCTCCAACTCCCTGCCTGCCTGCTGCAGTACTTGCCCTGTGATGATCATGGACTAACCCTCTGAGACTATAAGCTAGCCCCAGTTAAATTCTTCCTTTATGAGTTGCCTTGATCATGGTATTTCATCACAGCAAAAAAAAAAAATAGTAATTTAGATAGGCTTCTTCGGTTTTTGAAACTATCCCTCGATGCAATTTAGTAAGAAAGCCAAGACGGGGAGCAGGTAAATAAACTTTGTGTGAAAGATACAAAGATGATAAAAGCTGTGAATTGTTAAGTAGGAAGCTCACTTCTGATTGGGAGGCTCAGCATGATTAAGGAGATTGTTGAAGGGGTACTTCTAAGCAATTTGATTTTGAGTGTCACTTGTGATTAGTTCAATCGATTATGAATTGAGTCAGCATAGCTTTGTGGAAAGAGTAAAGGATAAGACTGCAGACTGTTGAAGACACCCATAGAACTGAAGACAAAGCTTGCCATTTTCCTCATTTCAGAACCGTCCAAACGTTCTAATTGCAACATAAGTTTCATAGGAATAAAATAATACAGATTCCTCCCTGAAATGTCTGTGGGTTAGGGATGAGCACCTCAATCATCTGCTGAATCTACTGAGTAAAAGTAACTCTCATTGAGAAGTACCTACTGTTTGCTCCTATTCTAAGCTCAACTATGCGAGGTTTTACTTGTTATCCATTTGTTCTGAAAATATTTGTGACTGACGAAAACCATTATTTTTCTGTCAATGTTTCACTCACTGTATTTCACACACACACACACACACACACACACACACACACACACACACTCATATTCACTGAAGAGAGAGAAAGTAGATTCATATAAAATATCTCAAAATATTTGATGCCTTTAGAACAGTGATTCTCAACCTTTATAATGCTGAAACCATTTAATACAGTTCTTCATGTTGTGGCGAACCCCAACCATAGAATTACTTTTGTTATTAGTTCACAACTGCAATTTTGTTACTGTTGTGAATCATAATGTAAATATCTGATATGCAGATGGTCTTAGGTGGCCCCTATTAAAGAGTTGTTTGACCCCCAAAGAGGCATGATGCACAGGTTGAGAACTACTGCTTTACAATTTAAATTTGAATCATTTTACAAGCAAAAAATGCATGTGTCTGTAGTGAAATTGGAACTGTGGCATTATGCGTGATTTGAAGCTATTCAGCTGGTGTATGACACTAAATATACCCAACGCTTACCTGTGAGCGATTTCAAAGTACAAGAATAAATTTAGTCAAGTAGAAGAAGTAGAAAAGAATTATCACAGAGAACAAGAATGTTCCCAATAGGAATATTTCCCTTTGTCATAGGGTAGTTTTCTTGTACTCTTATGTTTTGTTTTAATGGGTAGAACATTCTGAATGTTCTAGAGCATTCCAGAACAGTCAATGTTTCCTTTAGATTCTTTCACTCTTGTTTGTAAATGGTGATTAAGAAATATGTTTCAGACTTGTAACTAATCTTGGTTAAATTTGTGTTCTGCATTTACTGCCTGGACTTTGTAGCTCATGGCTCTTTAGTTTTCAGACACGGGGGCTTGGCCTCCTGCAGCTGGATAGAAAATATGCTTGTGAGAGCCTCCAAAGAGGTAGACATGAGGAATTGAGTAATGAGGAGATGGGAAACAAAACAAGGTCTCGAGTCATAGATGCTTGGGAAATCATAGTTGGGCTTCCTCCTAAGCAGACACAGCTGAGGAAGCAAACCTTCAACAAGGAGCCCGGGGGACATGTCCCCTCCAAACCAGAACACTCTGAGGCTCGCCCTGCCTTCTGTGCCTCACTCAGCCATTAAGTATATGTAGAGTCCTCTCAAACTGTGTAAGCATGGTCCCCTTTTGTGATGTAGTTTATGCCATGCTCTAATTTTATTCTTCGAGTCATGTTTCTCTTGGTAAATTAAATAAAAGGTTTTGCAATAACTTTCCTTCCTTCATTTTATTTTATTTCAGTGTATCTCCCTGCACACCAATGAAGAATATCAGTAGTTCCTGATTTGGGAAGCAGAGAACCAGGAGGCCTAAATGTGAGCAGTGGCCTTTTAGTCAGGTACAGAATGAGGTCACAGAAGCAGTCTTCTCTTAAAGAAGACTTGAAAATGGCAAAACTAATTTAGATCAGAAACCTGTCTTCCTTTCCAATCATTAATCAACACTCTAAAATGTTCTTGAAATGAGAAAGTATTAATTTGTTCTTTGCAGGGTGTAAGATGAAATGAATATAAACATTCATTTTAAATTGAAGCATGCTTCAAATTCAAATTAAGTCATTATTTCACATTCAGTCATATACCCCTTTATTCATTTGTCTAAAAATCCCAACCTTGGTGCCTTTTCTAGGCTGCTCTTAATCCAGCATTTGGGGATTAGAACACACTCAGAAGTGAACCTGCGTCAGAGCTGCATTTACTCCAGTAGGCTAAGTGAGAACAGGACAAACAGGACCTGGTAAATGACTGCTCTTAGAATGGAGTCCATGCAGCATGGAGGTAGCTAATACCCAAAGATGGCAGGTAAGAACCAAGTATACTGACATACATTTGTGAAAATGCCAGTGAAACCTTTCACCTTGTAATCTATCAAAATTACTAATTAAAAGTTTTTAAACAGAATGAAAAAATAATTTGTGTTTCATTCTATGGAGATTAGTCAAGCATTTCAGCGCCCATCAGGCTTAACCTAAGACAATTCAAAAATCTCAACTTCTTTTGTTGCTTCATGTGTGCCCTGCTGTTCAGACGTATTCAGAGAAGGCACCACAGTCTCCAGTATGCAAAATAGAATCCAGGTCCTCTTGGCTTTGGGTAATTCCAAAATAGGGGATTGGGAAGGAAGAGCATTCATGAGACATGCATCAGAATGGGGTGTGGTCTAGGTGTGATCCCAAGCCAGATTGGAGACTTTGTCCTGGTGAGGAGGTCATGGCTCAAGGCTGTCATCATCAGGGTCAGGCAAACATGTTTGCTAATACTTTGATTATCTTCACAACCTTATATAACCAATTGGAGGTCATGTGTATTTAATACAAGAAGATCATATTCATTTTCACTTTTAACTACCCAAGAGTTTCAAAGTACTAAAGACTAACTTGGAAAATAATCTGAAGATCACAATATTACCTATATTTTAAGGAAGTCTTAGATTTCAAACAAATGACCAATCAGCAAACTCAGAATAAACAGTTTGCTAAATTGAAAACTGCTTTCTGTGAAGCTGTTTAGTAGAATTCTGATGTCTGCAAAGAAACCTGTGAGCACAACAGAGCCAGGGAGCAGGTCTGATTTACTCTACACTAGTTAAAACAATGGATTGTCATGTAGCTGTTTTCTTACATGCTTCCCTCTCAAAGTTTATTTAAAACTGTATTATCAGGGGTAAAATATAAAAAAAAAATTAATGTCAAGAGTTATATTGTAGAAAAGAAATTAATTCATGTACATTACCAAATGGAGTCCTGAATGCTTAGACCCTTTCTGGAAAAGGTTATTTGTAATGACCAAATTCGTCACTGTGTGGAATCTTGGAAAGGTCACAGGGAGAAGGTTTTCACTTGTTTTAAATAAAATTCTATATTTTAAAAATAAATATGCCTTTCTTCCATTTCATAGAAATATCAATGCTGTTTGCCCTATAATTTACTTTTTGAGCCTCTGACATTTACCCAGCTGACTGTCTTTGGAAAACAATCTCTTGACTGAGAAGTCTTTAAGTAAGAAAACTGTCAATTACAAATTACTACTTGATGCATCCTAAAGTGCAGATGCCTCCAGATTTAAAGACCAAACTTGTTAAGAGCACTGCAGCCTCTGCATCTAACTGAAGTCCACACTGTGTGTCTATGCTGACGCAGATCTGCTTGACGAACAAAGATATGGTTAGGACCAGGAAATGCCTTAATTAAAGAATAGTTATGTTGTAAAGCTAATACTAGGGTGCATTTCTAAGATTATTGATTGTTAACTTAGACTTGAAATATGTAGAGGTTCTTGGAACTGCACACACACCTTGTTATCTTACAGCAACTTAATTGAGCAATTAAATCTTGACTTAGAATCGCTCAATGCACACATGAACACACAACTCAGATTGGCTCTGAAAATGGCGTTACTTACAACACCACAGGAGTGAACGCATCAGTGTTAAATCCCTGTCCTGCATTTCTTATGAATGTACTTTAATGTATATAGTATCCCCAGAAACTGTAGTCTGTTAAAGTAAATATTTACTAAAAAATAACCTGAAATGATATTTCCAAAGGAATGAAAGCCACTGGGATAGGAACTGATTGCCCAAGAAAAATGATTTTGCACTTGTAGTGGGCAACACTTTGAAATACATGTTTATGGGTGTTGAGTGGCACATGGATTATACTTATGCCCTTAGTGTCAAGTGCATTATCAACATTTCAAGACAGTGTAAGCTTGGGCTACAAAGATACTTTTGAAAAGTATTGAGTATTTCATGACTGATGCTACAATTTTTACTACAAAAATAAATTTTACTTCCAGTTAAATTTCAGTGTTATATTGAAATTGAATGTGATGTATTTACCTTTACATTCATACAGAAATATCTCCAAATAAAACAAGCAAATTTCTCAAGATGAGAGTAAAGATCTGTTTTAAATCAATTGGATAATAATTTGTGTCTTAAACATACATCTTTTTAACACTTTCATGATTCATCTTAGGATAAAATAAAATATGGTTCAATCATACTTTATTTTCTTATGGTGCACAAACATACACACACGTTAGTACATATGTTTGATTGGTATATGTATATATACGATGTAAATATATTATAACACATATACTGTGTGCACGTAAGCACCAGCAAGTGCTGGACAGGATTATCCCTTAATGCTTACTTTTCTTCATCCAGTAAATATATTAAAATCATTATTTTTAAAAAGAAATGTTCAATTCCAACTGTTTTTCCCATCCTACAAAACAAGAGGTTATTTCAATTGTAATATATTTATGAGGGTTGATTTTCTGTTCTTGCTTTTATGTCCTTCTAGGCATCAAACTGAGGTGCTGTACATGCTGAACACTCAAACACTGGGATGGGAAAGACATCCCAGCCCAGAACCATTTTCATAACAACTGTGGGCCCTTCACTAACACACCCATCTAAAACTATTAAACTGTGAGGTGAAATGCTGAGCTACAATTTCCTGTGATACAACATTACTATCTCCTTGGAAGTTATTATCCAATTGACTCAAGCAGTAAACAAATACTACAAATACAATGTGAGAAACTATATATTGGTGATAAAGTTGTCATATCAGAGACAGTCATTAAGTTGAAAGGGGAGTTATGAGAGTGAAAGGCTCCTAGGTTGGGAAATAGGTTCAGCTAGTAAGGAGCTTGTCTTTCAAGAGTGAGAACTAGAGTTCAAATTCTCAATGCCCATGTAAATACCAGAGAGATGGCCACACCTGCCTGTAATTCTAGAACTGGGAGTCATACAAATGGTATACCTGGTCTTTAGCTAACCATATCACTGAGCTCTAGATTGAAGTGAGACATGTTGCGTCAATATATAATGAAGAAAGAGGTCAAGGAGGACAACTGAAGTCAGCATCAAGCATGCACAGCATGTGCATCACACACACACACACACAACCGTGTTGCCAACACCAGCACTAACACCTTTCCTCAGGAAAGGTCAAGACAATCAAAGCGTACCATTTGTGCATTCATGATTCACAGTGCCAAATATTCTGGCTTGACAACTAACCACCAAATCTAATGTCTGTGCAGCCTGACAGACTTGGGGCACACTCCATGCCTAGATGTTAGTGATTTCTGCACACTCCCTAATTGGCCCGCTGGCTTCTCCTTGTGAAAATCAAACTAGTAACAGCTCATTTTCCATTTAATTAGTAATTCCATTTAAGAAATTTTCAACAGTCATAATGTACAATAGATTTTGACTGTGATTTAAATACCTAAAAATCTTTAAAAAGAGTCATTTTTAGAGGTGGTCACCTTATAGTATGATTGCCAACCGCAAGGTAAAAGTCAGACACCCTTTCTCTAGACATAATTCTGTGACTGTGCTGAAGTCACACTCCCATAATGATGCTCTGTGCAGTGGTCAAACCGAGGCCTTCATGTCGTCACTGCTGCTCACTGTTTTCATAATCGTTCCCCAGCACAGAGACTGTTCTTATCATGATATTCAGCACTGCGTGTGTGAATCAAGTCACCATTCATCCACTGATAGGCATGACGTGGAGACTCCCCATCTATCTTGAGTATTTCCTGAGCCAGAATAAAGCCAAGAAGTCCAGGAACAACTCAAGATTTTCAGAAAATATCGTGCCACAGAGTTTCCTTGAGAATTTGCCGAGTCTGTGCTGTTATCCAACTGTTTGCCCTCAACACCTTCTGACACATTGATTAGAATCATTTTGTATCAATGGATGAGGAAGCTCAGAAACATCATTTTTTTTTTGTTTATTTTTGTAACAGTCCCAAAAATGAACAAGGAGACAAAATTTATTCCTCGAAATTTCAAGGAAAACTCCATATAAGAAATTGATAGGATTTACATGAGAGATAATTTTTCTAAGCTAATTTTATCATATGATAGCATTTGAAAAAAATTTTTTAGAATATAAACAAAAAAGCATGATTCTGAAACGGTGTGTGTGTCTATGTGTATCTATATGTGT